>OW203748.1:0-318000 GCA_934045075.1 Yponomeuta sedellus
TCCGCCCACCCCCATATAAGCCTGCCATAATTGTTTCTGCTAAAAACTCAACCAGCTTCTCTGAGACCCTTTCCACGTGGCAAAAAACTGTTACCTTTCGAGACACGAATTTTGCCCCGGAAAGTGTCAAGCCGGTCTCCAATAATAAACTTAGAGTAGAATTTAACAAGGCCGAGCATGTCCAGGTGACCCTGGGTAAAATCAGCCCCTCGTCTGCCATTGAGGTGGAGCCCTCTAAGAAATTACAACCCATGATCATAATCAAGGGCGTAACGGAAAGCATTACACCCGAGACCCTCACGACCATTCTTCGCACTCAAAACGACTGCATAAAAGAAAAACCCGAAGACCTCCAATTCAAATTCAGACGCAGTAACCGTAACCCGAAGCTGTACAACGCTGCTTACACCGCTAGTCCAGCCCTTTGGCGGTCCATTATTGACGCCGGCAAGCTCAATGTGGACCACCAAAGGGTCCACGTCGAAAACTACGTCCCGGTCCTCCAGTGTTACCGCTGCCTACAATACGGCCATACGAAGAAATGGTGCAAGGAGACCGCTTTCATCTGCTCTCATTGCTCCTCCGCCCACGCCTACAAGGATTGCCCCGTAAAGGACGATGCCTCAAAACTCTCCTGCCATAACTGCAATGAACACCACAAGAAGCGCAACGACCACTCCGGCAAAGTTACTGCCCATAGCGCCACGTCTATTACGTGTCCCCGTTTTATAAGCATGACCAATGCTGTCCGTTCCCGCACCGACTATGGGGAGTAGCTTTACACCGGTTTTATCCAGTCTCAGCAACGCCAACCCCAGTACAAACAACATGAAGTTTCTCCAATGCAATGTGGGCCGTTCTTACGCGTGGCATCACGAATTTATACAGTTTTTTGTTAAGAACGAATATCCAATAGCTCTCATTACAGAGCCCTACACTAATAAAGATAACAATACAGTCCGTAACATTCCAGGCTATGAAGTTATCCAAGTCTCAAATGGTGCACGCGTCAAGGCTTGCATCGTGGTCAAAACTGGTCTCGGGGCTACTCTGGGCCTAACGGAATACTCCTCCTCCAACTTAAGCGTTATTCAATTAAACATTAGACAACGTAAAATAGTTATTGCTTCCGTCTATATTGAACCAGATTCAGATGAGTTCAATACAATTTCCAAGCTCGACCTTCTCCTACAGAGCCACTGTGACACTGACGTCGTTGTCGGAGGCGATCTCAATGGGTGGCACCCCCTATGGGGCTCGCCATCTGCGAGCCGCAGGGGCAATGATATAGTCAACCTTATCACTTCGAACGGTTTAGTCCTATGTAACACAGGCACGACTCCCACATTCGAAACGGTCACACATGGCGTTCGAAGGACGTCCATCATCGACCTCACTATGGTGTCCGACTCTCTGGTTCCCTTAGTTGACGACTGGAAGGTTAAACTTGAGGCATGCCCATCATCGGACCATCGCGCCATCGAATTCACGTTACTTTATGACTTGTCAGAGATCGGTAAAGCCAAAAAGAGATCGACATTCCTCTACTCCACCAAAAACGCTAACTGGGAACTATTTGCTGAGAAACTTAAACACAATATTGAATGCACCAGCCTCTTACAAGCCGACATAGAATCCTTAAATCCACGTGACATAGATAACTTCGTAGAAACCTTAACATACACCATACAGAAAACTTGCAATAAATTCCTACCTAGGAAACTTAATCGTGAAAAATACAATCCATGGTGGAGTGAGGAGCTGGAGGAATTAAAACAGAATGTCATCCGTCTTCATCATCGCATCCAAAGAATGGCACGCAGCGGCCAATCGTTAGACACCATTCTACAGGAGAGAGCCGAAGCAAAAGCCGCCTATGCGGAAGCCATTAAAAAGGCCTCAACCACAAACTTCCGCGAGTTCTGCTCTCTTCAACATAAGGAGAATGTATGGTCTCTTACAAATAGACTGCTTAGTTGTGCACCTCCACCTAAACCGACGACCACACTAACTTTTGACGGCGTACATAGCAGAGACAGCAAAGACACAGCAGAACGCCTCCTACAAAAATTCTTCAACGACGACACGCCCGACACAACAGAATCTCATAGATTGACCAGAGAGCTCAGCAGACTCACCCCTGACACCCCGGATGACACACCATTTATACAAACGGAAATCATAACTTGCGTACAGAGCATGAATCCAAATAAGGCACCCGGACCAGACCACCTTACCTCGGACATCGTATCACAGTTCTGCTCCATGTACCCGGAATTAATTACCCGACTCATAAATCGATGCTTGGCTCTAGCGTTCTTTCCGACCAACTGGAAAATGGCTCAGGCAATAACGGTTCCCAAGCCAAACAAGGATAGCTATGCGGATGCATCTGCCTACCGACCTATTGGACTCATCAGTGTGTTCGGCAAACTAATGGAAAAGCTCATTACCAAAAGATTAACCCACCACCTAAATGTTACCGGACACCATAATCCTAATCAATACGGATTCAAGGCACAAACTTCTACAGTTGACGCCCTAAACCATGCAGTGTCAACCATAAAAGCCGCCCGAAAAGATAAGAAACTGGTAGCTGCGGTATCCCTGGACATCAAGGGGGCGTTTGATAATGCCTGGTGGCCAAAACTACTTCAGCGGCTTCAGGCCGCGAACTGCCCTAAAAACATATACTGCCTCATCCGCAACTATCTGGAGGATAGACAGGTCACCTTAAACTATGCAGACGCAAGCACATCAAAAACTGCGACCCGAGGATGTGTCCAGGGCTCGATATGCGGACCGAGCTTCTGGAACATCATTCTCGATGAACTCTTCGAGGCGGACCTACCACCCAACTGCCGGCTGCAGGCATACGCTGATGACGTTTTACTCGTGTGCACTGCAGATGATATCGCGGAGCTGGAGAATATTGCGAATGGCGCCCTAGAAACCATAACATCCTGGGGCGAGAATGCTAAACTGGCGTTTGGACCTTCCAAAACACAACTCATCGGATTTACCCCAAGTGCACGTAAAGCCAAGATCACTCACCGCGGCCAAGTCTTAAAATTCGTTCCCGAAATTAAACTGCTCGGCTTAATAATAGATCAGAACCTAACTTTTGTTAAACATGCAGAACACGTCACCTGTAAAGCACTCAAGATCTACCGAACCCTCTGTAAATTCGTGCGCCCTACTTGGGGCGTCCACAGCGAAAACATCTCCACCATCTACAACCAAGTCATACAGCCAATAGTCACTTACGCAGCTGGCATATGGGGAGATGCGATAAACTTCAAAAAAGTTCAAAACAAACTGCTGTCACTACAACGCGGATTTGCCATAAAAACCATAAAAGGCTTTCACACCATCTCTACCAACGCAGCAATTGCTCTTGCACAATTCACGCCCCTAGATCTGAAGGTTAAGGAGGTGTGTGTTACTGAGCGCACTAAACTCTCGGGACACTGCCCATACCTTCCTTCAGATATTGAACTACAGAGACCTACACCCCCCAAAGATCTGCCACATCCAGCTGAACGTACAGCAATAGAGTTCAGCAAAGCCCAGACTGAAGAAGAAATCGATAGTTTATGCCCACCTGAACGGACCCGCATTTATACTGATGGCAGTAAGCTGGACAGCGGAAAAGTCGGTGCAGCCTACGTCGTTCAAACTCCCGAAAGTCCACCTATCATTCGGAAACTAAAACTACACGACAGCTGCACCGTCTTTCAGGCGGAGCTGCTTGCCATCGAACAGGCAGTCGTATGGTTGTGTGACAACACAGTACCTGCTGCGACCATCTTGTCGGACAGTCACTCGGCCTTACAGGAAATGAGAAACAGAGAGTCAACCAACTCGTTCGTCACCAACATAAAGACCCACCTGCGACGACATTTCGGTTCTGTGGAGTTCGTGTGGGTGAAGGCGCACGCTGGCATCGCTGGAAACGAAGCAGCAGACGAGGCCGCCAAGAATGCTGCCTCCTCACATCGAGCTCCAACATACACAAAATTCCCAATCAGCTACGTCAAAAGGAAGACCAAGGATATGAACAGGCAGACGCACAACGACAGATACACCAGCTCATCTAAAGGTGTCCACACGCAGGGTTGGCTCCCGGACTTGGATCACATCCAAGAGCTGTACAAAGCCGTGGGGCACTCCTTTCACCTAACGCAGTTGCTCACCGGTCATGGATATCACCGACAATATCTTCATCGGTTTAAGATATCCGTGACCGACAAGTGCAACTGCGACACGCACACAGTTCAGACTATGGACCACTTGGTGCGCGAGTGTCCCCGGTTCTGCGCGGCTCGGCTTCGACATGAGCAAACATGTTCCTTTCTTAGAATAACGTATCCCTATAAAATCTCAGACCTACTAACCAAAGAAGGAGCAATCCTTTCATTCGAAAACTTAATAACTACTATTGTAAATAATATAAAAGAATTTAACAAATAACTCACGCTCTCATTTTCATACTTACAAAACTTAACCCGCTTTGCCCAAATCAAATTCACACAGAAGACGCGCTTTGTATCAAATAGCAAAGACGCGCAAAAGCAACCAACCGAAAACGTAAGCAACTGCAATTAAAGTAACACAATTGAATAAATAAAATATCAAGGCTCTGGTAACCAGAGTAAAAACAAAAAAAAAAAAAAAAAAAAAAAAAAACCTAACCTAACCTAACCTAACCTAACCTAACCTAACCTAACCTCCCCCTCGACGGTTGCCGCCTTGTCGTGGCGAGGGGGCTAAGTAGCCGTGGGGGCCTACGGGCGGGAACACACCCACGGTGAAACCAAGAGCAACCCCGGAGGGACCGCTCCTCTTCGTGAGTCGAGCGGTCAGTAGGTGGCGGTGCTGTATGGGCAGCACCGCCACTGAGGCGGGCTGCGATGTCGTATGGGCGGCATCGCAGCCGAAGGGAGGAGGCCGCGGCGGGAGAGGAGTGCCGGTATTGCGGTGCGCCGCTCTCCCTGCCTGCCGCGGCCTTACCGGGGCCGCCACCGGCTGATGGCGGACGCGGTGGGGTCACAGGGGAAGAGGAGTGCTGGTATTGCGGTGCGCCTCTCTCCCTGTCCCCTGCGACCGTTTAGTCGCTTGGGCCCTGCTTCACACCGTGGAGTGGGACCCAGGCGACCGAGAGGAGGAGGTCCGGCTGGGGGGGGCGCCTCCGAGCGCCTCGTACCAGTCGGATCAGTGCCGTGGGCGGGGGGTCAGGGGACCCTCAGCCTCTAACACGGCGGGCCGGAAGGCGCCCCTGCGTGATCCGGGGGTGCCTTCCAGCACAGAGAGGGCCCGCGCGCTCGCTCTCCACCTTCTCTGTTCTCAGAGAAGCGCTGGTGAGCGACGCGACGGGCCTCGCAGCGATGCGCCGCCCCCTCTAGTCCCATTGTTTTAGCAATGGGATGGGGGGGGGCGGCGCATTGGAGCGTATGGGGGCCTATATGGCCCCCCCGAGGAGACGCGGCGTTTCCTTGCCCCGTCGTAGCGATGGGGCAGGGGGCGCCGCTGGGGAGCCACTTTGGCTCCCCCACCAGTCGAGCCCCTCATGTGGAGGGGCGACCTCTTGCCGGGTCGCGGTGACTTAACCTCTGGCCTACCCCGCGACCCGGTAGAGGAGAGGAGGATCACCGCGGGGGTTTAGTGGGTAGTCCAGCCCTCGGGCTGGGAGTCCCACACGAAGCCACTCTGTTGTCCCCTGACAGCAGAGTGGTGAAGTGCGTAAATGCATTCCCCCGCGTTACCAAAAAAAAAAAAAAAAAACCTAACCTAACCTCCCCCCCCCTCGACGGTTGCCGCCTTGTCGTGGCGAGGGGGCTTTAGTAGCCGTGGTTGCGGGACCACGGTGAAACAAAGAGCAACCGCGGAGGGACCGCTCCTCGCTTGCGAGTTGAGCGGTCAGTGGGTGGCGGTGCTGTATGGGCAGCACCGCGACCGTCTAGTCGCCTGGGCCCTGTTTCACACTGTGGAGCGGGACCCAGGCGACCAAGAGTAGGAGGTCCGGCTGGGGGGGGCGCCTTCGTGCGTCTCGTACCAGTCGGACCAGAGGGCCGTGGGCGGAGGGTCAGGGGACCCTCCGCCTCTAACACGGCGGGCCGGAAGGCGCCCCTGCGTGATCCGGGGGTGCCTTCCAGCACAGAGAGGGCCCGCGCGCTCGCTCTCCACCTTCTCTGCTTCATCAGAGAAGCGCTGGGGAGCGACGCGACGGGCCTCGCAGCGATGCGCCGCCCTCCTCTTGTCCTATTGTATGGGCAATGGGTCGGGGGGGGGGCGGCGCGTTGGAGCGTATGGGGGCCTATAGGGCCCCCCCGAGGAGACGCGGCGTTTCCTTGCCCCATCGTATAAGGCGTTGCGATGGGGCGGGGGGCGCCGCTGGGGAGCCACTCTGGCTCCCCCACCAGTCGAGCCCCTCACTTGGAGGGGCGACCTCTTGCCGGGTCGCGGTGATTTAGCCTATGGCCTACCCCGCGACCCGGTAGAGGAGAGGAGGATCACCGCGGGGGTTTAGTGGGTAGTCCAGTCGTCACGGAGGTTATGCCAGCTCCGTGTCGCTGGGAGTCCCACACGAAGCCGCTCTGTTGTCCCCTGACAGCAGAGTGGTGAAGTGCGTAAATGCATTCCCCCGCGTTACCAAAAAAAAAAAAAAAAAAAACCTAACCTCCCCCCCCCCTCGACGGTTGCCGCCTTGTCGTGGCGAGGGGGCTTTAGTAGCCGTGGTTGCGGGACCACGGTGAAACAAAGAGCAACCGCGGAGGGACCGCTCCTCGCTTGCGAGTTGAGCGGTCAGTGGGTGGCGGTGCTGTATGGGCAGCACCGCGACCGTCTAGTCGCCTGGGCCCTGTTTCACACTGTGGAGCGGGACCCGGGCGACCAAGAGAAGGAGGTCCGGCTGGGGGGGGCGCCTTGTGCGCCTCGTACCAGTCGGACCAGGGCCGTGGGCGGAGGGTCAGGGGACCCGCCGCCTCTAACACGGCGGGCCGGAAGGCGCCCCTGCGTGATCCGGGGGTGCCTTCCAGCACAGAGAGGGCCCGCGCGCTCGCTCTCCACCTTCTCTGTCCTCAGAGAAGTGCTGGTGAGCGACGCGACGGGCTTCGCAGCGATGCGCCGCCCCCTCTAGTCCCATTGTTTTAGCAATGTGATGTGGGGGGGCGGCGCATTGGAGCGAATGGGGGCCTATATGGCCCCCCCGAGGAGACGCGGCGTTTCCTTGCCCCGTCGTAGCGATGGGGCAGGGGGCGCCGCTGGGGAGCCACTCTGGCTCCCCCACCAGTCGAGCCCCTCACGTGGAGGGGCGACCTCTTGCCGGGTCGCGGTGATTTAACCTATGGCCTACCCCGCGACCCGGTAGAGGAGAGGAGGATCACCGCGGGGGTTTAGTGGGTAGTCCAGCCCTCGGGCTGGGAGTCCCACACGAAGCCGCTCTGTTGTCCCCTGACAGCAGAGTGGTGAAGTGCGTAAATGCATTCCCCCGCGTTACCAAAAAAAAAAAAAAAAAAACCTAACCTCCCCCCCCTCGACGGTTGCCGCCTTGTCCCCCTCGACGGTTGCCGCCTTGTCGTGGCGAGGGGGCTAAGTAGCCGTGGGGGCCTACGGGCGGGAACACACCCACGGTGAAACCAAGAGCAACCGCGGAGGGACCGCTCCTCGCTTGCGAGTCGAGCGGTCAGTAGGTGGCGGTGCTGTATGGGCAGCACCGCCACTGAGGCGGGCTGCGATGTCGTATGGGCGGCATCGCAGCCGAAGGGAGGAGGCCGCGGCGGGAGAGGAGTGCCGGTATTACGGTGCGCCGCTCTCCCTACCTGCCGCGGCCTTACCGGGGCTGCCACCGGCTGATGGCGGACGCGGTGGGGTCGCAGGGGAGGAGGAGTGTTGGTATAGCGGTGCGCCTCTCTCCCTATCCCCTGCGACCGTCTAGTCGCCTGGGCCCTGTTTCACACTGTGGAGCGGGACCCGGGCGACCAAGAGGAGGAGGTCCGGCTGGGGGGGGCGCCTTGTGCGCCTCGTACCAGTCGGACCAGGGCCGTGGGCGGAGGGTCAGGGGACCCGCCGCCTCTAACACGGCGGGCCGGAAGGCGCCCCTGCGTGATCCGGGGGTGCCTTCCAGCACAGAGAGGGCCCGCGCGCTCGCTCTCCACCTTCTCTGATCTCAGAGAAGTGCTGGTGAGCGACGCGACGGGCCTCGCAGCGATGCGCCGCCCCCTCTAGTCCCATTGTTTTAGCAATGGGATGGGGGGGGCGGCGCATTGGAGCGTATGGGGGCCTATATGGCCCCCCCGAGGAGACGCGGCGTTTCCTTGCCCCGTCGTAGCGATGGGGCAGGGGGCGCCGCTGGGGAGCCACTTTGGCTCCCCCACCAGTCGAGCCCCTCACGTGGAGGGGCGACCTCTTGCCGGGTCGCGGTGATTTAACCTTTGGCCTACCCCGCGACCCGGTAGAGGAGAGGAGGATCACCGCGGGGGTTTAGTGGGTAGTCCAGCCCTCGGGCTGGGAGTCCCACACGAAGCCGCTCTGTTGTCCCCTGACAGCAGAGTGGTGAAGTGCGTAAATGCATTCCCCCGCGTTACCAAAAAAAAAAAAAAAAAAAACCTAACCTAACCTCCCCCCCCTCGACGGTTGCCGCCTTGTCGTGGCGAGGGGGCTTTAGTAGCCGTGGTTGCGGGGCCACGGTGAAACAAAGAGCAACCCCGGAGGGACCGCTCCTCTTCGTGAGTCGAGCGGTCAGTAGGTGGCGGTGCTGTATGGGCAGCACCGCCACTGAGGCGGGCTGCGATGTCGTATGGGCGGCATCGCAGCCGAAGGGAGGAGGCCGCGGCGGGAGAGGAGTGCCGGTATTACGGTGCGCCGCTCTCCCTGCCTGCCGCGGCCTTACCGGGGCCGCCACCGGTTGATGGCGGACGCGGTGGGGTCGCAGGGGAAGAGGAGTGCTGGTATTGCGGTGCGCCTCTCTCCCTGTCCCCTGCGACCGTTTAGTCGCTTGGGCCCTGCTTCACACCGTGGAGTGGGACCCAAGCGACCAAGAGGAGGAGGTCCGGCTGGGGGGGGCGCCTCCGAGCGCCTCGTACCAGTCGGATCAGTGCCGTGGGCGGGGGGTCAGGGGACTCTCCGCCTCTAACACGGCGGGCCGGAAGGCGCCCCTGCGTGATCCGGGGGTGCCTTCCAGCACAGAGAGGGCCCGCGCGCTCGCTCTCCACCTTCTCTGTTCTCAGAGAAGCGCTGGTGAGCGACGCGACGGGCCTCGCAGCGATGCGCCGCCCCCTCTAGTCCCATTGTTTTAGCAATGGGATGGGGGGGGGCGGCGCATTGGAGCGTATGGGGGCCTGTATGGCCCCCCCGAGGAGACGCGGCGTTTCCTTGCCCCGTCGTAGCGATGGGGCAGGGGGCGCCGCTGGGGAGCCACTTTGGCTCCCCCACCAGTCGAGCCCCTCACGTGGAGGGGCGACCTCTTGCCGGGTCGCGGTGATTTAGCCTATGGCCTACCCCGTGACCCGGTAGAGGAGAGGAGGATCACCGCGGGGGTTTAGTGGGTAGTCCAGCCCTCGGGCTGGGAGTCCCACACGAAGCCGCTCTGTTGTCCCCTGACAGCAGAGTGGTGAAGTGCGTAAATGCATTCCCCCGCGTAACCAAAAAAAAAAAAAAAAAAAAAAAAAAAAAAAAAAAAAAAAAAAAAAAAAAAAAAAAAAAAAAAAACCTAACCTCCCCCCCCCCTCGACGGTTGCCGCCTTGTCGTGGCGAGGGGGCTAAGTAGCCGTGGGGGCCTACGGGCGGGAACACACCCACGGTGAAACCAAGAGCAACCGCGGAGGGACCGCTCCTCGCTTGCGAGTTGAGCGGTCAGTAGGTGGCGGTGCTGTATGGGCAGCACCGCCACTGAGGCGGGCTGCGATGTCGTATGGGCGGCATCGCAGCCGAAGGGAGGAGGCCGCGGCGGGAGAGGAGTGCCGGTATTACGGTGCGCCGCTCTCCCTACCTGCCGCGGCCTTACCGGGGCCGCCACCGGCTGATGGCGGACGCGGTGGGGTCGCAGGGGAAGAGGAGTGTTGGTATAGCGGTGCGCCTCTCTCCCTATCCCCTGCGACCGTCTAGTCGCCTGGGCCCTGTTTCACACTGTGGAGCGGGACCCGGGCGACCAAGAGGAGGAGGTCCGGCTGGGGGGGGGCGCCTTGTGCGCCTCGTACCAGTCGGACCAGGGCCGTGGGCGGAGGGTCAGGGGACCCGCCGCCTCTAACACGGCGGGCCGGAAGGCGCCCCTGCGTGATCCGGGGGTGCCTTCCAGCACAGAGAGGGCCCGCGCGCTCGCTCTCCACCTTCTCTGTTCTCAGAGAAGTGCTGGTGAGCGACGCGACGGCCCTCGCAGCGATGCGCCGCCCCCTCTAGTCCCATTGTTTTAGCAATGTGATGTGGGGGGGCGGCGCATTGGAGCGTATGGGGGCCTTTATGGCCCCCCCGAGGAGACGCGGCGTTTCCTTGCCCCGTCGTAGCGATGGGGCAGGGGGCGCCGCTGGGGAGCCACTCTGGCTCCCCCACCAGTCGAGCCCCTCACGTGGAGGGGCGACCTCTTGCCGGGTCGCGGTGATTTAACCTTTGGCCTACCCCGCGACCCGGTAGAGGAGAGGAGGATCACCGCGGGGGTTTAGTGGGTAGTCCAGCCCTCGGGCTGGGAGTCCCACACGAAGCCGCTCTGTTGTCCCCTGACAGCAGAGTGGTGAAGTGCGTAAATGCATTCCCCCGCGTTACCAAAAAAAAAAAAAAAAAAACCTAACCTCCCCCTCGACGGTTGCCGCCTTGTCGTGGCGAGGGGGCTAAGTAGCCGTGGGTGTTGGACAGCCACCCACGGTGAAACCAAGAGCAACCACGGAGGGACCGCTCCTTGGAGCGGTCGGAGGTGGCGTCGCTTGGGCCCTGCTTCACACCGTGGAGCGGGACCCAGGCGACCAAGAGTAGGAGGTCCGGCTGGGGGGGGCGCCTCGTGCGCCTCGTACCAGTCGGACCAGAGGGCCGTGGGCGGAGGGTCAGGGGACCCTCCGCCTCTAACACGGCGGGCCGGAAGGCGCCCCTGCGTGATCCGGGAGTGCCTTCCGGCACAGAGAGGGCCCGCGCGCTCGCTCTCCACCTTCTCTGCTTCATCAGAGAAGCGCTGGTGAGCGACGCGACGGGCCTCGCAGCGATGCGCCGCCCTCCTCTTGTCCTATTGTATGGGCAATGGGTCGGGGGAGGGCGGCGCGTTGGAGCGTATGGGGGCCTATAGGGCCCCCCTGAGGAGACGCGGCGTTTCCTTGCCCCATCGTATGAGGCGTTGCGATGGGGCGGGGGGCGCCGCTGGGGAGCCACTCTGGCTCCCCCACCAGTCGAGCCCCTCACGGGGCGACCTCTTGCCGGGTCGCGGTGATTTAGCCTATGGCCTACCCCGCGACCCGGTAGAGGAGAGGAGGATCACCGCGGGGGTTTAGTGGGTAGTCCAGTCGTCACGGAGGTTATGCCAGCTCCGTGTCGCTGGGAGTCCCACACGAAGCCGCTCTGTTGTCCCCTGACAGCAGAGCGGTGAAGTGCGTAAATGCATTCCCCCGCGTAACCAAAAAAAAAAAAAACCTAACCTAACCTCCCCCTCGACGGTTGCCGCCTTGTCGTGGCGAGGGGGCTTTAGTAGCCGTGGTTGCGGGACCACGGTGAAACAAAGAGCAACCGCGGAGGGACCGCTCCTCGCTTGCGAGTTGAGCGGTCAGTGGGTGGCGGTGCTGTATGGGCAGCACCGCGACCGTCTAGTCGCCTGGGCCCTGTTTCACACTGTGGAGCGGGACCCGGGCGACCAAGAGAAGGAGGTCCGGCTGGGGGGGGCGCCTTGTGCGCCTCGTACCAGTCGGACCAGGGCCGTGGGCGGAGGGTCAGGGGACCCGCCGCCTCTATCACGGCGGGCCGGAAGGCGCCCCTGCGTGATCCGGGGGTGCCTTCCAGCACAGAGAGGGCCCGCGCGCTCGCTCTCCACCTTCTCTGTCCTCAGAGAAGTGCTGGTGAGCGACGCGACGGGCCTCGCAGCGATGCGCCGCCCCCTCTAGTCCCATTGTTTTAGCAATGTGATGTGGGGGGGCGGCGCATTGGAGCGAATGGGGGCCTACATGGCCCCCCCGAGGAGACGCGGCGTTTCCTTGCCCCGTCGTAGCGATGGGGCAGGGGGCGCCGCTGGGGAGCCACTTTGGCTCCCCCACTAGTCGAGCCCCTCACGTGGAGGGGCGACCTCTTGCCGGGTCGCGGTGATTTAACCTTTGGCCTACCCCGCGACCCGGTAGAGGAGAGGAGGATCACCGCGGGGGTTTAGTGGGTAGTCCAGCCCTCGGGCTGGGAGTCCCACACGAAGCCGCTCTGTTGTCCCCTGACAGCAGAGTGGTGAAGTGCGTAAATGCATTCCCCCGCGTTACCAAAAAAAAAAAAGCCCCCAGTCGGTCCTTCATTCGGTTGGTCGCCTGGGTCCCGCTCCACAAAGTGAAACAGGGCCCACGCGACCCCTCCCGCCGTGATGGAGGCAGAGGGTCCCCCGACCCTCCGCCCACGGCCACTCTGGTCCGACTGGTACGAGGCGCGCGCGCTTTCGCGCAGCGGTGCCCCCCCCAGTCGGTCCTTCAATCGGTTGGTCGCCTGGGTCCCGCTCCACAAAGTGAAACAGGGCCCACGCGACCCCTCCCGCCAGATTATTCGCCGTTAGCCAGTAAGTTCCGTTAACAACTTACTGACTAACGCTCAGGGTGCACCGACCCCACCACTTGCCCCTCCACCTGGTTCATAGAATCAGATGGAACGGAAAGCGGAGGGGTACACGTGAAGGTTATCTGGCATCGCACCCCAACCTAACCTAACCTAACCTAACCTAACCTAACCTAACCTAACCTAACCTAACCTAACCTAACCTAACCTAACCTAACCTAACCTAACCTAACCTAACCTAACCTCCCCCTCGACGGTTGCCGCCTTGTCGTGGCGAGGGGGCTTTAGTAGCCGTGGTTGCGGGACCACGGTGAAACAAAGAGCAACCGCGGAGGGACCGCTCCTCGCTTGCGAGTTGAGCGGTCAGTAGGTGGCGGTGCTGTATGGGCAGCACCGCCACTGAGGCGGGCTGCGATGTCGTATGGGCGGCATCGCAGCCGAAGGGAGGAGGCCGCGGCGGGAGAGGAGTGCCGGTATTACGGTGCGCCGCTCTCCCTGCCTGCCGCGGCCTTACCGGGGCCGCCACCGGTTGATGGCGGACGCGGTGGGGTCGCAGGGGAAGAGGAGTGCTGGTATTGCGGTGCGCCTCTCTCCCTGTCCCCTGCGACCGTTTAGTCGCTTGGGCCCTGCTTCACACCGTGGAGTGGGACCCAAGCGACCAAGAGGAGGAGGTCCGGCTGGGGGGGGCGCCTCCGGGCGCCTCGTACCAGTCGGATCAGTGCCGTGGGCGGGGGGTCAGGGGACTCTCCGCCTCTAACACGGCGGGCCGGAAGGCGCCCCTGCGTGATCCGGGGGTGCCTTCCGGCACAGAGAGGGCCCGCGCGCTCGCTCTCCGCCTTCTCTGTCCTCAGAGAAGCGCTGGTGAGCGACGCGACGGGCCTCGCAGCGATGCGCCGCCCCCTCTAGTCCCATTGTTTTAGCAATGTGATGGGGGGGGGCGGCGCATTGGAGCGTATGGGGGCCTATATGGCCCCCCCGAGGAGACGCGGCGTTTCCTTGCCCCGTCGTAGCGATGGGGCAGGGGGCGCCGCTGGGGAGCCACTCTGGCTCCCCCACCAGTCGAGCCCCTCACGTGGAGGGGCGACCTCTTGCCGGGTCGCGGTGATTTAACCTTTGGCCTACCCCGCGACCCGGTAGAGGAGAGGAGGATCACCGCGGGGGTTTAGTGGGTAGTCCAGCCCTCGGGCTGGGAGTCCCACACGAAGCCGCTCTGTTGTCCCCTGACAGCAGAGTGGTGAAGTGCGTAAATGCATTCCCCCGCGTTACCAAAAAAAAAAAAAAAAAAAAAAAAACCTAACCTAACCTAACCTAACCTAACCTAACCTAACCTAACCTAACCTAACCTAACCTAACCTAACCTAACCTAACCTAACCTCCCCCTCGACGGTTGCCGCCTTGTCGTGGCGAGGGGGCTTTAGTAGCCGTGGTTGCGGGACCACGGTGAAACAAAGAGCAACCGCGGAGGGACCGCTCCTCTTCGTGAGTCGAGCGGTCAGTAGGTGGCGGTGCTGTACGGGCAGCACCGCGACCGTTCAGTCGCTTGGGCCCTGCTTCACACCGTGGAGTGGGACCCAAGCGACCAAGAGGAGGAGGTCCGGCTGGGGGGGGCGCCTTCGGGCGCCTCGTACCAGTCGGATCAGTGCCGTGGGCGGGGGGTCAGGGGACTCTCCGCCTCTAACACGGCGGGCCGGAAGGCGCCCCTGCGTGATCCGGGGGTGCCTTCCGGCACAGAGAGGGCCCGCGCGCTCGCTCTCCACCTTCTCTGTTCTCAGAGAAGCGCTGGTGAGCGACGCGACGGGCCTCGCAGCGATGCGCCGCCCCCTCTAGTCCCATTGTTTTAGCAATGTGATGTGGGGGGGCGGCGCATTGGAGCGTATGGGGGCCTTTATGGCCCCCCCGAGGAGACGCGGCGTTTCCTTGCCCCGTCGTAGCGATGGGGCAGGGGGCGCCGCTGGGGAGCCACTTTGGCTCCCCCACTAGTCGAGCCCCTCACGTGGAGGGGCGACCTCTTGCCGGGTCGCGGTGACTTAACCTTTGGCCTACCCCGCGACCCGGTAGAGGAGAGGAGGATCACCGCGGGGGTTTAGTGGGTAGTCCAGCCCTCGGGCTGGGAGTCCCACACGAAGCCGCTCTGTTGTCCCCTGACAGCAGAGTGGTGAAGTGCGTAAATGCATTCCCCCGCGTTACCAAAAAAAAAAAAAAAACCTAACCTAACCTAACCTAACCTAACCTAACCTAACCTAACCTAACCTAACCTAACCTAACCTAACCTAACCTAACCTAACCTAACCTCCCCCTCGACGGTTGCCGCCTTGTCGTGGCGAGGGGGCTAAGTAGCCGTGGGGGCCTACGGGCCGGTAGCACCCACGGTGAAACCAAGAGCAACCACGGAGGGACCGCTCCTTGGAGCGGTCGGAGGTGGCGTCGCTTGGGCCCTGCTTCACACCGTGGAGCGGGACCCAGGCGACCAAGAGTAGGAGGTCCGGCTGGGGGGGGCGCCTTCGTGCGTCTCGTACCAGTCGGACCAGAGGGCCGTGGGCGGAGGGTCAGGGGACCCTCCGCCTCTAACACGGCGGGCCGGAAGGCGCCCCTGCGTGATCCGGGGGTGCCTTCCAGCACAGAGAGGGCCCGCGCGCTCGCTCTCCACCTTCTCTGCTTCATCAGAGAAGCGCTGGGGAGCGACGCGACGGGCCTCGCAGCGATGCGCCGCCCTCCTCTTGTCCTATTGTATGGGCAATGGGTCGGGGGGGGGCGGCGCGTTGGAGCGTATGGGGGCCTATAGGGCCCCCCCGAGGAGACGCGGCGTTTCCTTGCCCCATCGTATGAGGCGTTGCGATGGGGCGGGGGGCGCCGCTGGGGAGCCACTCTGGCTCCCCCACCAGTCGAGCCCCTCCCGTGGAGGGGCGACCTCTTGCCGGGTCGCGGTGATTTAGCCTATGGCCTACCCCGCGACCCGGTAGAGGAGAGGAGGATCACCGCGGGGGTTTAGTGGGTAGTCCAGTCGTCACGGAGGTTATGCCAGCTCCGTGTCGCTGGGAGTCCCACACGAAGCCGCTCTGTTGTCCCCTGACAGCAGAGTGGTGAAGTGCGTAAATGCATTCCCCCGCGTTACCAAAAAAAAAAAAAAAAAAAACCTAACCTAACCTCCCCCTCGACGGTTGCCGCCTTGTCGTGGCGAGGGGGCTAAGTAGCCGTGGGGGCCTACGGGCGGGAACACACCCACGGTGAAACCAAGAGCAACCCCGGAGGGACCGCTCCTCTTCGTGAGTCGAGCGGTCAGTAGGTGGCGGTGCTGTATGGGCAGCACCGCCACTGAGGCGGGCTGCGATGTCGTATGGGCGGCATCGCAGCCGAAGGGAGGAGGCCGCGGCGGGAGAGGAGTGCCGGTATTGCGGTGCACCGCTCTCCCTGCCTGCCGCGGCCTTACCGGGGCCGCCACCGGCTGATGGCGGACGCGGTGGGGTCGCAGGGGAAGAGGAGTGCTGGTATTGCGGTGCGCCTCTCTCCCTGTCCCCTGCGACCGTTTAGTCGCTTGGGCCCTGCTTCACACCGTGGAGTGGGACCCAAGCGACCAAGAGGAGGAGGTCCGGCTGGGGGGGGCGCCTCCGAGCGCCTCGTACCAGTCGGATCAGTGCCGTGGGCGGGGGGTCAGGGGACCCTCAGCCTCTAACACGGCGGGCCGGAAGGCGCCCCTGCGTGATCCGGGGGTGCCTTCCAGCACAGAGAGGGCCCGCGCGCTCGCTCTCCACCTTCTCTGTTCTCAGAGAAGCGCTGGTGAGCGACGCGACGGGCCTCGCAGCGATGCGCCGCCCCCTCTAGTCCCATTGTTTTAGCAATGGGATGGGGGGGGGCGGCGCATTGGAGCGTATGGGGGCCTATATGGCCCCCCCGAGGAGACGCGGCGTTTCCTTGCCCCGTCGTAGCGATGGGGCAGGGGGCGCCGCTGGGGAGCCACTTTGGCTCCCCCACCAGTCGAGCCCCTCATGTGGAGGGGCGACCTCTTGCCGGGTCGCGGTGACTTAACCTCTGGCCTACCCCGCGACCCGGTAGAGGAGAGGAGGATCACCGCGGGGGTTTAGTGGGTAGTCCAGCCCTCGGGCTGGGAGTCCCACACGAAGCCACTCTGTTGTCCCCTGACAGCAGAGTGGTGAAGTGCGTAAATGCATTCCCCCGCGTTACCAAAAAAAAAAAAAAAAAACCTAACCTAACCTAACCTCCCCCTCGACGGTTGCCGCCTTGTCGTGGCGAGGGGGCTAAGTAGCCGTGGGGGCCTACGGGCCGGTAGCACCCACGGTGAAACCAAGAGCAACCGCGGAGGGACCGCTCCTCGCCTTGCGAGTCGAGCGGTCAGTAGGTGGCGGTGCTGTATGGGCAGCACCGCCACTGAGGCGGGCTGCGATGTCGTATGGGCGGCATCGCAGCCGTAAGGAGGAGGCCGCGGCGGGAGAGGAGTGCCGGTATTACGGTGCGCCGCTCTCCCTGCCTGCCGCGGCCTTACCGGGGCCGCCACCGGTTGATGGCGGACGCGGTGGGGTCGCAGGGGAAGAGGAGTGCTGGTATTGCGGTGCGCCTCTCTCCCTGTCCCCTGCGACCGTTTAGTCGCTTGGGCCCTGCTTCACACCGTGGAGTGGGACCCAAGCGACCAAGAGGAGGAGGTCCGGCTGGGGGGGGCGCCTCCGGGCGCCTCGTACCAGTCGGATCAGTGCCGTGGGCGGGGGGTCAGGGGACTCTCCGCCTCTAACACGGCGGGCCGGAAGGCGCCCCTGCGTGATCCGGGGGTGCCTTCCAGCACAGAGAGGGCCCGCGCGCTCGCTCTCCACCTTCTCTGTTCTCAGAGAAGCGCTGGTGAGCGACGCGACGGGCCTCGCAGCGATGCGCCGCCCCCTCTAGTCCCATTGTTTTAGCAATGGGATGGGGGGGGGCGGCGCATTGGAGCGTATGGGGGCCTATATGGCCCCCCTGAGGAGACGCGGCGTTCCCTTGCTCCGTCGTTGCGATGGGGCAGGGGGCGCCGCTGGGGAGCCACTCTGGCTCCCCCACCAGTCGAGCCCCTCCAGTGGGGCGACCTCTTGCCGGGTCGCGGTGACTTAACCTTTGGCCTACCCCGCGACCCGGTAGAGGAGAGGAGGATCACCGCGGGGGTTTAGTGGGTAGTCCAGTCCTTGAGCTGGGAGTCCCACACGAAGCCGCTCTGTTGTCCCCTGACAGCAGAGTGGTGAAGTGCGTAAATGCATAACCTAACCTAACCTAACCTAACCGACTAGACAGAATTCTGTGAAGTTTCGCGTAGCGCCCTAAATTGAATCTTTCGTGGCCCCCTTGTCACAGACATCCCCCCCAGTACCCATTTCGAGCCCCCTATCCCCATAATTTGCTTGTAATCGACTCTTAAAGTCGTTTAATTTTCATACAAAATTATCACATTTTCTATCTCTAATATCCCTCTCTAACTTTCCTCTGGTATCTCGATCCAATTTTTTTCACGTAGTGTTTGGTCCCCTCTCATCTTTCAGCAGCGTTGCACGGCATCCCGCAGCGTCCGGCACCTGAAACAAAAATAGTTCGTTACTTTTCCTTCATTTTTCCCCTTTTTGGCCACATTTGGGCCCCTAACCCACCGACCGTCTGTCGGATCCCCGATATTTTTGTATTTCCTGACAGGGCTCGTCAAGCCCTTTCTCCTGATACCCCATTTGCCTCCATTGGACGCACCTTAATCCCAATTTTTCGCCCTCCCACCCGCCCATTGTTGTATTTATTGGTTACGACTACGGGAATTTCAAATTTACAGTAGGAATAGCGACCTAAACAAATATTTTCATTTTGCTTAAATGTAGACTCCAGTCGTTAATGTCGCACCTTTTTGAACGCGCCTTTTGGATCTGAAAACAAATTTAAGATTAAACCATTACTTTTTCTGTTATTTAATTAAAACACGTAATAAAGTTACAATTAAATTGCGCTCTTCGAGTTTACAAGTAAAATGCTAAGGTCGCCGGTCAGAACGTTACCCCGCTCACCCAGCAGTGGTGACCTGGACTCCTCCGGTTCCATGGCACCTCTTAGGTACGGGAGTCCAGAGGTTGATTCCATAACACCCACGCCTACTTTACCAGCCACTTCACGGGCACTGGAAGCTAATCCCACACTTCTCCAGGTTCTCGATCTGCTCAAAGGCATTGAAGACGCTGTTAATGACTGCGGAAATATAAAACGCCCTAACAAGAAGACTATGCTTGAGAACTCCGCATCCATCCGAAAGCTCCTTACCACCTCTCCGAACATCGCTCCTTTGTATCAAACCACCAATTCACTGACCGCTGACGACGTCCGACGCGTAATCCGGGAAGAGAAAATTACTGTAGAATCCAACTCTCATCCCACTACCGTGTGTTTGGACCAAGCAACTGTGCAGACAATCAAGACCACCATCGAAGAAGAGGTCGCAAAGTTGCAAAAGGATCTGCAACATCAGCAGATACTTCGAAGCCCAGACGCCTCTAAACCGGGACCCCAAACGTACGCCTCGGTCACTTCAAAACCGTCTCCGCCCAAGAAATCACCTTTACCTACCACCAAGCCAGCGCTCATCATCTCGGCGAAGGGTAGTGTTGCCAGCTCTGAGGAGACGATGCAGCACTGGCGGCAGAGCGTGTCCTTCAAGGACACACAATTTACACCTGCGGCTATCAAATACGTCTCAAACAACAAAATCAGGGTGGAGTTTGATAATGACCAACAGAGAGAGGCAACCCTGAAGAAGATTGAGAAGCCTGGCGGTAAGGTGGAGGCCGAACTGGCGAAGAGCCTGAAACCGATGGTAATGATAAAGGGTATATCTCAAGACGTTTCCGCGGACGAGCTGGCGGACATCATTGTGTACCAAAATAAAGCGGTATTCGACCTAAACCCCACAAAAGACGACGTACAGTTTAATTTTAAGCGCGGTAACAGAAACCCTAAATTATACAATGCTGTACTCACGGTCGCACCGGCTGTGTGGCGAACTATACTCGGGGACAAAGACTCCAAACTAAATATTGACCACCAACGCGTCCACGTCGAAAACTACATCCCGCTTCTACAGTGCTACAACTGTCTCCAGTTCGGCCACACCCGAGCTAAGTGCGATCGTGAAGATATCGCCTGCTCGCATTGCGCCTCCAACGACCACATCTTTAAAAACTGTCCTCTAAAGAACGAACCTGATACCAGCAAATGTTTTAACTGCCAACAATTCTGCAATAAGCACAAAACCAACAAACCCATCACACACAGCGCCACCTCACTCATCTGTCCTCTCGTGCAACATATGCAAGAAAAAACCCGTAATCGCATCGACTATGGCCACTAGCACTCACCGGAATACACGCAACACAATCAAAATTCTTCAATGTAATATAGGCAAATGCTTTCGCGCACAACACGAGATGTTTGAATTCCTCGACAAAAATGACTATGACGTAGCTTTCGTCAATGAACCATACGTGGGGAGGAATCTTACCGTAAAGAATTCTTTTGGTTACGACTTATATCAATTTCCCTCTGTCGACCCCGTCAAAGCATGTTTAATTTTAAGAGCAGGTAAATTCAGCACCCTTGGCCTACCCCAATACTCCACATCCAACCTGTGTACCGTTCAACTTAACACCACTGGAACTAAAATCCTCCTCACGTGTGTGTACCTGAGACCGAGAGAAAAGACGGTGGTGGGGAGGGGAGGTGTTGATGACGGCGCTGATGTACTATCTACATTGAGTAGACTTGAAACCCTTCTGCTGCAAACCCAAGGCACCACTCACCTGATCTGTGGAGACTTTAACGGATGGCATCCAATGTGGGGTTCAACCACCGCAAACAAGAGAGGCAATAATATCGTAAATTTTCTCACAGCACACGATTTAGCGGTATGCAACAAAGGCACAACACCGACATTTCACTCCATAACACACGGCTTACTAAGAGAGACCATCGTAGATCTAACGCTGTCAAGTAACGACGCGGCCGACAACATCTTGAACTGGCACGTTGACCCGGACATTTGCACGTCATCTGACCACAATGCCATCCTTTTCGACCTGAAGCTAGGAAAAGACACCCTTGTGCGTAATAAGAAGGTCAGCACGTTCAAATACGACACCAACAAGATTGACTGGGAGAAGCTGAAGCCAAACTTCATACACCACATGTGGGAACGTTCTGATCAAAGTACCGAAGTCGACAATCTCAATGAAGAGGCCCTAGAAGAACACATACTAAAAATAACAGCAGCTATACAAGAATTCTGTGACAAAGCGCTCCCGAAGTCTAGAGGTCGCAAACCCAGGTGCCCTTGGTGGAGTGACGAACTAGATATTAAGAAAAAAGAAGTTATCCGGAATCACCACTATATCCAACGTCTCAAAAGACAGAAGAAACCACTAGACGAGGCTCTAGTAGAGAAGGAACGTTTAAAAGCTGAATACTCGCGAATGTTCAATGAGGCTTCCACTCGTAACTTTCGCGAGTTCTGTATGCGCCAAGGCCCTGAAGATGTCTGGTCTGTGACCAACAGAATTGTACAGACGAAACCACCTATGCAGCCACCAGCGACACTGAAAATCGGAGACCGATATACCACCAGTAGTGACGAAACAGCCCAAGCCCTACTAAATAAGTTCTATCCAGACGATGACACAAACGACTCTCACCAACAGAAACGAGTCAGAGAGGTCGTGGCTGATACACCGGATACCACCCAAGAGACACCCTTCACGTATAACGAAATTATAACTGTTCTCAAAGAAATGAATCCCAAAAAAGCACCGGGTGTTGACCATCTTACCTCGGACATTTGCTTGTTTTTTGCCGACTGCTTTCCGGACATCATCACTAACATAATGAACAGATGCCTTGAACTTAACTACTTCCCTAAAACCTGGAAACATGCCATAGTGAAAATTCTCCCTAAACCTAACAAAGACGACTACACCGACATTTCTGCTTTCCGTCCAATAGGACTAATAAACGTCCTCGGCAAACTATTAGAGAAACTAATAATTCGGAGATTAGCCTATCATATGCACCTGACCGACACGTTTAACACCGCTCAATACGGCTTCAAGGAACAGACGTCCACCATCCATGCACTACAAAACATGCTGACAACGGTAACCCAAGCAAAAGACGACAAAGATCAGGTTCTCGCCGTCTCACTTGATATTAAAGCGGCGTTTGATAACGCTTGGTGGCCAGCAATCTTGCACCGACTTCAAGATGTCCAATGCCCACGTAACATCTATCTAATTGTCAAAAGTTACCTCGCAGATGGAACGGTCACACTAAACGTCGCTGAGAGCTCGGTCACGAAACACCTGACCAGAGGATGTATCCAGGGATCTGTGTGTGGCCCGTTCTTCTGGAACCTCATTGTCGACGTACTTCTCGACACACCAATGCCTGCTGGTTGCAGATTGCAGGCATTCGCCGATGATATATTTCTGCTGGCTCAAGCCAAAAACATCAAAGACCTTCAGGAGAACGCCAACGCAGCACTAAAAACTATAGTTCAATGGGGACTCGACATGAAACTTTCGTTCAGTGTGGCGAAAACACAAGCCATCGCGTTCACGAACAAAGCTCTGCGAGCCAAAATATACATGGCCGGATGCCGGTTGGAATTCAGCAATAACATTAAACTACTCGGAGTAATTATCGACAGAAATCTCAAGTTCATCCAGCATACTAAACATATAGCCACTAAATCCCGCAAAATATATTCCAAATTAATCCAATATATCAAACCAACTTGGGGCATCAACCCCGAAAATGTGAAAACCATCTACACCCATGTAATTGAACCAATAGTTTGCTACGCTGCTTCCATCTGGCACACAGCCCTTAATTACAAGTGCGTATGCGACGCGCTCCTCTCTCTCCAGCGCAGCTTCGCCATTGCAATAGTGAGAGGATTTAGAACACTTAGTACCGTTGCAGCCATTTCCCTCGCCCAGCTAACCCCGTTGAATCAAAAAGTGTTAGAAGTCGCTGACATTGAGAACGCTAGAATAAAGGGAACATCACATTTTCTACCCTCCGACATTACACTGGACAGGCCCGCACTCCCCGTCGAAAAACTTCACCCCAGCTTACGTCAGCCTATCAAAATCAACGAAGAGATAACACCCGAATTAGTACCTGAGTATTTCGAAAAAGACTGTTACCATATTTACACAGATGGCAGTAAATACGATGGGAAAGTGGGGGCAGCGGTAGTTGTACGCAAGCCCGATGACAGAAAAACAACACTAAAAATCAAACTACACGGCACATGTTCCGTTTACCAAGCCGAGCTATTGGCAATCGAGAGAGCTTGTAAATGGGTAGATGACAATAACACGACATTGGTCTGTATTCTATCGGATTCCAAATCAGGCCTTCAAGAAATTAGCAACGCAGAGAGCAGCCAGCCAACGGTAGTGTCCATACACAGATATCTTCATAGCCTCAAATTAAAAAATATACGCATAACCTTTATTTGGATCAAAGGACACTCTGGAGTAACCGGCAATGAAGAGGCTGACGCTGCCGCCAAAAGTGCAGCTGGATCCAATCGCGCATTCGACTTTGACAAATTCCCCTTAAGTCATATCCGGTACGAATGCAAGACTCGCAGTACTGAAGCTAGAGGAAGATTCTACGACCAAGTTGGCAAAGCTACCTATACGAAATCTTTATGCCAAACCCATGAACAACTCACTACAGTATTAAATAGCCTAAAAATCAACTTTGTAACTACACAATTCCTGACAAATCATGGTTTCCATAAAGAATATTTACACAGATTTAAAATTACAGAAAATAACACTTGTCCTTGCGACAACTTATCCATCCAAACATTTTCACATTTGATGAAAGTCTGTCCCTACTTCAGTGCACATAGAACGAAACACGAACATTTATGTTTGGTCTTGAAAGTCGATCCCTATGATGCACTGGATGTGGTAAAGTATGAATCAACAACAGACACATATGAATACCTCATAGCGACTATTGTCAGTGAATTAAAAGAAATAAATAAGACTTAAAAAAAAAAAAAAATAACAATAAAAATAAAAAAAAATTAAAAAAAATAATATGGAACAATAAATGATAAAACGCAACAATATGCATAAATACTCTCAATAACCAAAAGAAAAACTACATGTAAATAAAAAATGAAAAAAAAAAAAAAAAAAAAATGTATCTATATATATATTTAATATAAAAAAAAAAAAATAATAATAATAATAATATATAATTATATATAATAATAAGCATAAGCATAATCAATATGGAACAACATATTATAAAAAGATGTAACATGCACAAATACATCTATATACAATAACATTTATTAAACAACAAAATTACCTGTTAATACACAAGATCTCAATAAAGTCTAACGTAAAATCACACAAAAGAAACAGACACTTAATGGGGCGGAGTATACCGTAAGCACCACCCCATTAATGGTAATACTCATTTATTCAAAAAAAAAAAAACCTAACCTAACCTAACCTAACCAGTCCCGCCCCGAGCGCCTCTCGGTAAGCAGCATTTGCCCTCAGCTCCGCATTTGAAAAATATTTTGAGTGGGAAAAAAGTGAGCTACAGTGTCGTGCGATATATCAGTTTGTGCGTGAAAGTGAGCCGCACATGGTGCACAAAAAAGTTTTAAGCAAGCGATAAAAGCCGAGGAGTTATACCAAAAAAAAACCATTTTTTAACTGAAAAAAGACAGTGTTTTTCCATTAAATCTCGGAATCTGTCGCGACACCCCAGTAATTTTTTGACGTCTTTCTGTGCGCAAGATTTTTCCGCATCCAACGAGCACTCACACCGGAAGATCGAGCCACGGACTCAGCCGCAATTGTGAAAAAAAACAAACACCACGTGCCACATGTTCGAGAAACCGGCGGTCTGCGGTTAAAGTGTGGTACATCACTGGAGGCGTGAAGCGAAGCCGAGCCGAACACAATTTGATTGGGGTTTCTATCACAACGGAGTCGGAAGATAAGGTCGGAAATCTTAAATAATATAAATTTCGTAAATTTCAAATAAATATAACTAAAATTCTAAAGCGATAACCTACTTTTTACATTTGTTTAATAGAACTGTTTTACTTTAATGTACATTTTGGCAAAAAATTGGAATTTTTGAACTGTAAATTTTCATTTTATACAAAGAAAACTAAAAACCACGTGGCACGTGCTACCAGAAGGCGACCCACTTGGTAACAATAACCATACCCAAAGGGTGCCTCTTTGCATGTATGGTTAGAAACCGTTTAAAAACCGCTCCTACCATTAATGGTTTCCGAGAAATCTTCAAAATTGTAAATTTTTTATGTTTTTTTAATTTAAAATTTTGTACATAACTAGTAAAAATCTATTCTCAGCGGAAATACAATCTGCTCCTCGAGACGGATCGATAGAACCCAAACTCGACCACTCTGCGACAACCGGTTGCCGGGTTGGACAATTGGCCGCCATTTTGACGGCCATCTTGAATTTAGAAAAATATAAATAACTTGGCTTCCAGAGGTCGCACGAGGTTGGGGTTTTCAGTATTATATTAAGCGCAAAGTAAAGAAGGGGATGGTGGACTCTATGTAGAGTCAAGTAGAGACACTAAGATTTTTAGAAATTTAGCTTCCTTTTGAAAATTCAAGCCACCCGAGCCCAAACACGGGGCACTTGCGACGTCTGGTTAGCGAGAAACAGCCAATTGACCTAAAACGCCGCCATATTGGCCGCCATCTTTTAAATACTTAATTTAGGATAACTCCGCAGCCGGACGTCGTACAGAGTTGCGGTTTTCGGTGCTGGCAATAGCTAGTAAGGCGGAAGCTGACAAGCTACTCTACATAGAGACAAAGTAGAGACCGACTCTACATAGAGCCAACGGACAATTTTATTAATTTGCTAAACATATTTTATGACAATTTGCCCATTTTGGCCTAGATTTAATGAAAATTGCCCTATTGCACTAGAATAAGTTTACCTATTTACACGGCCTTTTTGCCCTAGGATTAAGTTTATCATTTTAAGTATCTATATATATAATTTTAATTAATTAATTTTGACTCGGCCCTTTTGCCATAGTAATTGTAACAATTGCCCTATTGCACTAGGATAAGTTTTATCATTCTATAAGCCCTTTTGCCCTAGAATTAAGCTTTTATCATATACATTTTGACCTGGCCATTGCCGCATACACTGCCAAATAACAATATTTTGACTGGCCACTCTAGCTCGGCTTGACATTCTTTAGACATCGTCTGGCCCGCCCCCACTTGATTACTAAAATGGACGCCAGACCGCGCAAATCTGCGACCACGGCGGAGGCCAAGAGCCAGCCGTCCGGGAGGGCGGCGAGCGCCCTGCTCACCAAGGGGCTCCGCGGAACCCCGCCTATTAAGGCATCAGTCAAGAAAGCCCCGATCGAGGGAGCCAAGGCCGCGGGGCCTACTTCTGCTGGTGCCGCGCCACCGACCATACGGCTCCCCAACGCCAACGAGACCGCGGCGACGGACGTTATTGTCCCTGGTGGCCTCCTACCGGCCTCTCAGTCGCCCCAGATCGGCAGGTCGTCCTCGGGAGGGTCAGTGACCGGAACACTGGCCAACCTCCCGAGGATGGCCAACGACGTAATGCTGGCGGCGAAGGAGAGGCTGGAATCCTCGGGCAATTTAAAAAGAGAAACGAGGGAGTTTGTCGTGGGCTCGCTCGGCGAACTTTACCAGATGGTCCTTCGGCTGGGCGAGTCCAGGCAGACTCTTTGCCTGAGGATGGAGGCCGCCAAGGCGGAGTTCGCCGCGGACGTGGCCAGGCGGGAGGCAGCCCACGCGGCTTGCCTGGAGGGGTTGGCCGCGGGCGCGGTGCCACCCTCAATCGCCAAGGACCTGGGGGAGATTAGGAAAGACGTAAAGGCGGCACGGGACCTGATCTCGTTTGACGACATGGGAGAGCTGCGGGACAAGGAGGCGGCGCTGGCTCCGGGGGCGCTTCTATCCCTCACTAAAGGGATGGAGGCGCTCACGGAGCGCTGCGATAGCCTCAGAAAGGAGATCAGCGGTGTGGCGGGGAGCGCCAACACCAAGTCGGGAGCGGACTGGGCGGAGGAGGTAAGAGGGGAGCTCCGTGGGCTTCGCGAGCGGCTTGACAGGCAGCAGCCTGTGCCGCTCGCGGGGCCGGCCCGGGCTCCCCTTGCCAGCCCATCCTGCGGCCCCGCCACAGCCGCAGCCCCGCGGCCCTCCCAGCGAGATCGGGCCCCACAAAAATCTTATGCGGAAGTGGCCTCCTCGCCGCGCCACCCGGTGGTGGTGGCGTCGACCGACCCTGAAAAGACAGCCGAAGCTACTATCGCAGATATCAAGGGGAAGGTCGACGTCATCACCCTCGGGATTGGTGTTAACGCGGTGAGGAGGCTGCGAAACCAAAAAGTGCTGCTCTTCCATCGAGTGAGCGACTGGAGGGTCCGTCCGGACCTCATCCCCTCCGCCCCGGACCATCGGGCGATCACGTTCGAGGTGGGGGTGGGGCCCGAGACGGAGCCAGCCAGACCCAGCGGATCCACCAGGCGTTACCACGCCGGGAAGGCCGACTGGGACCTTTTTCGGGCCTCGTTCGTCGACCGTCTAGGAGACTGGACGGTCGACGAAATCGAGGCTATCGAGACGCCCCGCGGTCTTGAGGAGGCCATTGGAAGGTACACTGGGGCGATTCACGGTGCGTGCGAGGATTCGATCCCTCTTCTGGCTCCACCAAAGGCACCCAAACGGGTGATTTGGTGGAGCCCTGAGTTGCAGGCCAAGAAGCGCAACCTCATCACGTTGAGGGGTCGAATCCGGCACGCGAATCGCCGCAGAAGGGATAGGGTAGTTGAGGAGTATCTGGTGGCCAAGGAGGACTACAAGGCCGCCATAGAGGCGGCCAAGACCGCCAGCTGGGTGGAATTCTGCACAAAGCAGGAGCATGAGAGTGTGTGGGACGGCATCTATAGGGTGCTAAGATGCGCCGCTCGTCGGAAGGAGGACACCCTCCTCAGCGGCGCGGATGGACGCACCCTGGATGCCGAGGGTTCCACAGCTCTCATAGCTGATACATTCTACCCAGCTGACGATCTTCAGTCCGAGTTAGACACTCATGCCCGCGTCAGGCAGGCAGTTGCCCGCATGGAGGATGAAGCCAGTGCCAAGCCGCGGGAGTTTATTCCCTTCTCCCAGCACGAGCTCTCGGGCGTCTTGAAGGGCATCCACCCTAAAAAGGCGCCCGGGGGGGACGGCCTCACGGCCGACATCTGCAGTGCGGCCATCAGGGCAAGAAATGATTTATTTGTTGCCCTGATGAACGCCTGCCTCTCTCTAGGTTACTTCCCTAAGGACTGGAAGGCCGCTGTAGTCAAAATCCTGCCTAAGCCCAGCAGAGATGACTACACGCGGCCTAAGTCATACAGGCCAATTGGGCTCCTGTCCGTCCTGGGGAAGATCCTGGAGAAGATGATGGCCGGGAGGCTGCTCTGGCGGCTCGGGTTGGGCGGAGGACTGAGCCCGCGCCAATATGGCTTCATGCCGCAGCGCAGCACGGAGGACGCTTTGTATGATGCTGTCCAGCTCATAAGAGATCACGTCGGGCAGAAACGCATTGTCGGAGTAGTCTCCCTCGATATCGAGGGGGCCTTCGACAATGCGTGGTGGCCCGGAATAAAACACCAGATCCTGGCCACTGGATGCGACCAGTCTGTCTACCAACTTCTGTGCAGCTACCTGAGCGAAAGACAGGTCACAGTCAGGTACGCTGGAGCACAAGTAGACAGACCTACTTCGAAGGGTTGCATCCAAGGCTCGACGTGCGGTCCCCTGCTGTGGAACCTGCTACTCGACCCTTTGCTCCGGCGCGGCGAGGACCTGAGAGCTCACCTGCAGGCGTTCGCGGACGATATTTTGATTATCGCCGCGGCGCAGACTGCGGGTGAGCTTGAGGGGATCCTCAACGCCGCGCTGGAAGCCGTGTCTGAGTGGGGAGAGGCGGCTAAGATGAGGTTCGCCGCTCGAAAGACCCAAGCTATGGTGGTCACCAAGAAGCGCGATGTAATCCCGCCCAAACTGAGTCTTGGGGGGGAAGACATCGCGTTCTCGGATGAGATCACCGTACTGGGTCTGACGATCGACAAGAACCTCAATTTTCTTAGCCACCTCAACAGGGTCTGCGGCAAAGCTATGGCTAGGTTCCAGATGGTGTCTAGAGCGGCCAGGGCGACTTGGGGCTTAAATGCCGATATCGTCCGGCTGCTCTACACTACCGTCATCGAGCCTACCATCCTCTATGCGGCCAACGTCTGGGCGCCTGTCGCGCATCGTGCGGGCCCCAGGGCCGTGCTCGACAGGGTGACCAGGGCCTTCGCGATCCGCATCGCTAAGGCCCATCGCACCACCTCCCTCACTGCTGCCGTCCTCCTGGCGAGGATCCTCCCCCTCGACCTAAGGGCCGAGGAGGCCCTTCAACTCTATGAGCTGAAGAGGGGGAGGCCCTTCGCCCCGCTCCCGGGCCGGGAAGTCGAGCACCGATGCAGCCCGTTCACGCTGGCACACCCCGCTCTTAGAACTCCTGTGGAGTTTGAGGAGGTGGCCAGCGTGGAGGAGCTCAGTAAGGTGCCCGACGACTGGCCCAGGGCCTACACGGACGGCAGTAAGATCGAGGGCAAGGTGGGGGGAGCGGTCACACTGTGGAAGAGCGGCGCTGAGGTCCGCACTAGGGGGTTCAGGCTGGAGAGATTCGCCTCCGTCTTCCAAGCGGAGATGGTGGCGATCTCTAAGGCTCTCGACCTCGTTGCCGGGGGTCCCGCTCCCATCAGGGCGAGTGTTCTGAGCGACTCCAGATCCGCTCTGGAGTTGCTTAGGAGTACCTCGCCCACACACCCGCTGGCCGTGAAGATCCACGGCCAGCTGGCGCACATTCAGGAAAACGGGGGCCTGATCCGGTTTTACTGGATCAAGGCCCACGTCGGGATCCCCGGCAACGAACGCGCGGACGAGTTGGCCAAGAGGGCGGCGTTGTCTCGCAAAGACGCGGCAGCCTATGACCTGTATCCCGTCTCACACGCAAAACTGCAGGTGAGACGGGAGACAGTGGCAAAGTGGCAGGCTCGCTACAGCGAGTCTGCCACAGGCCGCGTCACCTCGCTGTTCTTCCCGGACGTCGCATCGGCCCACAAAGTCCTTGGCAAATTCACAATGTGCAATGCCAAGGCGCAGCTCCTTACGGGGCACGGCGGCTTTCGAGCGTACCTCCACAGGTTTAAGCTCGCGGGGAGTCCGTCATGCATTTGCGATGACGTGACTCCCGAAACGCTGGAGCACCTGCTGGAGGAGTGTCCCCGTTTCGGAGCTGCTAGGGCCGACTGCGAGATACGCCTGGGAAGGGCGGTGAGGTGCGAGGCTTTCGCCGCCTTTATGGCTGACTCCGATAGTCGAGAAGCCTTCCTTGCCTTCGCCTTGGGGGTCGTGCGCGCGGCCTCAAGGGCGAATGGGGGCAGGGTGTAGCCCAGGTGTGGCAGATGCCCCTAATTAAAAAAAAAAAAAAAATAATAATAATAATATATATATATATGTTTGCTCGGTCCGAGCGAGAGGTGGCATAAATACTGTAATCTTGATTTTAATCTTAATTATTTTTATTTCGAACCCCGGCGCCTTGCTTGTGACTACTCGTCGGAGTAGACAGAGATAAGGCGCCGGGGGGAATTTTAAAGTATTGATATATTGAAATTTTATTTTATCCTGTACACTTAGAAATTTAATTTTACTTGGTTTTAACTCAATTTTGTTTATAATATTTCTATTTTAATTTAAATTAATTTTGACTTATAATTTTATGTAAATGGGTTTAAAAAAAAAAAAAAAACAAAACAAATATATAAAAGAAAGAGAGAACAAAAAAAAAAAAAAAATATATATATAAATAAAAAAATAAAAAAAAATATATATAAAAAAAAAAAAAAAAAAACCAACATGAAAGACAAATATTTTAACCCATTAGGCTAAGCAAACATTGAGACATTTTATAATACAATTTTACGAATATGACTACTGACTAATATTACATTTTATCATTCCAAAATATTATACAATTTTATCAATTTACATTTTTAACTTTATCATATTATATTTTTAACAGAATGACTTAAAGGTTGCCACGAGATAAACGGTGGCAGAACCTCGCTCAAACTAAAAAAAAAAAAAAAAACCTAACCTAACCTAACCTAACCTAACCTAACCTTTTTTTTTTTTTTTTTTGTTGACGGGGGGGAAATCTTCAGAAAGATACCCGACTTCCTGGGGGGAAAGCCGGGTTATGTTGGATTTTTACCAACTAAAACCCCCCCGGTGGCCCTCTCAGTGCGTGTGGAGGAGGGCTCCGGGATCTCAAAGAACGCACCGGTGCCCTCGCGCACAGTGCTTTCGGCACTCCTCCCTACCGGCGTATGCCGGGACAGCCTCGCTCGACGGCAGTGTGCGGCCACCACACACCGCCGCCTCCACGGGGTCGCTTGGAACGGTGGCTCGAGCCCCCACTCTCGCCACCCACGACCCCAGTCTCCTTTTAGTCGCCTCTTACGACAGGCAGGAGATACCGTAGCCCTATTCTAAGCCCGGGACTACAGGGCTGGTCCCCCTTTTAGTCGGCTCCTACGACAGGCAGGGGATACCGTAGTCTTATTCTAAGCCCATGACTACAGGGCGTTGGGGCCAGGACGGGGCTGGGTAGTGCCGCCTCTGCGCCTCCGCCTCCTTGCGGGGTCAGCCCTCTCCCTCTCTCTCTCGGCTTGCTCTTTTTGAGTCATTACGGACTCACAAAATGCCGCCACCGCATCCCATTGAGGTTTGCCCTGCACCATGGCCGCCACAACTGCGGGCAGCCGGAGATCTCCCCCGATCACAGCGACGAGGTCTTGCCGCTGCGATTGCCACGCGGGGCAGATCTCCAAAGTGTGCTGGGCGTCGTCACAGCTGGCGTTGCAATGGTGGCATATTGCCGATTGCTCTCTGCCAATCCTATGCAGGTACTCACCGAAGCACCCGTGTCCGGTGAGCACCTGCGTGAGCCGGTAGCTTATCTGGCCGCCTGCCCTACCTATCCAGTCCTGGAAGACCGGCAAAATAGCACCCACGACCCTCTGCCGTTGACTGGCCGGCTCAGTTAGTCGCTCTTGCCACTGTTTGAGCGCGTCTTCATGCGCCGCTTGACGCATCAGAGTTATAGCCCTGGGGGGCAGATCTTCCCCATCCTCCCGCATGCGACGCAGATCGCCGTACACCTTCGCATCCATTGTTGCCAGGATGTCCAGGGGGGGAAGCCTCGACAATAGACCCGCCGCTTCGTGGGAGATCGTGCGGTACCCACGCGCCACCCTTATGGCTAGCCGGCGCTGCACGCTTAGCAGTTTTGCTTTGCATGCGCGATTGCCGGCCAGCTCATCCGCCCAGATTGGCGCACCATAAAGGGCCATGGACCGCACGACCCCCGAGTAGAGCCGCCGAACACTCTCCCGCGGGCCCCCCAGATTTGGCAGGATTCGGTGAAGGGCACCCGCTACCTTCTCGATCCGGGGGACCAGGCGGTTGAAGTGCTCGACGAACTCCCAGCGCCCGTCCAGGATGATGCCGAGGTACTTCATAAACTTCCCCACCCGGACAGTGGCACCACCCACGTGTACCGCAGTGGTAGGAGGTTCCGTGCCCTTGGGGAGGTCGTGGAACCATAGGGCTTCCGTTTTATGTGGGGCGATCTGCAACCCTAGGGCCTGTATTTTTCGGACCACGCTCGCGACTCCGTACTCGGCGACACGAGTCACACGCTCAAAATCATCGCCTTCCGCTAGGACCAATGTGTCATCGGCATAGCACACCAGCCGGACACCGACGGGGAGGGTAATTCGCAGCACCACGTCATACGCGAGGTTCCACAGGAGTGGTCCCAGAACTGACCCCTGCGGCACCCCGCAGTACGTGTCCCTGCTATGCGAAGCCCCGTCTCGGCCGGTGTACTCAATGCCGCGGTCTCGGAGGTAGTCGCCGACGACGCTCTGGAGGTAGTCAGGCAGGCCGTGGTAGGCGAGCGCCTCCCTGATCGCCCTCCAGGGCAGGGAGTTGAAGGCGTTCACGATATCCAGACTTATCGCAAGCACCACCCTGCCCCGGGAAACGGCTTCCTGCGCAATGGTGCGGACGCGTAGAATAGCATCTACCGTGGAGCGTCCGTGTCGGAAGCCAAATTGGCAGTCCGACAGGTCCGGGCCGACGCTCCACAGGTGCAGATTAATACGTTCCGCCACCACCCGCTCAAGGAGTTTGCTCGCCTCATCCAGCAGGCAGATAGGCCGGTATGCCGAAGGTGAGTCCGCCGGTCTGCCCTCCTTCTTGAGTAGCACGAGCCGCGCCCGCTTCCATTCTGAGGGAAAGCGTCCAGATCTCAGGCAGTCGCTAAGGTGGCCTCGAAACCGCTCACCAAGGACGCCAAGAGCAAGCACCCAGGCCCGACCCGGGATTCCATCAGGGCCTGGGGCAGTATTTCGTGCTGCTAGGCGCCTCACGGCTCGATCTAGGTCCTCCTTCCCGACCTCCACGTTCTCGTCCTGGAAGGGCGGCGTTGTCGTCGAAACCGGAGCATTCAGCAGGCTGTCCGCGGCTCGTGGGAACAGGGTGTCAACAACGTTCACGACGAGGCTGGGCTCGAGGGTCTCTGTCAATGGAGGAACCCACGGTCTGAGTTTGTCCATGACCATTTTGTATGGACGCCCCCATGGGTCCTCATTGAGGCTGTCCACGAGCTCGCCGTAAGCCTTTTCCTTTGCCTTAGCGACAGCCCCCTGAAAAGTCACTGTGGCCTCCCGATATACAACGTACGCTGCCAGCCTCTCCTCGGGGGGAGCTCTGCGCCGCCTGCGGGTCCGCAAGTATGCCCTTCTGGCTGCCAGACACGTCGACCGCAACTCTGCTAGGTCGTCGGACCACCAGTAGGTGGCGATGCGCTCAGCCTGCCTAGCTCGAGGCATCGCAGCGTCGCAAACCTGGGTCATCCGCTCGCGGAACCATGTCGTCTCTGCCTCCACGTCGGCAGTAACTGGTGGTTCTACCCATGCTGCGGTGTTCGCGGCGGCTATGAGCAGGTCCCGATCAAGCTTCTTTAACGCCCACCGCTTTGGTTTTGCGACTCCTCGTGTCTGCGTGTCACGGCCGAGACGCACCGCCACATCCATGAGGATGTAGTTGTGGTCCGACAGAGTCAGCAGCTCCTCCGCAACCCGCCAGCCCGAGACCAGGGCGCTGGCCGATGGGGACGCCCAGGACAGGTCCACTATGGACTCGCCCTGCCATCGCACACATGTGCTGACCGACCCCTGGTTTAGGAGCCCAAGGTTTAGGCACGCCGCCCAATCCAGGACGGCCTCCCCCTTGGGCTCATCTCGGGGGCCTCCCCAGGCACATGCGTGGGCGTTAAAGTCCCCGAGAACCAGGACCGGATGAGGCTGGCAGCGGCGGACACATGCCGCGAGCCGGTCCATGTACCCTTCGAACTGCGCGAGACTGACATTTGGCGAGATATAGCAGCCGACGACTGCAACTCGGCCCCACTGGACAGCCACAAAGCCCGGCCCTTTTTCAAGCAGGGAGCATGGCGGAGCCTCCAGTCCTCCTCCCCAGTACACCGCTACAGAGCAGTTGTCATCACCAAACCAGCGGGGATGGACAGCCACCCTGTAGGGCTCCGCAACAACAGCCAAGGCAATCTTATACTCCGCGAGGGTTTGCAGTAGCAGGTCCTGCGCCCTGCGGCAGTGATTTAGATTGCCCTGGAGGATCTTTAGTGAGGCTTTGAACGCAATGCTTCCGTTTCCTCCTGCCGCGGGCTAGGGCCCGGCCGACTCGCCGATGACGAATCTCCCACTGTGGTCTTGGAAGTAAGAAGGGCCTGCTTCCCTTTCTTCCTGCTCCCTTTTTTAGTCTCGGCGCACCTCTGCCCCAGCTTATGATCGCAGGGCAGTCCACGAGTTGCGCATATCGAGCACTTCGGTGGAGCGGAGCACGTCGCGGCTTTGTGGTCATCTTCTCCGCAGTTGAAACAATCGTTGCTCCGGTCGACTGTGCTCTTACACCCGTGCCTCACGTGACCGACCTCCAGACAACGATAGCACCTTACGGGCTTCTCGGGCAGGTACGTCACGCGTGCAGACGCCCACTCGCCAACTCGCAGTCGGGGTTCCGCCACTACCTTTCTCACAGCTGTGAGCGGACAGCGAACCCACGCCGTGCCTAACCGGCGTCCGCTTGCTCGTATAGAGCCGACTTTGACGTCGTCAGCGCTACAGCCCGCTTTGGCAGCAACTGCCGCCGCCACTTCTGCTGGGGTAACCGACTCGTCTAAATCACTAACCCTCAGTTCGCCAGTCTTTACGGGGCGTCCAATCTTGACGGGCAGGGCTGAGAGGGCCTCTCTGAGGCGGCCTGCCAGTTTATCCGCATTGCCAGAGCTTTCCGGACCAACGACCTCCAGCAGAATACCCCCATTTCTACCTTTTCTCTGGCGTACGTCGGCGATTCCACACTCTGCTAGTTTTATCCTTTCTTTAGCAGTGGCCATCACCTCCGTGTAGGTAGCTTCTGAGCCTTGTGCGAGGGTTAGCGTGACAGCTGCAGACTTTGGCGGCCGAGGAGGTTTTGCCTTCAGGTTCGCCTTCTGAGTGGCGGGCTTTGGCGGTGCCTTCCTCGTCACCCCTTTACCGTTTTTGGCCTTTTTGCCCACAACCTCCGCCCAGGACGTAGTGTGCGGGTTTTCGGAGTGTGAATGTGAACCGGAAGCCACGGGTACCGGGGGCAAAGGCTCCACAGGTGGCGGTGCCTTTCCCGCTGTCCCCTTCCTCCGTCTTTTCGGTTTCCCCTTAGCACTCGTTAAGGGGAGGGCAGCTGTTGCCACTTGTTGTAGTCTTTCCGCGGCTTTGGCTTTGGCTAGTGGCGGCGGTGGTGGTGGTGCCTGCCTTTGACTCAGCGGGAGGCGTACGGCCCGGTCCGCAAAGAGCTCCGCCTTGAAGGACGCTAGCTTGGACTCTATCAATGCCCCGACCTGCTCCAAGAAGGAGCCCTGGGGCTGATGAGTCAGAGCGATCTGAGATGGAACAGCTGGGGTGTTCGCCCTTCCGACGTCTAGCCGCCGAATGCTTTGCATCTCAGCAGCCAAGGCGGACACCTGCGCCTCAAGCACCGCCAATTGAGAGCGCAAGGAAGCATTTTCGCTCTCCAGCTTCTGCACTCTGCTCGGGTCCGCTGATCGCTGCGCCAACTCCTCCATGGCGGCTCTGGCGGTCCTCGCCGCGACACGTAGCTCCCTTACGAGGAACCCTTTTAGGTTTGTCGATTTGGCAGCTATTGATTCGACCACCGTCATTTTTTCGTTGACCTGAGCACCTAAGTCAGCTGTAGGCTGATGCCTCATGTGCTCGGCCAGGTCTTCCGCTGCAGGAAGGCTCAAGGACGTGCGCGTGACAGGAGGAGGCTGCGTGAGGTCTACACTCTCGTCTAGCGGTGGCCGCTTGCCTCTCGCCTTTTTCGCAGCGCCGCTGGGGGCCACTGCGTTGTCCCTCTTCCTTTTTCTCGCCGAGCTAGATGACCATTGTGAGGCCAGCGAGCAGTCAGACTCGTAGTCCGCCTCCGACATTCTCTCCAGCTCTACGACCGCTGGGATGGCGAAACAGCTTGCGATGATACGCTGTTTCTCCTTTTCTGCCTCATCATATATCTCCTTCTCCTTGTCCTCTACCATCTCCTTCTCCACTTCTACCTTCTCATTCCCTTCCTCCTTCTCCCTATCGACATCCAGCATAATTTTGTCCCCCCCAGAATACGTGGGACTGCCCGAGCTAGGAAGCTCGGAGAGGGATTCTCCGACACCGGAGGTGCCGGTACCCTCCTGGGGTAGTTTCTGTTTAAATTGTGCTGACATCATTTTTTCTTCGTAACCTCGATATATCATAGATATAGTTTGCGGTACGCCTGCCTGGATGAACCAGACAGCCGATGTCTGGACTTAACCCTTTCGGCTCCACGTCGGCCTTATCGGCTTAAGCCCAGTACTGGAAAGCGCCGCGCACGTACCACTTCCAGGATTTTTTATAGAGGTTTACTCCTCGCAGCCCGACCGCCAACGGCAGGGCCCTCGGTCCCGGTGAGTCGGGGTTCCGATCTGCTCACGCAAACCCAGAAGGGCTGCCCCACCCGGACTCTGTGAGAACAGGGTCCAGGCGACCTCGACTGCCAGATTTTTCGCCGCTGGCCAGCAAGATCCCATAAAGAGAAGTTACTGACCAGCGCCCAGGGTGCACCGGCCCTTGCCACTTACCCTTCCCACTGGTTCAAAATGAATCAGTAGGAACGGAAGCGGAAGGGCACACGGGGAGGTAATCTGGCATCGCACCCCCAACCTAACCTTTTTTTTTTTTTTTTGTTGACGGGGGGGAAATCTTCCAAAGATACCCGACTTTCTGGGGGGAAAGCCGGGTTATGTTGGATTTTTACCAACTAAAACCCCCCCGGTGGCCCTCTCCGTGCGTGTGGAGGAGGGCTCCGGGATCTCAATGAACACACCGGAGCCCTCGCGCACTGTGCGTAGACACCCGACTTCGTCCGGCTCGCGCCTGGACAGCCTCCTTTAACGGCGGTGTGCGGCCACCACACACCGCCGCCTCCACGGGGTCGCTTGGAACGGTGGCTCGAGCCCCCACTCTCACCACCCACGACCCCGGAGTCTCCGTTAAGTCGCCTTTTACGACAGGCCGGAGATACCGTAGCCCTATTCTAAGCCCGGGACTACAGGGCTGGGCCCCCTTGTAGTCGGCTCTTACGACAGGCAGGGGATACCGTAGTCTTATTCTAGGCCCATGACTACAGGGCGTTGGGGCTAGGGCGAGGCTGGTTAGCGCCGCCTCTGCGTCTCCGCCTTCGTGCGGGGTCGGCCCTCTCCCTCTCTCGTTCGGCCTCCTCCTTCTTAGAAATTACTGCCTCGGAGAAGGAGGCCATCGCTTCCCACTGAGGTTTGCCCGTCAGCATTGCTGCCACCACAGAGGGCAGCCGGAGGTCTCCCCCGATCGCAGCAACTAGGTCTTGTCGCTGCGATTGCCACGCGGGGCAGACCTCCAACGTGTGCTGGGCATCGTCGCTGGCGGAGCTGCAGTGATGGCAGGCCGCGGAATTCTCCCTACCGATTCGGTGCAGGTACTCACCGAAGCACCCGTGTCCGGTGAGCACCTGGGTCAGCCGGTAGCTGATCTGCCCGCCTGCGCGGTTTATCCATTCGTCAAACACGGGCAGGATTGCCCCCACAACCCTCTGGCGCTGCCTCGCCGGGTCCTGTAGGCGCGCTCTCCACTCTTCAAGGGCGTCCTCGTGCGCCTTCTGCCGCACCAGAGTTACGGCCCTGGGGGGCATGTCCTGCCCGTCCTCGCGCATTTGCCGCAGCCTGTCGTACACGGTTGCATCCATCGACGCCAAGATGTCCAGGGGGGGGAATCTAGCCAGGAGTCCTGCCGCATCGTGGGAGATCGTGCGGTATCCGCGCGCTACCCTTATGGCCATCCGCCGCTGTACACTCAGCAGTTTTGCCTTGTGTATGCGGTTTCTGGCCAGTTTTCCCGCCCAGATTGGCGCGCCATAGAGGGCAATGGACCGCACGATCCCCGCGTACAGTCGCCGAACATTCTCCCTCGGTCCTCCCAGATTAGGCAGGATTCGGTGCAAGGCACCCGCTACCTTCTCGATCCGGGGGACCAGGCGGTTGAAATGCTCGGCAAACTCCCATCGACCGTCTAAGATAACTCCAAGGTACTTCATATACCTCCCCACCTGGACAACGGCGCCGCCGACTTGGACCGTGGAACTGGGTGGTTCCACGCCTTTAGGAAGGTCATGGAACCAGAGCGCCTCAGTTTTGTGCGGAGCCACCTGCAGACCCAGACCTTGGATCTTGCGGACCACGCACGCGACCGCATGTTCTGCGACACAGGTGGCCCGCTCAAAGTTGTCGCCCTCTGTCAGCACCAGTGTGTCGTCGGCGTAGCACACCACGCTAGCACCTGCGGGAAGAGAAATGCGGAGCACCACGTCATATGCGAGGTTCCACAGGAGTGGCCCCAGCACCGACCCCTGCGGAACCCCGCAGAACATCTCTCGCTCGTGCAGAACTCCGTCTCGGCCGACGTACTCTATGTACCTATCGCTCAAGTAGTCGCCGATGGTGCGACGCAGGTAGTCAGGCACGTGATGGTGGGCGAGCGCTTCTCTGATTGCCTTCCAGGGCAAGGAGTTAAAGGCATTCACTATGTCTAGGCTGACTGCGAGCACAACCTTGCCCTCAGACACCGCCTCCTGAGTTAAAGAGCGGACGCGCAGAATGGCGTCCACCGTGGAGCGCCCATGCCGGAAGCCAAATTGGCAGTCCGATAAATCCGGTCCGACGCTCCACAGGTGGAGATTGATCCGCTCCGCCAGCACCCGCTCGAAAAGTTTGCCCGCCTCGTCGAGCAGGCAAATGGGTCTGTACGCTGACGGTGAGTCCACAGGTCTGCCCTCTTTTCTGAGGAGCACAAGTCGAGCACGCTTCCACTCCGTGGGGAAGCGTCCTACGGTGAGGCAGTCTGTGAGGAGGCGCCGGAACCGTTCGCCCAGGACGCCCAGAGCCAGCACCCAGGCCCGACCCGGGATGCCATCCGGTCCTGGAGCAGTGTTACGCGCTGCTAAGCGTCTCACCGCTCGCTCCAGCTCTTCCCTTTCAACATCCAGGTCCTCCGTCCGCGGGGGCGTCAGCAGCGTTGGCGTGGACGGTACGCTCGGCTGGCTGTCTGCAGCTCGCGGGAAGAGGGTGTCGACCACCCTCGCCGCGAGGCCGGGCTCTAGAGTCTCAGTCAACGGAGGAACCCACGGTCTGAGCTTGTCCATAACCATTTTGTATGGACGCCCCCATGGGTCTCCGTTGAGGCTGTCTACGAGTTCGCGGTAAGCCCACTCCTTGGCGTTTGCAACAGCCGCTTGGAAAGCCTTTGTAGCTTCGCGATACGCATCGTACGCTGCCGTCCTCTCCTCGGAGGAAGCCTGGCGCCTCCTTCGCGTCCGCAGGTAAGCCCTTCTGGCGGTAAGGCACGTCGCACGCAAGTCCGCCAATTCATCAGACCACCAGTAGGTAGCGGTGCGTCCCATCGGCCTGGAACGGGGCATCGCGGTGTCGCAGACCTGGGTCATCCTCTCGCGGAACCATGCGGTCTCTTCGTCAGGGCTCGACGCTGGAGACGGCTCAACCCACGCCGCAACACTGGCGGCCGCAAGGAGCAGGTCCCGGTCGAGTTTCCCCAGAGCCCACCTCTTCGGGCGACTGACGTCCCTAGGCGTCTCACGTCCGGAACGCACCGCCACGTCCATAAGGATGTACTGGTGGTCTGAGAGGGTGACAAATTCCTCCGCCACACGCCAGCCAGATACCATAGTATCCGCAGATGGGGACGCCCAGGACAAGTCTACAATAGACTCGCCCTGCCAGCGCACGCAAGTGCTGACTGACCCACGGTTTAGGAGCCCAAGGTTTAGGCACGCCGCCCATTCCAGGACGGCCTCCCCCTTGGGCTCGTCCCTGGGTCCACCCCATGCGCGCGCGTGGGCGTTGAAGTCCCCGAGGACCAGCACTGGACGGGGCTGACATCGGCGGACGCACGCCGCGAGATCGTCCATGTAGCCCTCATAGTCTGCCAGGGAGACATTGGGAGAGACGTAGCAGGCGACGATTGCCACGTGACCCCACTGCACTGCCACAAAGCCGGACCCCTTCTCCAGCAGGGAGCACGGCGGGGCCTCCACACCTCCGCCCCAGTATACTGCCACAGAGCCACCGACGTCGCCGAACCAGCGAGGATGGATTGCGACTCTGTAGGGCTCCGCTACTACGGCCAGGGCAATCTTATGCTCCGCGAGGGTCTGCATGAGCAGGTCCTGCGCCCCGCGGCAGTGGTTAAGATTGCCCTGGAGGATTTTGAGTTTGGCTGCGAAAGCTAGGCCTCGCTTGCCTCCGGTTGCCGGCTGGGGCCCGGCTGACTCGGCGCCGCCGAGTCTCCGTCTGCGGTACTAGAAGTGGGGGTGGGAGGGACCTGCTTTCCTCTCCTCCCCCTTCTTTTCTCTGGCGCCGCGCATTTTTGCCCCATTGCGTGATCGGCGGGCAACCCACGATCCTTACAGATAGCGCAGACTGGCGGCGCAGAGCAGGTGACAGCTTTGTGTCCGTCTTTTCCGCAAGAAAAGCAAATGCCGCTCCTGTCGACCGTGCTCTTGCACTCGGCCCTCACATGTCCAGTCTCTTGGCACCGGTAGCAGCGGACCGGCTTCTCTGGCAGATATCTGACGCGGGCAGACATCCAGTCGCCGACACGAATTCGGGTTCCTGCGGTAACTTTTTTCGCCGCTGCTAGGGGACAGCGGACCCACGCCGTGCCCAGTTGACGCCCGTTCGAACGAATCGCACCGACTTTGACCTCGTCGGCGCTGCAGCCGCCAGCAGCACCGATCGCAGCCGCTACGTCCGCCGGGGTGATCGAGTCATCGAGATCTAGGACTCGGATTTCACCCATCTTTACGGGGCGCGCAACTTTAACGGGTAGGTCCGCCAGGGCTTCCCTGAGGCGCTCAGCCAGTTTGTCGGCGTTATTCGAGCTGTCTGCGCCTGTCACTTCCAGCAAAAGCCCGCCATTTCGGCCCTTCCTTTGGCGGACGTCATTGATGCCGCACTCAGAGAGCTTGACCCTTGCCTTGGCCGCAGACATCACCTGTGCATAAGTGGCGTCTGATTCCCTGGGAAGGGTCAGCGAGACTGCCGACGATTTGGGGAGCTTTGGGGGCCTTGGTTTACGGCTCCTTTCCTTGGCGCTTGGCATCGGCGCTGCCTTGTTCTTGCCTGGCTTTGCCTTCTTGCCGACAACTTTAGCCCACGACTCAGCAGGGCCGGGTCTCTCCAGTGAAGTTGTAGACGGCGCAGGTACCGGAGGTAGAGGCACCACTGGGGAAGGTGTTCTGCCGGCCTTATGCTTCCCTTTTCGTCTTTTTACAGGCGCAGGATCAGGTTTTGGATCAGGCGTTGTGCGAGACAGTTTTGTAGGCAATGCCGCTGGCGTTTGTACTAGAGGCACTGCTTGCGGCAGTGCCTTCGCCGTCTTCTTTCTGCTTGGCTGCTGCGGTTTCGCGTTGGCCACGGGTGGAGCAGTTATCACCGATTGGTGAGTAGTCTTACCGGGGAGCAATTCGGCCTTGAAGGCTGCCAATTTTGCCTCGACCAGGGCCCCTAGTTGCTCCAGAAGAGCTTCCTGGGGCTGGGTGGACTGTGTGGGTCTGGGTGGAGGGAGGCTTGCTGGCGCCTTCGATTTTCCCCTTTCTCGTCGCATGCCCTGGACCTCGCCGCTTAGATTCGACAGTTTTTCTTCGAGGGCGGCCATCTGTGTACGCAGGGAGGCGTTTTCAGCTTCCAGGTACTCCACTCGCTTGGAGCTGGCCGTTCTCTGAACTAGCTCCTCCACAGCGGCTCTGGCAGTCAGAGCAGCCATCCGAAGCTCCCGCACGAAGGACCCCTGAAGGTGCTTCGATTTGGCCGCGACAGCCTCAACAACGGTCATCTTCTCGGTGACCCGGGCACCAAGGTCAGCGGTCGGCTGCTCTCTCATCTCGTCCGCTAGTTCCTCCGGGCGTGGCAGGGACTGGGACGACCGAGTGGCAGCCGGTGGCTGCGTCAGGTCGATGTCGTCTTCCACCGACAGTGGTGGTCGCTTGCCTTTCGCCTTCTTGGCCCCGATACCGGCACTGTTAGCTGCAGTCCGCTTTCTCTTCCTCGCAGACCCCGTCGACAGCTGCGAGGCTAGCGAGGAATCCGACTCATAGTCGTTCTCTGGGAGCGCAAGTCTCTCCAGTTCGACTACTGGGTACGATGGGTGGGCGAAAAAGTCGGCAGCAGTCTGCCGTTTCTCCTCTTCTACACCCCCCCTTCCGCCATCTTCCTTCTCCTTCTTATCACACTCTGACGTCTCTACGTCCTCCTTCCCTCTCTCTTCCTCTTGCCTCTCGCCAACATCGTCTCCCTTCTTTTGTGCTGCGACCTTGTCGCTTCCATCACCACAAGTGGCGCTGGAAGCGGCAAAACTGCCCGAAGCACTGGTTTGCTCGCTTGAGGCGCGCGGCCTCAAGGAGGTAAAGTCGTTTCTGCCCCCCCCAGAATACGCGGGACAGCCCGACACCGGATTGGTGCCGGGGAGGGATTCTCCTGACTCGCAGGTACCCTCCTGGGGTAGTATTTCTTTGAAAACTGACTCCATAATTAATAGTTATAGGCGTTTCGGCCTCATCTGAACGGGGTTGGGAAATTGTACTCACGTCGCTTTCCCACGACAACGCGGGTGCTATTTTTGGGGCTAGAACCCAAGGCCAGCACTAAGCCTGCAGGTTTGGCCGCTAGTGGCTGATGCACTCCCCAGCCGCTCTACGAGCACCCCGACGCCACGTGCCTCTGCGCCGAGGATTGAGGATTTTTATAGAGGTTGTCTCCTCGCAGCCCGAAGGCCCCCGGTCCCACTCAGTGTGGGCTTCCGGTATGCCGACGGTGGCCGAAGCCTGCCCGATAGCTGCGCAAGCGCAGATTCCGAGCCCGCCGTCAGGTGCGGAGCCCAAATTGGACTCCGCCGGACGTCCAGCAGCAGATTGCCACTGGACGTCCCCCCCGCCTGGTTTTGGTCCGCGCCGGCCGAAGCCGGTACCCCCCATATCTGGAGGGCGTTCCCCTATCCGCCACCTGGGGACGCGTCCGATGGGAGACCAGAAACTCCACACGGACCCCAACCTAACCTAACCTAACCTAACCTAACCTTTTTTTTTTTTTTGTTGTCGGGGGGGAAATCTTTTAAAGATACCCGACTCTTCGGGGACAGAGTCGGGTTATGTAGGATTTCCACCTACTAAAACCCCCCCGGTGGCCTTCCTCGTGCATAGCGAGGGAGCTCCGGGCACTCTGACGAACTCATCCGGAGTCCCCCTGGCACTTGGTGCGTGTTGCACCCCGCCTCGGCATAGCCGCGGCCCTCCACGAGTGCTGGTGCACCCACGGCAACGTAGGGCCACCCTACGTCGCCGTCTTCCCGGAGTCGCATGAAACGGACGGATCGAGTCCCCACTCTCACCGTCCGCGGCTCCTAGGGTCCCCACTTAGTCGCCTCTTACGACAGGCAGGGGATACCGTAGCCCTATTCTGAACCCGGGACTACGGGGTTGTGGCAGCCCAACGCCTTCGGGCTTAGGGGCCTGGACGGCGGCGCCCACCGCCACCGCCGCCTCTGCGGCTCCGTCTCCGAGCGGGATCGGCCCTCTCCCGTTCTCGCTCAGCTTCCTCCTTCCGCGACATTACTACTTCGCAGAAGGTGGTCACGGCCTTCCATTCTATCTCTCCCTGCAACATGGCAGCTATTATGCTAGGCAGGGAGAGGTTTGGCCCAATTCGAGCGATTAGCTCGCTCCGCTCGGCCTGCCACGCCGGGCAGACCTCGAGGGTGTGCTGCGCATCATCGCAGTCACCGTTGCAGTGATAGCACCGTGTCGACACCTCTCGTCCGATCCTATTCAGGTACTCGCTGAAACAGCCATGCCCAGTGAGCACCTGAGTAAGTCTGTACGACACGGCGCCGTACCCTCGGTTGAGCCAGCCATCAAAGTTCGGCAGGATTGCCGCGACCACCCTCTGACGAGCGCTCCTTGGCTCTTTGAGCCGCTCCTGCCACTCACGCCAGGCCCGGCGGTGTTCGTTCCGCCGTAGCGTTCCGACCTCCCTGGGGAGCGGGTTTACGCCCCCTTGGCGGGTGTCACGGAGTCGGTGATACACCCTCGCGTCCATGCTTGCCAGTAGGTCGAGGGGCGTAAACCGCGCCAAGATCGTCGCCGCCTCGAAGGATATTGTGCGGTATCCGCGCGCAACCCTTATGGCCATCCGGCGCTGCACGCTTTTCAGCTTGCCTCTACAGCGTGGGTCACCAGACAGCCTTTCAGCCCACAGGGGCGCTCCATAGAGGGCTATAGACCGCACAACTCCCGCGTATAGGCGGCGCACGCTCTCCATTGGTCCCCCAAGATTGGGTAGGATTCGGTGCAGAGCACCCGCTACCCTATCGATCCGAGGAACCAGGCGGTCGAAATGCTCGGTGAATTCCCACCGGCCATCGAGGACGACGCCCAGGTACTTCATGTACCGTCCAACCCGTACATTTGTGCCACCCACGTTCACCAATGAGCTCGGTGGCTCCACTCCCCGTGGAAGGTCGTGGAACCACAAAGCCTCGGTCTTCTGCGGGGCCACCTCGAGCCCAAGCTCCCGGATTTTCCGGACGACGCACGCCACCCCAAGTTCGGCTAGCCGAGTGGTCTCCTCGAATTCGATCCCCTCTGCCAACACCAGCGTGTCGTCCGCATAGCAAACGACACTCACGTCGTTGGGGAGGAGGATTCTGAGGACCACGTCATATGCCAGGTTCCACAAGAGGGGCCCGAGAACGGACCCCTGAGGAACGCCGCAGAACACCTCTCTCTGGTGGACAGTCCCGTCCCGACCCAGATATTGGATGCTTCTGTCCCGCAGGTAAGCTCCTACAATAGACCGCAGGTACGGGGGGAGCTGGTGGTGAGCCAGTGCCGCCCTGATTGCCCGCCAGGGCAGAGAGTTGAAAGCATTTACAATATCCAGACTAACAGCCAGCACTACCCTGCCCCGGGACACTGCCTGCTCGGCGACCGAACGCACCCGGAGGATAGCGTCCACCGTGGAGCGGCCACGCCGGAAGCCGAACTGGGAGTCCGACAGATCCGGGCCGACCTGCCACAGGTGGGACGTGATGCGCTCAGCCACCACCCGCTCGAAGAGCTTACCCGCTTCGTCCAGAAGACATATAGGCCGGTACGCAGAGGGAGAGTCCGCGGCCCGGTTTTCCTTTCTTAGGAGGACAAGTCTTGCCCGCTTCCAACCTAGAGGAAAAGTCCCGGTGCGGAGGCAGTCGCTAAGCAACCCCCGAAACCGGTCCCCCAGAGCACTCAGAGCCAGTACCCACGCACGACCTGGTATACCGTCCGGGCCCGGGGCTGTGTTGCGCGCTGCCAGGCGTCTCACGGCCCAGTGCAACTCTCCCCGTGTGACGCCCAGGTCGTTGGTCCAGTCAGCCGGTACCGCGGCCGCAGCTTGTGGAGTGTCCTCGATCTGGGGGAAGAGGGTGTCCACCACTCCCGTCACCAGTTCGGGATCGAGCGTCTCCGTCAAAGGAGGGACCCACGGTCTGAGTTTGCCCAGTACAATTTTGTACGGGCGCCCCCATGGGTCTCCGTTGAGCGTTTCGAGAAGCTCTTCCCAGGCCCCCACTTTGGCGTTTGCGACCGCGATCTGGAGAGCCTTCACGGCGTCCCGATATGGGGTGTACGCTGCGGCTTTCTCCTCGGCCGTGGCCTGTCGTCTTCTCCGAACCCTGGTAAAGGAGCGTCGAGCGCGTAGGCACGCCTCTCGCAGATGCCCCAGCTCTTCTGACCACCAGTGCACGGCCTTGCGGTTTGAGCGTTTGGCTCGGGGCATTGCGGCGTCGCATACGTCCGTCATGCGATCCGTAAACCAGCTCGCCTCGGTGTCCGTCTGCGTTTCGCTCGGCACCTCCGACCAGGCCGCTGTGTTAGCGGCAGCCATGAGTGCATCCCGGTCAAGGTGCTTCAGGGCCCAACGTTTAGGAGGCTCTGCGCTTGAGCTCCGAGCACCATCGGCGAGCCCCAGTGTGACCTCTAGCAGGATGTGGCGATGGTCCGATAAAGTCGCCAGCTCCTCCGCCACTCGCCAGCCGGAAACCAGTCTGACGGCTGCGGCACTCGCCCAGGTTAAGTCGACGATCGACTCCCCCTGCCATCGCACACAGGTGCTGACGGAGCCCCGGTTCAGGAGACCGAGGTCGAGAGCAGCCGCCCACTCAAGGACAGTCTCGCCTCGCGCGTCGTCCCGTGGCCCGCCCCACGCTCGGGCGTGAGCATTGAAGTCCCCAGCGACAATCACCGGGCGGGGCTGGCACCTTCGAACGCACGCCGCAAGCTCCTCCAGGTACGTCTCATACTGGGCCAGGCTGATGTTAGGCGACACGTAGGCGCCGATGACCGCCAGAGAGCCCCACTGGACAGCTACGATGCCCTGGCCCTTATGGAGCAAGGAGCATGCCGGAGCCAGCTCATCGCCTCCCCAATATATTGCCACGGAGCCCCCGTTATCACCAAACCAACGAGGATGGTTTGGAACGGTGTACGGCTCCGCGACTACCGCCAGAGCAATCCGCCACTCCGCGAGGGTCTGCAGTAGCAGGTCCTGCGCCCCGCGGCAGTGGTTCAGATTGCCCTGAAGTACTTTTAGGGATCTAAAAATGAGGCTTCCATGGCCTCCGGCGGGCTATTGCCCGGTTGGCTCTGCATAGCCGTCTCTGCCTCTTTGGGTCTTTGGGGGAGAGGGTCCTGCACCCCTCTCTTCCTGCCTTTGCTCTTCTTGGGGGGAGCGCACTGTTTGCCACCCAGCCGATGGTCCGAGGGCCGGCCGAGGTCGGCACACAGCGGACACTTGAGCTTCTGGGCGGTGCAAATCCTTGCAGTGTGGCCCGGCTCCCCGCACGCATAGCAGCGCATGCTCCGGTCCTCAGTGTTTGGGCACTGGCTGCGGACATGCCCGGCCTCTAAGCAGCGGTAGCACTGCAGGGTCCGTGTCGCCAGAGCCTCGACCCGTGCGGAGATCCAGCCCCCGACGAGAATCCGGGGTGACGCCACGACTTTGCGGACTGCCGCGAGCGGGCACCGGACCCACACCGTCCCCAGCTGGTTGGCTGAATGGCGTATCACGCCGACCTTGATTTGGTCAGCGCTGCAAGCTCCCGCTTCAGCAACTGCGACCGCGACCTCCTCTGGAGTTATGGACTCGTCCAGTCCCATCACCCTCAGCTCGCCGGTTTTGACCGGCCGCACAACTCTCACCCCGAGGTCGGCGAGGGCTGTGGTCAGGCTTCCGGCCAGCTGGTCAGCCTTCGCTGCGCACTCAGGCCCACCGACTTCGAGGACAAGTCCTCCCGACATCGCCTTTTTCTGGCGGACCTCCTTGATGCCGCAGTCGGCCAGTTTCACCCGGGCCCGGGCGGCGGACATCACCTGGGCGTAGGTGACGTCCGACCCTTCGGGCACAGTCAGCGTTATGGCCGCTGACGAGGGCAGACGCGCCGGTTTTGGTTTTGCCGCCAACTTCGGAGGAGACGCCTTCGCCGGCGCTTTTCTCCCGCCTTGCTTCCCCACTTTCGTAGCGGCCACTGTTGCCCAGTCTCTGCCGGCCATCGTAGGCTGATTAGGAGCTGTCCCCGAGCCCGAGGGTATTGCAGGCAGTGGCTCTGGCGGCGGTGGAGGACGCTGCGACTTTTTGCCTCCCCGCTTGCCCTTCGGCTTTGCCGGAACGGGATGTCCTGTTGCCGCCGGTTTGGTCGGAACAGCCGCTTTCTTCCCGAGCGGAGGGCGAATTGCCCTGCCCGGGAAAATTTCGGCGGCAAAGCGCGCCAACTTCTCCTCCATCAGGGCAGACACCTGGCTCAGGGACAGGGGCCGGCCACTACTTCCCGATGCAGGGCCTACGGGAGCATTTTTGCTCTGGCGGAGCCGCTCGAGGTCTGCTGCCATGTCAGACATTTTCCTCTCGAGGCTGGCGAGTTTCGAGCGTAGTTGTGCGTTCTCCCTCTCCAGCCCCTCATTTACCGACGACAGATTGGTGCGCTGAGCGAGTTCCTCCGTCACCGCTCTCCCGATTCGGGCCGCCAGGCGCAGCTCTCGCACAAAGCTGCCCTTCAGGTTGCGAGATTTGGCGGCTACGTTCTCAACGACGGCGAGTTTTTCCAGCATTCTGGAACCCAGGTCCGCCGTCGGCTGCATCCGCATCTCCTCCGCCAGTTCATCTGCAGTAGGCAGAGTCCTCATGGACTTGGTGTCGACTGGTGCACCAGTGAGGTCGAGGGGATCCTCCTCGGCGGCAGACTCCTCTGCTGCCGCAGCTCTCTTCGCCCTCGGCCTCTTAGTAGAGGCCAGATTGGCTGCCGACATTGGGAGGGGCCGTTTCCGCCCCTGCGACCCCGCCGAGTTCACTGACATCAGCGACATCAGCGACGCGTCGGAGTCGTAATCGCTCTCTAAGAGGAGCGCACTTCCCGAGGCGACAGAAAACTGTCGCCCCGCCTTTGTCGCCGCGGCCTTGCCGTTCCTAACACTGCTGGTATCAGTGCCGGGAACGGCAAAACTACCCGCGGCGGCCTCCCTATCAACATCAACATTTTGGGGGGGGGGGTTTGACGTAGATTCCATATTGTTCCCACGAGTATGGGAGAAATAACGGTCCATCTGGGCAGAGATCCCTGTACCCAGATAACCCTAATACCACTGGGAGGGCGGGAGGTATCCCAGGGTTGGCCGCTAGTGGCTGATGAACTCCCCAGCCGCTCTTTCGAGCATCCCGACGCCGCGTTGCCCCAGCGCCGAGAGTTGAGGATTTTTTATAGAGGTTGTCTCCTCGCGGTCCAGCCGGTTAAGGCAAGACCCTCGGTCCCGGTACGTTGGGATTACGATGTACTACCGCGCACCGAAAACCACTCTAAAAGTAGAGCAGATAGTGCGCCCTGCTCGCGTCAAGTGGGTTAGCACCAGACTTGAGCACTCCATCCCGTCAGGTTATTCGCCGTCGACCAATGAGAACTCACAAGGAGAAGTAATTGGCCGACGCCCAGGGTGCACCGGCCCCACCCACTGGTTCTCCCCCAGACACCACCGACCATCCAGGAAGAAAACCAGTAGGTGAGGCACACGGGGAGGTTACCTGACATCGCACCCCAACCTTTTTTTTTTTTTTTTTTTTTTTTTTTTTTTTTTTTTTTTTTTTTTTTTTTTTTTTTTTTTTTTTTTTTTTTTTTTCACCCAGGAGAAACCCCAATTACGGGTACCACCGGCTCGGGGGAGCACAGTGGTTATGTCGGACTCCCCGCCCTGAAAAGGGCGGTATACCGACTAAAACTCCTGGGGTGTTCCTCCGCACCGCAAAGGACGGGGCCACGGGAACGCTTGCGCACACTTCCGCGACCCCGTCTGCGGGCGCCCTTTCGGGCACTCCTTCGGCGGCGCTTCTGCCCCGTCGGTGCTCGACGACGGGGCTAGAAAACGCCGCATCTCTTCGTTGGAGCGCATAGGGGCCAAGTGCGTATGATCTTGGCCCCCATACGCCCCAACGCGCCGCCCCTTCCATCCCATCGCAAGCCGGTCGATGAGACGGGGAGGGCGGCGCACCTCCTCGTTGAGGCGCGTGGGGGCCCAAGCGTCCCGGTCCCCACACGCCCCACACGTGAGGCCCGTCACGTCGCCCACCAGCACTTCTCTGAAAGCAGAGAAGGCGGTGAGCGACCGCGCGGGCCCCCTCCGTGCCAGAAGGCACCCTCGGAACACGCAAGGGCGCCTTCCGGCCCGCCGTGATGGACGCGGAGAGTCCCCCGACCCTCCGCGTCCCGGCGGCCACTCTGGTCCGACTGGTACGAGGCGCGCGCGCTTCCGCGCAGCGGCGCCCCCCCCAGTCGGTCCTTCATTCGGTTGGTCGCCTGGGTCCCGCTCCACAAAGTGAAACAGGGCCCACGCGACCCCTCCCGCCAGATTTTTCGCCGCTGGCCAGCAAGATCCCATAAAGAGAAGTTACTGACCAGCGCCCAGGGTGCACCGGCCCTTGCCACTTACCCTTCCTACTGGTTCAAGATGAATCAGTAGGAACGGAAGCGGAAGGGCACACGGGAAGGTAATCTGGCATCGCACCCCAACCTAACCTAACCTAACCTAACCTAACCTAACCTAACCTAACCTAACCTAACCTCCCCCTCGATCCCCCTCGACGGTTGCCGCCTTGTCGTGGCGAGGGGGCTTTAGTAGCCGTGGTTGCGGGACCACGGTGAAACAAAGAGCAACCGCGGAGGGACCGCTCCTCTTCGTGAGTCGAGCGGTCAGTAGGTGGCGGTGCTGTATGGGCAGCACCGCCACGCCTAGTCGCTTGGGCCCTGCTTCACACCGTGGAGTGGGACCCAAGCGACCAAGAGGAGGAGGTCCGGCTGGGGGGGGCGCCTCCGGGCGCCTCGTACCAGTCGGATCAGTGCCGTGGGCGGGGGGTCAGGGGACTCTCCGCCTCTAACACGGCGGGCCGGAAGGCGCCCCTGCGTGATCCGGGGGTGCCTTCCGGCACAGAGAGGGCCCGCGCGCTCGCTCTCCACCTTCTCTGTTCTCAGAGAAGCGCTGGTGAGCGACGCGACGGGCCTCGCAGCGATGCGCCGCCCCCTCTAGTCCCATTGATTTAGCAATGTGATGTGGGGGGGCGGCGCATTGGAGCGTATGGGGGCCTTTATGGCCCCCCCGAGGAGACGCGGCGTTTCCTTGCCCCGTCGTAGCGATGGGGCAGGGGGCGCCGCTGGGGAGCCACTCTGGCTCCCCCACCAGTCGAGCCCCTCACGTGGAGGGGCGACCTCTTGCCGGGTCGCGGTGACTTAACCTTTGGCCTACCCCGCGACCCGGTAGAGGAGAGGAGGATCACCGCGGGGGTTTAGTGGGTAGTCCAGCCCTCGGGCTGGGAGTCCCACACGAAGCCGCTCTGTTGTCCCCTGACAGCAGAGTGGTGAAGTGCGTAAATGCATTCCCCCGCGTTACCAAAAAAAAAAAAAAAAAAACCTCCCCCTCGACGGTTGCCGCCTTGTCGTGGCGAGGGGGCTAAGTAGCCGTGGGTGTTAGACGGCCACCCACGGTGAAACTAAGAGCAACCACGGAGGGACCGCTCCTTGGAGCGGTCGGAGGTGGCGTCGCTTGGGCCCTGCTTCACATCGTGGAGCGGGACCCAGGCGACCAAGAGTAGGAGGTCCGGCTGGGGGGGGCGCCTCGTGCGCCTCGTACCAGTCGGACCAGAGGGCCGTGGGCGGAGGGTCAGGGGACCCTCTGCCTCTAACACGGCGGGCTGGAAGGCGCCCCTGCGTGATCCGGGGGTGCCTTCCAGCACAGAGAGGGCCCGCGCGCTCGCTCTCCACCTTCTCTGCTTCATCAGAGAAGCGCTGGTGAGCGACGCGACGGGCCTCGCAGCGATGCGCCGCCCTCCTCTTGTCCTATTGTATGGGCAATGGGTCGGGGGGGGGCGGCGCGTTGGAGCGTATGGGGGCCTATAGGGCCCCCCTGAGGAGACGCGGCGTTTCCTTGCCCCATCGTATGAGGCGTTGCTATGGGGCAGGGGGCGCCGCTGGGGAGTCACTCTGGCTCCCCCACCAGTCGAGCCCCTCACGGGGCGACCTCTTGCCGGGTCGCGGTGATTTAGCCTATGGCCTACCCCGCGACCCGGTAGAGGAGAGGAGGATCACCGCGGGGGTTTAGTGGGTAGTCCAGTCGTCACGGAGGTTATGCCAGCTCCGTGTCGCTGGGAGTCCCACACGAAGCCGCTCTGTTGTCCCCTGACAGCAGAGCGGTGAAGTGCGTAAATGCATTCCCCCGCGTAACCAAAAAAAAAAAAAAAAAAACCTAACCTAACCTAACCTAACCTAACCTAACCTAACCTAACCTAACCTAACCTAACCGAGCACCCCCTCGACGGTTGCCGCCTTGTCGTGGCGAGGGGGCTAAGTAGCCGTGGGTGTTAGACGGCCACCCACGGTGAAACTAAGAGCAACCACGGAGGGACCGCTCCTTGGAGCGGTCGGAGGTGGCGTCGCTTGGGCCCTGCTTCACACCGTGGAGCGGGACCCAGGCGACCAAGAGTAGGAGGTCCGGCTGGGGGGGGCGCCTCGTGCGCCTCGTACCAGTCGGACCAGAGGGCCGTGGGCGGAGGGTCAGGGGACCCTCCGCCTCTAACACGGCGGGCTGGAAGGCGCCCCTGCGTGATCCGGGGGTGCCTTCCAGCACAGAGAGGGCCCGCGCGCTCGCTCTCCACCTTCTCTGTTTCATCAGAGAAGCGCTGGTGAGCGACGCGACGGGCCTCGCAGCGATGCGCCGCCCTCCTCTTGTCCTATTGTATGGGCAATGGGTCGGGGGAGGGCGGCGCGTTGGAGCGTATGGGGGCCTATACGGCCCCCCTGAGGAGACGCGGCGTTTCCTTGCCCCATCGTATGAGGCGTTGCGATGGGGCAGGGGGCGCCGCTGGGGAGCCACTCTGGCTCCCCCACCAGTCGAGCCCCTCACGCGGAGGGGCGACCTCTTGCCGGGTCGCGGTGATTTAGCCTATGGCCTACCCCGCGACCCGGTAGAGGAGAGGAGGATCACCGCGGGGGTTTAGTGGGTAGTCCAGTCGTCACGGAGGTTATGCCAGCTCCGTGTCGCTGGGAGTCCCACACGAAGCCGCTCTGTTGTCCCCTGACAGCAGAGTGGTGAAGTGCGTAAATGCATTCCCCCGCGTTACCAAAAAAAAAAAAAAAAAAAAACCTAACCGAGCAGTTTCCTTTCTTTGTTGTGCAGTTACTGAGTGCCACATTACACCAGCCGACGTCCCTCGGGCACAGCGAGTCTTGATAAGTTACTGAGTGCCACATTACACCAGCCGACGTCCCTCGGGCACAGCGAGTCTTGATAAGTGGTGTGGGACCTCGTTGGAAGCGCCACGAGTGTCGCTGCTGGAATCCGAAGACTGACTGGAAAAAACTGCTTTAGTTTGTAAGCTAGACAGACAAGACTCGAGCTATCTGTAAAAATCTCGTAATTTATAAGCTATTCGAGTTGGGACGTTGTACTGACCCGCTAAAAACGCGACACCATCGAGTTTCTTGTAACAAGACCGAAAACATGAGCAAAGCTCCGAACACCAGGGTTAAGCCAAACCCTGTATCCACGGGAGGTCCAGTTCAACCCAGGAAAGCACAATCACGCGGGGAAAAGGGTGCATCGCTTAGGAAAATAGCACTGGTGGCGGTTGCTGCCTCCGCACAGGCGGAAACTCCAGCGCCAACGGAGATCGGGGCTGCGGGGGCCGAAGAACAGACCATAGCTCTGCGTGAGGCTGAACCATTAGACTCCGACGATCTCAGCACCGGAACTCGCGTTGACACCGATGTGGACTCTGACCTGGACGAATTGGGTATAGCCAGACCGGAACCAATTCCCGAACATTCCGATGCTGATAGCGAGGCCAGCTTTGTGTCTAGGGGTAGAGCTAGCATGCTGCCCCCTATGAGAGGCAGGACCGGGGTATCAATGGACCTGGCTACCAGAACAGCGAACGAATACTTCCTCTCCGGCAAAGATGCCCTTGAAAAAGCGGGCAACATGAAAAGAGAGTGCAAGGTCGAGGCCCTGGAATGCCTGCAAGGCCTCTACCAGTTGGCGCTGTCTCTCTCGGACTCAAGATCACGCCATAGAGCCACGGTAGAGACCGAACGTGCCAGGGCGGCGCGGGAACTGCTGAATGTCGAGCGCGCCCACGCCAAACGAATCAAGGAGCTAAGCGACGTAGCGGGAGAACGCACCCTGGACATCTCAGGGGAGGTCAAGCTGATCCGTAAGGGAGTCTCAGACATTGCGGGGTGGCTGAACTATGAGCTGGATGAGCCTATCCGAACCATAAAGGCCATTAATGCGCGGATGATAGAGGGAGCGGTTGGAACGGACCTAACGCCCTCAGCAGTGGTAAGCAAGGACTGGAGTGCTCACGAACGCCTGGTAGCAGCACTGACATCACAAATGGACAACATATCCCACCGTGTCGCAGCTATGGGGAGCCGGATTGACGATCTGCTCAAAGTATGCGAAAGATCGGCACAGCGCATGATGGCCTCCGAGGAGAGCCGTCGTGAGAGAGAAAGGGCACCCTCACCCGTACCCTCGACTGCGGCACAGGACCCACAGATGGATGCCATTTTGAAGGCGGTGGTCGAAATCCATGACGCGGTGGGACATCTTATCGAGAGACCTGCTGGCAGCTCTATTCCTCCAGCCGAAGCCATGGAGGATGCGGTAACCAGAGTTATGGAACCAATGGACGGCTTGCTAAGAACAATAAGGCGTGAGGTGGCGGAGCTCCATGAGGAGACTATCGCTGGCCTGCAGCGGCCGCTGCCGGACCCAGGAGTGGGAACCGAGATGGCTGTAGCAGGAATCGAGGCTAGGCTGAACGAGATACAGGGCCAGCTAAACACGAAAAAAGCCGAGACCCTTGGCCAATTAGAACCAAATTTGCCAAGGGAAGCCAACACCCGCACCGCTAAAACATACGCCGACAGCCTGACATCACCGCAATATGGCCTCATACTGGAATCCATGGATCCCCACCATACCAGTGACGATGTAGCTGGTGCACTGAAGTCCAAGGTGGACGTGATAGAGCTTGGCGTGGGAGTAACCAGGGTGAAAAAGGTTAGACAACAGAAAGTCGTGATAACCTGCCGAACCGAAGAGGATCGCGGCAAATTGGAACAAGCCATAAGATCCAAAGCTGAAAAAATAATAGTCCAGAGAACGACCAACAAGAACCCTCTGCTCAAACTGGTTGGAGTAGCGAACTACCTGACTGATAAGGAAGTGGAGGAGGGCCTGTGGTGCCAAAACAATCATCTACTCAAAGGCGTAAACCGAGCTGGTGCCACGGCAAAGGTAATCCGACGAACCAAAGGACGCACTAAGGAAATGAGCAACATTATAATGCAGGTCAGCCCGCAAATCTGGAGTGCTCTTAAGGACAACAAAATCCACATAGGCTACCAGATAGTGGCGACACTGGACCAGTCTCCACTGATCCAATGCTATCGCTGCCTGGGTTTCGGTCACAGGGCGAGAGAGTGTAGGACCGAGGAACCGACCTGCGCTTATTGCACTGGGAATCACGATACACGCGACTGTAACCAGACAACACCATCGAAGTGCACAAACTGCGCAAAAATCCAACCCGACGGCAACCATGCACATCCAGCATTCAGCTCTAGCTGCCCAGAGTGGCAGAAATGGGACAGAATAGCTCGCTCTGCAGTCGCATATTGCTGAAGTGGTGACTGCCGAGATCCAAAGAGAACAAAGAGGGCAAGGCAACTTCAGGATAATTCAAGCCAATCTGGGTAGGGGCCTGGCGGCCACGCAAGAATGCATCCAGGTGGCTACCATGAAAGGGTTTTCGGTGCTCCTTCTGCAGGAGCCATATGTTGGAGCCGCCGGACAGCTAACGCTGACCCACAGGGTAGTACAAAAAATGGCAGGACGCGTCAAACCGGTCAAAGCCTCGATTGTCATTGTAGACCCTAACATCGCCATTATCGAGAAAGATAGCCTGATAACCGAAAATATAGTAGCGGTAACAGCGATCAAGAACGGCTTCAAAATGGGTTTAATATCAATTTACTGGGAGGACTACGAGGACATAGATGGATACATTCAGAAACTAGAGCTTATAATGTCTGCCCTAAATACACCCCATGTAATGGTGGGAGGCGACTGTAACGCGTTAAGCCATTGGTGGGGCTGTGAGACGGAGGACCGCAGAGGGGAGGCATACTCTAGCTTCCTATCTAGAAAGGATATGTATGTCCTCAACGAGGGCTCCGAGGCTACCTATTATGCCTTGCGACAGGGGCGCGTTTGTCGGAGCATTGTAGATGTCACCGCTTGCTCGCAAACGCTACTGACAAGAGTGGCCAACTGGAAAGTCGATCCTGACCTAGTAGTCACTTCGGATCACAGGGCCATATCCTTCGACGTTAATGTGGGAGATCGAACGCAAATTCACCCAGAACAGGTGACATCTACAAGGCTCTACGATCTGAAAAAGGCTAAATGGGCTTCGTTCGCCGAAAATCTTGTAGCCAACTTTGAGGATGCGGCCATACGCGAAGCTTCCATCGAAACAATAGCGGAGAATGAGGAGATGGAAGATCTGGTCTGCAAATATACACAATGCATACAGCAAGCGTGCGAATCATCCATACCCAAACTAAAGCCCCGCCAAATAAAAACCAACAGTTGGTGGACCAATGAGCTGAGAGACAAAAAGAGGGAAGTAATAAGGTTGTGCAAGAAGATACGAAAAGCGAACCCGAGAAGGAAACCTCTGGTCATAGCCGAGTATAAAGAACACCTGGAAGATTATAAAAAGGCCCTCTTAAATACCCGAACTACTTCTTGGAAGAACTTCTGCACGGGACAATCACGCGAAACCCTTTGGGACAAAATCTATAGGATAATAAGATCCGTGGGAAGATCCGACGAGTGCATGCTGAGGGACTGCAACGGAGTTGAGCTTGACCCAAAGGAGTCGGCTGAACTTATCGCGACAACCTTTTACCCTAACGATGACCCCAACTCAGACTCGATGGCACAGACGACGATCAGGACTGGCACGGACGACTTTAGGAGCGAACTCGGATCCCTTAAGGAACGAACCACTTTCATTCCATTTACTAGGGACGAGATGATGAGAGTCACAACCAACATCAGCCCTAAGAAGGCCCCAGGGAGAGACGGCTTTACGGCAGACATATGCCTCCGGGCAATCCTGGCCGCACCGAACATATTCCTGGCCATACTGAATAAGTGTCTGTCTCTCGGTTGTTTCCCTAGAATCTGGAAGGTCGCCTTTGTAAGGATTTTGAGGAAGCCAGGGAAGGATGATTACTCAATACCTAAATCCTACAGACCAATTGGCCTCCTGCCTGTACTTGGCAAAATTATGGAGAAAATGTTCACCAACAGATTGCTGTGGTCACTGGGACGGAGCAATCAACTGAGCTTTCGTCAGTATGGCTTCATGCCCCAACGCAGCACCGAGGATGCCCTATACGACGCCGTCACCTTAGTGAGGGATCAAGTACGCAATAAAAAGATCGTAGCGGTAATATCCCTTGACATTGAAGGCGCATTTGACAACGCATGGTGGCCAGCCATAAAGGAACAACTGATTAAAAAGAAGTGTGACCCTTACATACTCGCTCTTGTATACAGCTATCTGGAGGAGCGTTCGGTGGGAGTAAGTTATGGGGGTAACTTCATCGAGAGAGCAACCAATAAAGGTTGCGTACAGGGATCAACTTGTGGCCCCCTGATGTGGAACATCCTACTCGACCCGCTGCTTAGGAAAGCTGACCACATGGAGGCTCACATTCAGGCTTTTGCCGATGATCTGCTGCTGATAGCGTACTCCGACAATACTCGAGATCTTACGGCCATAGTAAACAAAACGCTGAACGACATATCAGCTTTTGGCGGCGAAAACAAGCTGAATTTTGCGGCCCACAAAACACAAGCCATGATAGTGACAAAGAAGCTGAAATACGATGAACCAGCTTTTAAAATGAACGGTACCGACATCATGTTGTCCGACGAAATAATGGTGCTAGGATTAACTATTGACAAACACTTGAACTTCATACCGCACCTCAAGAAAATAGCAGTAAAGGTTACCAACATTTACAGAGCAGTATCCAAAGCTGCAAGAGCAACCTGGGGCCTAAACGCGGACATTGTGAGAACAATATATACAGCAGTCATCGAACCGATTGTTCTCTACGCCGCTAGCGTTTGGGCTCCAGCTATAGATAATAAGAACGTCAAACGATGGTTAGATAAGCTAACACGTATGTTTGCTATAAGGTCTGCAAAGACACACAAGACCGCTTCTCTCGCGTCAAGCTCCACACTTGCAAGAATAATTCCCCTAGACCTCAGACTGAAAGAGGCAGCAGCACTATACGGGATGAAACGAGGGAAACCAATTGAGGAGCTTCCGGGGCGAACCATCGAGAAGAGAGTGAGTGTCTTCCACCTTCCGCATCCAGCCGAACGTAGGGGGCCAGGGTTCGACATCATCAACCATGCCAGTGACGTTGACAAGATCAGCAACGGCTGGCCGCAGATCTACACGGACGGGAGCAAAATTGAAGGCAGGGTCGGTGCAGCTGTATCTTGGTGGGAAGACGGCAACGAAGTCAAAAAGCGAGGTTGCAGGCTTGAAAATTATTGCACAGTGTACCAGGCTGAACTGACTGCAATCATCTGCGCAATAAAAATGGCACGGGAAGACAGAGGCAAGAAAGCCAACATCATCAGCGATTCCAGATCGGCGCTTGAGGCTATAAAAGACCCCACTAGTACCCACCCGCTCGTGGTAAAAGTACACGAGGACTTGAGCTCACTAGAGAGTAACGGAGGCCACATCAAGTTGTACTGGATTAAAGCCCACGCCGGAATCCCAGGAAATGAGAGAGCAGACGAACTTGCTAAGCAAGCAGCGTTAAAAAATAAGCAGAGAGCTGTCTACGACGGGGTCCCTATATCATACTTAAAGTACAGCCTCAGAACAAGCACAATCTGCGATTGGCAACAAGAGTACAGCAGCGGAAGCACAGGAGCTGTAACCAAATTATTCTTCCCGGACGTGAGACAGGCCTACAAAGCGCTCACAAAAATGGAAATGTACAATCTAAGATCACAAATACTTACCGGGCATGGTGGTTTTGGCGCATACTTGTACAGATTTAAAATTAAAGACCATCCATATTGTGATTGTGACGGAAGCAGCCCCCAGGATGTACCCCACTTATTAAACGAATGCGTGGTTTACGGTAAACAAAGATTGGACATTGAACAGAAATTAGGGATAAAGATTTGCAATGATAATTACGCTATATTAGTCAATAACGACAAATATAGGGAGACATTCCTCGATTACGCGGAACAAATCGCGATGCGGGCTAACAAAAATAACGGTAGTATCTGCTTTGACTAAAAAGGAAGCGACCGCTCCACGTCCACACCCATATCCACATGTTTATTTTAAGTGAGATTATGTCATACATGTTTATTTTAAGTCAGATTAAGACAAGACTGTAAATAGTATCTAACCTAGTATAAGAATAGACTAATAAAAAAAAAAAAAAAAAAAAAAAAAAAAAAAAAAAAAAAAAAAAAAAAAAAAAAAAAAAAAAAAAAAAAAAAAAAAAAAAATATTATTAAGTGCAAAAGATTATAATTATGTGCAAGGAAAATTGTGTAAGGATAAATGTATTCTTGCTGTGTAATTGCTGTGTAATTATGTAATATAGGATAAGAAATATGAAAGGGAAAATTGTGTATCAGCATTTTAACATTGCAGTGACAAAAGTTGTCGCATAATAAATAGCGACAGGAACTAACAGGGGGAGGGGTTTAGTCCGTAGGCTGCTGGGAGAAATTCCCAGTAGAGTCGGGCATGCCACCGAGCACGGGTTCGGTGGTATACATGAGTATTCCCCTCCTCCAACGCAAAAAAAAAAAAAAAAAAAAAAAAAAAAAAAAAAAAAAAAAAAAAAAAAAAAAAAAAAAAAAAAAAAAACCTAACCTAACCTAACCTAACCTAACCTCCCCCTCGACGGTTGCCGCCTTGTCGTGGCGAGGGGGCTAAGTAGCCGTGGGGCCTACGGGCGGGAACACACCCACGGTGAAACCAAGAGCAACCGCGGAGGGACCGCTCCTCGCTTGCGAGTCGAGCGGTCAGTAGGTGGCGGTGCTGTATGGGCAGCACCGCCACTGAGGCGGGCTGCGATGCCGTATGGGCGGCATCGCAGCCGTAAGGAGGAGGCCGCGGCGGGAGAGGAGTGCCGGTATTACGGTGCGCCGCTCTCCCTGCCTGCCGCGGCCTTACCGGGGCCGCCACCGGTTGATGGCGGACGCGGTGGGGTCGCAGGGGAAGAGGAGTGCTGGTATTACGGTGCGCCTCTCTCCCTATCCCCTGCGACCGTCTAGTCGCCTGGGCCCTGTTTCACACTGTGGAGCGGGACCCGGGCGACCAAGAGGAGGAGGTCCGGCTGGGGGGGGCGCCTTGTGCGCCTCGTACCAGTCGGACCAGGGCCGTGGGCGGAGGGTCAGGGGACTCTCCGCCTCTAACACGGCGGGCCGGAAGGCGCCCCTGCGTGATCCGGGGTTGCCTTCCGGCACAGAGAGGGCCCGCGCGCTCGCTCTCCACCTTCTCTGCTCTCAGAGAAGCGCTGGTGAGCGACGCGACGGGCCTCGCAGCGATGCGCCGCCTCCCCTCTACTCGGGGGATGAGGGGTGGCGGCGCATTGGAGCGTATGGGGGCCTATATGGCCCCCCCGAGGAGACGCGGCGTTTCCTTGCCCCGTCGTAGCGATGGGGCAGGGGGCGCCGCTGGGGAGCCACTTTGGCTCCCCCACCAGTCGAGCCCCTCATGTGGAGGGGCGACCTCTTGCCGGGTCGCGGTGACTTAACCTCTGGCCTACCCCGCGACCCGGTAGAGGAGAGGAGGATCACCGCGGGGGTTTAGTGGGTAGTCCAGCCCTCGGGCTGGGAGTCCCACACGAAGCCACTCTGTTGTCCCCTGACAGCAGAGTGGTGAAGTGCGTAAATGCATTCCCCCGCGTTACCAAAAAAAAAAAAAAAACCTAACCTAACCTAACCTAACCTAACCTAACCTAACCTAACCTCCCCCTCGACGGTTGCCGCCTTGTCGTGGCGAGGGGGCTTTAGTAGCCGTGGTTGCGGGACCACGGTGAAACAAAGAGCAACCGCGGAGGGACCGCTCCTCGCTTGCGAGTCGAGCGGTCAGTAGGTGGCGGTGCTGTATGGGCAGCACCGCCACTGAGGTGGGCTGCGATGCCGTATGGGCGGCATCGCAGCCGTAAGGAGGAGGCCGCGGCGGGAGAGGAGTGCCGGTATTACGGTGCGCCGCTCTCCCTGCCTGCCGCGGCCTTACCGGGGCCGCCACCGGTTGATGGCGGACGCGGTGGGGTCGCGGGGGAAGAGGAGTGCTGGTATTGCGGTGCGCCTCTCTCCCTGTCCCCTGCGACCGTTTAGTCGCTTGGGCCCTGCTTCACACCGTGGAGTGGGACCCAAGCGACCAAGAGGAGGAGGTCCGGCTGGGGGGGGCGCCTCCGGGCGCCTCGTACCAGTCGGATCAGTGCCGTGGGCGGGGGGTCAGGGGACTCTCCGCCTCTAACACGGCGGGCCGGAAGGCGCCCCTGCGTGATCCGGGGGTGCCTTCCGGCACAGAGAGGACCCGCGCGCTCGCTCTCCGCCTTCTCTGTCCTCAGAGAAGCGCTGGTGAGCGACGCGACGGGCCTCGCAGCGATGCGCCGCCCCCTCTAGTCCCATTGTTTTAGCAATGTGATGTGGGGGGGCGGCGCATTGGAGCGTATGGGGGCCTTTATGGCCCCCCCGAGGAGACGCGGCGTTTCCTTGCCCCGTCGTAGCGATGGGGCAGGGGGCGCCGCTGGGGAGCCACTCTGGCTCCCCCACCAGTCGAGCCCCTCACGCGGAGGGGCGACCTCTTGCCGGGTCGCGGTGATTTAACCTTTGGCCTACCCCGCGACCCGGTAGAGGAGAGGAGGATCACCGCGGGGGTTTAGTGGGTAGTCCAGCCCTCGGGCTGGGAGTCCCACACGAAGCCGCTCTGTTGTCCCCTGACAGCAGAGTGGTGAAGTGCGTAAATGCATTCCCCCGCGTTACCAAAAAAAAAAAAAACCTAACCTAACCTAACCTAACCTAACCTCCCCCTCGACGGTTGCCGCCTTGTCGTGGCGAGGGGGCTTTAGTAGCCGTGGTTGCGGGACCACGGTGAAACAAAGAGCAACCGCGGAGGGACCGCTCCTCGCTTGCGAGTCGAGCGGTCAGTAGGTGGCGGTGCTGCTGTATGGGCAGCACCGCCACTGAGGCGGGCTGCGATGTCGTATGGGCGGCATCGCAGCCGTAAGGAGGGGGCCGCGGCGGGAGGGGAGTGCCGGTATTACGGTGCGCCGCTCTCCCTGCCTGCCGCGGCCTTACCGGGGCCGCCACCGGTTGATGGCGGACGCGGTGGGGTCGCAGGGGAAGAGGAGTGCTGGTATTGCGGTGCGCCTCTCTCCCTGTCCCCTGCGACCGTTTAGTCGCTTGGGCCCTGCTTCACACCGTGGAGTGGGACCCAAGCGACCAAGAGGAGGAGGTCCGGCTGGGGGGGGCGCCTCCGGGCGCCTCGTACCAGTCGGATCAGTGCCGTGGGCGGGGGGTCAGGGGACTCTCCGCCTCTAACACGGCGGGCCGGAAGGCGCCCCTGCGTGATCCGGGGGTGCCTTCTGGCACAGAGAGGGCCCGCGCGCTCGCTCTCCGCCTTCTCTGTCCTCAGAGAAGCGCTGGTGAGCGACGCGACGGGCCTCGCAGCGATGCGCCGCCCCCTCTAGTCCCATTGTTTTAGCAATGTGATGTGGGGGGGCGGCGCATTGGAGCGTATGGGGGCCTTTATGGCCCCCCCGAGGAGACGCGGCGTTTCCTTGCCCCGTCGTAGCGATGGGGCAGGGGGCGCCGCTGGGGAGCCACTCTGGCTCCCCCACTAGTCGAGCCCCTCACGTGGAGGGGCGACCTCTTGCCGGGTCGCGGTGACTTAACCTTTGGCCTACCCCGCGACCCGGTAGAGGAGAGGAGGATCACCGCGGGGGTTTAGTGGGTAGTCCAGCCGTCGGGCTGGGAGTCCCACACGAAGCCGCTCTGTTGTCCCCTGACAGCAGAGTGGTGAAGTGCGTAAATGCATTCCCCAGCGTTACCAAAAAAAAAAAAAAAAAACCTAACCTAACCTAACCTAACCTAACCTCCCCCTCGACCCCCTCGACGGTTGCCGCCTTGTCGTGGCGAGGGGGCTTTAGTAGCCGTGGTTGCGGGACCACGGTGAAACAAAGAGCAACCCCGGAGGGACCGCTCCTCTTCGTGAGTCGAGCGGTCAGTAGGTGGCGGTGCTGTATGGGCAGCACCGCCACTGAGGCGGGCTGCGATGTCGTATGGGCGGCATCGCAGCCGAAGGGAGGAGGCCGCGGCGGGAGAGGAGTGCCGGTATTACGGTGCGCCGCTCTCCCTGCCTGCCGCGGCCTTACCGGGGCCGCCACCGGTTGATGGCGGACGCGGTGGGGTCGCGGGGGAAGAGGAGTGCTGGTATTGCGGTGCGCCTCTCTCCCTGTCCCCTGCGACCGTTTAGTCGCTTGGGCCCTGCTTCACACCGTGGAGTGGGACCCAAGCGACCAAGAGGAGGAGGTCCGGCTGGGGGGGGCGCCTCCGGGCGCCTCGTACCAGTCGGATCAGTGCCGTGGGCGGGGGGTCAGGGGACTCTCCGCCTCTAACACGGCGGGCCGGAAGGCGCCCCTGCGTGATCCGGGGGTGCCTTCCGGCACAGAGAGGGCCCGCGCGCTCGCTCTCCACCTTCTCTGTTCTCAGAGAAGCGCTGGTGAGCGACGCGACGGGCCTCGCAGCGATGCGCCGCCCCCTCTAGTCCCATTGTTTTAGCAGTGTGATGTGGGGGGGCGGCGCATTGGAGCGTATGGGGGCCTATATGGCCCCCCTGAGGAGACGCGGCGTTTCCTTGCCCCGTCGTAGCGATGGGGCAGGGGGCGCCGCTGGGGAGCCACTTTGGCTCCCCCACCAGTCGAGCCCCTCACGCGGAGGGGCGACCTCTTGCCGGGTCGCGGTGATTTAACCTTTGGCCTACCCCGCGACCCGGTAGAGGAGAGGAGGATCACCGCGGGGGTTTAGTGGGTAGTCCAGCCCTCGGGCTGGGAGTCCCACACGAAGCCGCTCTGTTGTCCCCTGACAGCAGAGTGGTGAAGTGCGTAAATGCATTCCCCCGCGTTACCAAAAAAAAAAAAAAAAAAAACCTCCCCCTCGACGGTTGCCGCCTTGTCGTGGCGAGGGGGCTTTAGTAGCCGTGGTTGCGGGACCACGGTGAAACAAAGAGCAACCGCGGAGGGACCGCTCCTCGCTTGCGAGTTGAGCGGTCAGTAGGTGGCGGTGCTGTGTGGGAAGCACCGCGACCGTTTAGTCGCTTGGGCCCTGCTTCACACCGTGGAGTGGGACCCAAGCGACCAAGAGGAGAGGTCCGGCTGGGGGGGGCGCCTCCGGGCGCCTCGTACCAGTCGGATCAGTGCCGTGGGCGGGGGGTCAGGGGACTCTCCGCCTCTAACACGGCGGGCCGGAAGGCGCCCCTGCGTGATCCGGGGGTGCCTTCCGGCACAGAGAGGGCCCGCGCGCTCGCTCTCCACCTTCTCTGTTCTCAGAGAAGCGCTGGTGAGCGACGCGACGGGCCTCGCAGCGATGCGCCGCCCCCTCTAGTCCCATTGTTTTAGCAATGTGATGTGGGGGGGCGGCGCATTGGAGCGTATGGGGGCCTTTATGGCCCCCCCGAGGAGACGCGGCGTTTCCTTGCCCCGTCGTAGCGATGGGGCAGGGGGCGCCGCTGGGGAGCCACTTTGGCTCCCCCACTAGTCGAGCCCCTCACGTGGAGGGGCGACCTCTTGCCGGGTCGCGGTGACTTAACCTTTGGCCTACCCCGCGACCCGGTAGAGGAGAGGAGGATCACCGCGGGGGTTTAGTGGGTAGTCCAGCCCTCGGGCTGGGAGTCCCACACGAAGCCGCTCTGTTGTCCCCTGACAGCAGAGTGGTGATGTGCGTAAATGCATTCCCCCGCGTTACCAAAAAAAAAAAAAAAAAACCTAACCTCCCCTTGCGCCGCCCGCAACGGGTAATAGCGCAGAGGGCTGCAAGAGCGTATCACACCGTCTCCTACGAGGCGGCGTGTTTATTAGCGGCGAGTCTCCCCTGGGACCTCGAGGCGGGAGTCCTCGAGCAGGTGTACAGGCAGGGTGCCCTGATGCGGAACAGTGGAGGGTGGCCCACCCCGGCAGAGATCGTACGTTGGAGGCAGGAGGCTCGCGACGATCTCTTCCGCAGGTGGGCCCTCAGGTTGGAGGACCCCTCCGCGAGTCGGAGACTCGTGGAGGCGGTCCGGCCGGTCCTGCGGCCATGGGTGGAGCGGGCGCACGGGGCGCTGACCTATCACCTGACCCAACTCCTCACAGGTCACGGCTGTTTTGCCAAGTACCTGTGGGAGGTGGTAGGGATAGAGTCGGGCCCCGAGTGCCGGTACTGCGCGTCCAACGCGGAGGACACGGCGGAGCACACGCTAGCTGTGTGCTCCGCCTGGAGCGCGCAGCGGACCTCCCTCATGGCCGTTGTAGGGGCCGACCTGTCGCTGCCGGCCATTATCCCGCAAATGGCCGGCAGTCAAGAGAGTTGGGCCGCCGTCGCCACGTTCGCTGGCGAGGTGATGGCGGCCAAACGAGAGGAGCTGCGGGAACGGGAGCGGGCAGGGCTCACGCTCCCGCCCCGCCGTCCAAATAGGGGGCGGCGCCGCGCGGGATATGCGCGCGCCCCCGACTAGAGCGGCCGTGGGCGGAGGGTCGGGGGACCCCCCGCTCACCATCACGGCGAGCCGGAAGGCGCCCTCGTGTGTTCCGGGGTGCCTTCCGGCGAAACATAGAGTGTCCGCGCGCCCGCCCACGGCCTCCTCTGAATACAGAGGAGCCCCGGGGGGCGGGCGTGCGGGCAAGTCGACGCTTTCATAGCGCAGGGGGGGTCCGTGCGGCCCCCCCCTCACAAGGAGAGTCCTATGGGACACCCTCTCGCCGGGTCGCGGTGACTTAACCTCTGGCATATCCCGTGACCCGGTAGAGTAGAGGAGGAACACCGCGGGGGTTTAGTGGGTAGTCCAGCCTTGGGGCTGGGAGTCCCACACAAAGGCGCCTTGTTGTCCCCCGACAGCAGGGCGCCGAAGTGCGTAAATGCATTCCCCCGCGTTACCAAAAAAAAAAAAAAAAAAACCTAACCTCCCCCTCGACGGTTGCCGCCTTGTCGTGGCGAGGGGGCTTTAGTAGCCGTGGTTGCGGGGCCACGGTGAAACAAAGAGCAACCCCGGAGGGACCGCTCCTCTTCGTGAGTCGAGCGGTCAGTAGGTGGCGGTGCTGTATGGGCAGCACCGCCACTGAGGCGGGCTGCGATGTCGTATGGGCGGCATCGCAGCCGAAGGGAGGAGGCCGCGGCGGGAGAGGAGTGCCGGTATTACGGTGCGCCGCTCTCCCTGCCTGCCGCGGCCTTACCGGGGCCGCCACCGGTTGATGGCGGACGCGGTGGGGTCGCAGGGGAAGAGGAGTGCTGGTATTGCGGTGCGCCTCTCTCCCTATCCCCTGCGACCGTTTAGTCGCCTGGGCCCTGTTTCACACTGTGGAGCGGGACCCGGGCGACCAAGAGGAGGAGGTCCGGCTGGGGGGGGCGCCTTGTGCGCCTCGTACCAGTCGGATCAGGGCCGTGGGCGGAGGGTCAGGGGACTCTCCGCCTCTAACACGGCGGGCCGGAAGGCGCCCCTGCGTGATCCGGGGGTGCCTTCCGGCACAGAGAGGGCCCGCGCGCTCGCTCTCCACCTTCTCTGCTTCATCAGAGAGGCGCTGGTGAGCGACGCGACGGGCCTCGCAGCGATGCGCCGCCCCCTCTAGTCTAGGATGGGGGGGGGCGGCGCATTGGAGCGTATGGGGGCCTATATGGCCCCCCCGAGGAGACGCGGCGTTTCCTTGCCCCGTCGTAGCGATGGGGCAGGGGGCGCCGCTGGGGAGCCACTCTGGCTCCCCCACCAGTCGAGCCCCTCGTGGAGGGGCGACCTCTTGCCGGGTCGCGGTGATTTAACCTTTGGCCTACCCCGCGACCCGGTAGAGGAGAGGAGGATCACCGCGGGGGTTTAGTGGGTAGTCCAGCCCTCGGGCTGGGAGTCCCACACGAAGCCGCTCTGTTGTCCCCTGACAGCAGAGTGGTGAAGTGCGTAAATGCATTCCCCCGCGTTACCAAAAAAAAAAAAAAAAAACCTAACCTAACCTCCCCCTCGACGGTTGCCGCCTTGTCGTGGCGAGGGGGCTAAGTAGCCGTGGGTGTTGGACAGCCACCCACGGTGAAACCAAGAGCAACCACGGAGGGACCGCTCCTTGGAGCGGTCGGAGGTGGCGTCGCTTGGGCCCTGCTTCACACCGTGGAGCGGGACCCAGGCGACCAAGAGTAGGAGGTCCGGCTGGGGGGGGCGCCTCGTGCGCCTCGTACCAGTCGGACCAGAGGGCCGTGGGCGGAGGGTCAGGGGACCCTCCGCCTCTAACACGGCGGGCCGGAAGGCGCCCCTGCGTGATCCGGGGGTGCCTTCCAGCACAGAGAGGGCCCGCGCGCTCGCTCTCCACCTTCTCTGCTTCATCAGAGAAGCGCTGGTGAGCGACGCGACGGGCCTCGCAGCGATGCGCCGCCCTCCTCTTGTCCTATTGTATGGGCAATGGGTCGGGGGGGGGCGGCGCGTTGGAGCGTATGGGGGCCTATAGGGCCCCCCTGAGGAGACGCGGCGTTTCCTTGCCCCATCGTATGAGGCGTTGCGATGGGGCAGGGGACGCCGCTGGGGAGCCACTCTGGCTCCCCCACCAGTCGAGCCCCTCACGGGGCGACCTCTTGCCGGGTCGCGGTGATTTAGCCTATGGCCTACCCCGCGACCCGGTAGAGGAGAGGAGGATCACCGCGGGGGTTTAGTGGGTAGTCCAGTCGTCACGGAGGTTATGCCAGCTCCGTGTCGCTGGGAGTCCCACACGAAGCCGCTCTGTTGTCCCCTGACAGCAGAGCGGTGAAGTGCGTAAATGCATTCCCCCGCGTAACCAAAAAAAAAAAAAAAAAAACCTAACCTAACCTAACCTAACCTAACCTTTTTTTTTTTTTTTTTTCATGGGGAAATCCTCATGGATACCCTGTCGCTGGGGACGGCGACAAGGTTATGCCGGACTCTTACCGGCTAAAACCCCATGGTGTTCCTTCTCACGCCGTACGACGGAGTCGCGGGAACGCCCTCGCAATCTTCCGCAACTCCGCCAGCGTCAGTCCTGGTGGACCCCGCCATTGCCCATTATCCTCCAGGTGTGAGCGGAATGCTCAGAACACGTAGCACTCCGCTCCGCTTCGTGAGGCCGGATTCCCCAATCCGCTATTCCTCACGGGGCCGGAAGAAGGTGAGCATACGCTCTCCTTCTCCGTCCTGTCCTCCTGCGACGGATCGGCTGAGACGAAGGGTCGTCTTCTCTCCGCCTCTCCGCCGCCTCCTTCTGCGAAATAACATTTTCACAGAAGGACACCACTGCCTGCCACAGGGACTCTCCCCGCAGCATTGCCTCTATTAGGGCCGGCAACGAGGTGTTGCAGCCCACCGTCTGTTGCAGCGTCGCTCTCTCCTGTGCCCAAGCAGGGCAGACCTCCAGGGTGTGTTGCGACGTGTCTTCATCACTATTGCAGTGATGACACGCCGCAGTCGTCTCTCTTCCAGCTATGCGGCACAGATACCTCCCGAAACATCCGTGTCCGGTGAGGATCTGCACCAGCCGGAAGGTGAGCGAGCCATGTCGACGGTCCACCCACTTCTTTAGAAGAGGACGAACCGCCTCCACGGTCCGCAGGCCCGCCCTCGGCTCCTGGAGCCGCCTTCGCCATTGGCACAGGAGATTGCGCCGCGCATCTCTCCTCCACTGCTGCTCCACCTCTGGTGGTGGGAAGACTCCTCGTTGGCGAGCTTCCACTCGCCGCCAATATACCGATGCCAGCAGCTGGGCATCGAGGTCCCAGGGTACGGTGCCCGCCAAAACGCATGCCGCCTCATGCGAAACCGTCCGGTAGCCACGTATCACTCTGATCGCCATCGCTCGCTGCGGCCGGTGCAGCTGAGCGATATTATGGGCGTTCAGAGCGTCCACCCAGACGGGTGCACCGTACAATGCCATCGATCTTACGACGCCGGTATAGAGGCGGCGGCAGGTTGCATCTGGTCCACCGGTGTTCGGAAGGAGCCTTCCGAGGGCGGACGCTGTGCCGATGAGTTTCGGCGCCAGACGCCTGAAGTGCTCCTCGAAGTTCCACCGGCTGTCAAGGACCAGGCCCAAGTATTTCAACCTGGACCTGACCTCGACGTGGACATCGCCCACCCTAACGACGGTGCCCGCAGGAGGCGCCCTTCGACGACCGAGGAAACAGATCGCCTCAGTTTTGCTCAAGGCCACCCTGAGGCCGAGCGCTTCGATGCGTCCAACCACGTGGGTGGCTCCCAACGAGGCCAGACGTGCCGCTTCATCGAAGTTACGCCCCCTCGCCGTGACAAGAGTATCATCCGCGTAGCAGACGAGGTGCAACCCACGCTGCAGCGCACCACGCAGGACCCAATCGTATGCGATGTTCCATAGGAGCGGTCCTAGGACCGATCCCTGCGGAACACCGCATCTCATAAGTCGGCGATGAACGCTACCGTCACGTCTCTGGTACACCACCTCTCTGTCCCTCAGGTAGTTTCCGATCATGCGCCGCAGATAGTCGGGCACTGCATGAAATCGGAGCGCCTCCCGTATGCACCCAAAGGGCAGAGAGTTGAATGCGTTGGCTATGTCCAGGGACACCGCCAACATCACCCCGCCTGCGCTCGTCGCCTCGTCCGACAGGTCCCTGACCCGTTGGATGGCGTCCACAGTTGAGCGACCCCAGCGAAACCCGTACTGGCAATCAGCCAGATCGGGGCCGACCTCACGCAGATGCCGGCCGATGCGAGCAGCCAAAACGCGCTCAAAGAGCTTGCCCACCTCGTCCAGCAGCACGATCGGGCGATAGGCAGATGGAGAGTCCGTCTGCCGGCCCTCCTTCTGCAGAAGGACCAGCCTTCCGGTTTTCCACACATTCGGAAAACGTCCCGATGTCAGACAGCCATCAAGGAGCCCCACGTACTGCTCCTGCATCTCCTTCATGGCCATCACCAGGACGCGACCGGGTATTCCGTCGGGACCGGGAGCGGTTTTCTTCCCCCGCAGCTTCAGGAGAGCTACGCCCACTTCAGCCTCCGTGACGGATGGGACTTCTGAGGCCGTCAACTCATCCTCCTCGACGCTCATGCCCGCAAAAGCTGGAGGAGGGTTCTCCGTGGCGTCCGGGAACAGGCCGGCGACGACGTCATCCAGAAGTCGCGGCTGCAGGGTCTCTGTGAGTGGAGGTCCCAGGTTCCGCAGCTTGCCCCGCGCCGCCCGATATGGGCGACCCCACGGGTCCGAGTTGAGGGTCTGCAAGACGGACTTTCTCCCAGCGGCTTTGGCTCGGCTGATGGCGAGCTGTAGCGTCTTTTTGGCCGCCAAGTACGTGCCGTATAGCTGTTCCGCCTGCACCTCATCCCGAACCCGCCGTCTCCGGTAGTGAGAGTATTGACGGCGCGCCGCCGTGCACTCCAATCGGAGTTCGGAAATATCAGAAGACCACCAATACACCTCACGCTTTGGGTTGCGTCGCTTGGCGCGGGGCATAGCTGCGTCACACACCACCGTCAGCATCTCCTGCAGCCGCAAAGCCTCGCTGTCGACCTCCTCCGTGGGTTCCACCCCGTGCGACACCCAGGCCTGGACGATTAAGGCTTCGTTCAATAAGTCTTTGTCCAGCCGGGCCAGCGACCATCGGGGAAACATAGAGCCACGACCGGCAGGTTGCCTAGCCACCCCCACATTCGACGATGTAATTTCGAAACGGATGTAGAGGTGGTCAGACAGGGTCTCCGTGCCCTCCACAACGTGCCAGTTTTGAACACATGACGCAAGTGCAGGGGTAGCGAACGATAAGTCCACTATCGACCCCCCCCGCTGTCTTACGCATGTGTTCACTCTGCCCCTGTTGAGGAGCATCATACCGGACGTCACTGCCCAGTCGCCGACCGCTTCGCCGCGCACTTCTGTCCTCGGTGAACCCCAAGCCGTGCTCTTCGCATTAAAGTCGCCAAGGACGAGGATCTGGCTGACTGCTGCCCTTCCGATGACCACTCCCAGCTGATCAAGGAAAACCTCAAACTCTGCCAGGGTCCTATTTGGGGAAAAATATACCCCAACCAGAGCTATGTCACCCCACATAGCCATCACAAATCCCGAGCCTCTCTCTTTGACGACAAGAGGCGGGGTTTGTGAGCCGACTCCAACCGCTATGGCAACCAGATTGTCCTGGTCCCCAGCCCAGTTGTTGCGGTTAGGGACGAAGTATGGCTCAGCAACCACCGCCGCGTCGATCGACCACACCAGCATGGTTTGCAGGAGTAAATCCTGCGCACCAGCGGAGTGGTTGAGATTACCCTGGAGAAGGCGAAGTGTGGTAGCCATTGTTAACCGGTCAACATCGCCTCCTGTGATGGAGTCCGGCTCTCTTGCGAGGCGGCTGCGGTCGCTGCAGTCGCTTTCTTGCCCTTAGGGGGCGGTGCGCACTTCTTGCCGCCGATCAAATGATCGGCGGGTCGACCCGTGTTTGCGCAGAGCAGGCAGTGAGGCTTGGCCGAGCACGTGGCCGCTTTGTGGTCGGGACTGCCGCAACGAAAGCAGAGACGGCTCCGGTCCGTCGGGGATGTGCACCGAAGCCCGGTGTGCCCGATGGCCAGGCAACGGAAACACTTCATAGGCCTCGGCTCCAGTGTCACAACCCTAGCCGAGCTCCAGCCAACCAGCAGACGCCCGTCCTCCGCCAGCGTGCTGGCAATTGCCACAGGGCACTGGACCCAAACAGTGCCTCCGGAAAATTCTCCGCGACGAATTTCGCCCACCCGGACCTGCTCGGCCTGGCAGCCCCCTCGCCGGACAACAGCAGCCAAGACATCCTCCCTGCTGACCGAGTCGTCCAGGCCGGAAACGCGGATTTCCGCACATTTCGTCGGCCTTGCGACCCGGACACACTGAGGCAGAACCTCCTTTAACTTATAGGCCAGCTCGTCAGCCTTTGGGCCACTCTCCGAGCCAGGGAGCTCCAAGATGCGGGCACCTGTGGCACCCGTGCGGAACCTAAGGCCAGATATATCTATTTGCCCCAAGTCCACTTTGGCTCTGGCCTCTGCAAGGATCTTACTGTATGTGAGGCCCCTCTCTTCTGCGTCAGGTGGCAGGGTAATGGAGATCGCTGCGGAGCGTGGGGTCTGCAGTTTCGGCCTCTTTTTCCGTCTTTTACCGGCTTGAGCCGGCTGGACTGGGACGAGAGCTCGTGGGGACACAACAGGAGCTGGTCCCCTTGCAGCGGGATCTGGTCCAGCAGCAGCAGGTCGGATCACAGCAGCACTGCCGGAAGCCTGCTTTTGGGTTACGGGGCGGCCGCGCCTGCCCACAGTCACCCACTCACCATTCTGAGATGAGGTGGCAGTCTGCTGTCCTTCCTTCGTTTGCGCAGGACGCTTTCCTTTTCCTCCAGTTGGTCCCTGCAGCCTCGAGGCATAGGTTCCAGCGGCAGCGCTTGGCCCAGGAGCCGGCTGAGAGGCCGAGACTGCGCTTCGCTGACCCAGCGGCGGGCGCAGAGGCCTTGCAGGCAGCAGCCGATCCTCGATAGCCGCAAACCGAGCGTTCATCATAGTGCCCACCTGAAGCACTATAGATCGCACTAGGTCCTCCTGGCTCGAGACTGGCACAGGTACGGGAGGCGCAGGATGAGGAGCACTGCATTGTTCTTCAAGTCGCGCACGGAGCTGCGCCATTTCACTTCGGAGCTCCTCCATCTCCCGGCGCAGTCGTCCGTTATCCTCCTGAAGCTGGCGCGTCTCCTCATTCGTACTACGCTCGGCAAGACTGGAGACGATCCCCCTTAGAGAGACTGCCGCATCCTTCAGGGCCTTCTGGAAGGTTCCCTTCATGTTGCCAGATTTGGCGGCAACGTTAAGCAGGATGCCGACGTCCCTTTCTGCCAACTCTTTCAGACCAGTGGCGGTCTGAAGTGATTGGCCATCTCCAGTCTGCACAGCCTGCACCAACCGGTTCCGCGCCAGAAAACGCTCGCTCTCCGCTTGTTCGGCCCTGCGCACAATGTCTTGCTCAGCCTCCAAACGTTTTTGCACCTTATCCATCTTTTTCTTTTCAGCAAGAGCCTTTCCCGTGCTGACATACTCACCGGTGGAGGGCGGGCGCCCTCTGCCTCGCTTGGAAGTACCTGAGGCACTCCGTTCTATACTAGAAGCAGACGCTGATCGGTCAGACAGCGTCCGCTTCCCACCGCCGAGTCGCATGGAAACACGACTCGTTGGCCTAGAAAACTCCAGCTCCATATCGTCGCTGGACGAGTTTTCCGCCGAGTGGTCTGCCACGACCTTGTCGCTTCCAACGCCACTTGTGGCGCCAGAAGCGGCAAAACTACCCGCGGCAGCATTGAGCTCACTTGAGGCACATGGCCTCAAGGAGGGAAAGCCATTGTTGCCCCCCCCAGAATACGAGGGGCAGCCCAGCGCCGAGGTGGCACCGGGGAGGGATTCTCCTGTCGAACAGGTACCCTCCTGGGGTAATTTCTTTTTATCAACGGACTTCATTGTTTTTTAGTAGTTTTTTAGCATTTCGGCTACATCTGAATGAAGGGGCATTTACACACGTCGCTTCCCCAACACGACGCGGGTGCTCTTTTAGGGGCTAACACCCAAGGCCAGCACTGAGCCTGCAGGTTTGGCCGCTAATGGCTGATGAGCTCCCCAGCCGCTCTTGCGAGCACCCCGACGCCACGTGCCTCAGCGCCGAGGATTGAGGATTTTTAAAGAGGTTGTCTCCTCGCGGTCCAGAAAGACCCTCGGTCCCAGTACGTTGGGATTACGATCTGCTCACGCACACCAAGCACCACTCTAAAAGTAGAGTGGGTGGTGTGCCTCATCCGAGACCTGACAGGTCAGAACTCGGATGACCCTCCACGCCTGGTTTTGGTCCGCGCCGGCCGAAGCCGGTACCCCCCATATCTGGGGGGCGTTCCCCTATCCGCCACCCGGGGACGCGTCCGATGGGAGACCAGAAACTCCACACGGAAACCTAACCTTTTTTTTTTTTTTTTTTTTTTTTTTTTTTTTTTTTTTTTTTTTTTTTTTTTTTTTCACCCAGGAGAAACCCCAATTACGGGTACCACCGGCTCGGGGGAGCACAGTGGTTATGTCGGACTCCCCGCCCTGAAAAGGGCGGTATACCGACTAAAACTCCTGGGGTGTTCCTCCGCACCGCAAAGGACGGGGCCACGGGGACGCTTACGCACACTTCCGCGACCCCGTCTGCGGGCGCCCTTTCGGGCACTCCTTCGGCGGCGCCCCTGCCCCATCGCTTCGGACCGAACGACGGGGCGAGGGAACGCCGCATCTCTTCGTTGGAGCGCATAGTGGCCAAGTGCGAACCCCTTGGCCACCACACGCCCCAACGCGCCGCCCCCTCCATCCCATTGTTGTGTGGTCCAATGGGATTAGAGGAGGGCGGCGCACCTCCTCGTTGGGGCGCATGGGGGCCAATGTCAACTGTTGGCCCCCACACGCCCCACACTCGAGGCCCGTCACGTCGCCCATCAGCACTTCTCTGAAAGCAGAGAAGGCGGTGAGCGACCGCGCGGGCCCCCTTCGTGCCAGAAGGCACCCTCGGAACACGCAAGGGCGCCTTCCGGCCCGCCGTGATGGAGGCAGAGGGTCCCCCGACCCTCCGCGTCCCGGCGGCCACTCTGGTCCGACTGGTACGAGGCGCGCGCGCTTTCGCGCAGCGGCGCCCCCCCCAGTCGGTCCTTCATTCGGTTGGTCGCCTGGGTCCCGCTCCACAAAGTGAAACAGGGCCCACGCGACCCCTCCCGCCGTGATGGAGGCAGAGGGTCCCCCGACCCTCCGCCCACGGCCACTCTGGTCCGACTGGTACGAGGCGCGCGCGCTTTCGCGCAGCGGCGCCCCCCCCAGTCGGTCCTTCAATCGGTTGGTCGCCTGGGTCCCGCTCCACAAAGTGAAACAGGGCCCACGCGACCCCTCCCGCCAGATTATTCGCCGTTAGCCAGTAAGATCCGACAAGAAGAAGTCACTGACTAACGCTCAGGGTGCACCGACCCCACCACTTGCCCCTCCATCTGGTTCATGGAATCAGATGGAACGGAAAGCGGAGAGGTACACGTGAAGGTTATCTGGCATCGCACCCCACGGAAACCTAACCTAACCTAACCTAACCTAACCTAACCTAACCTAACCTCCCCCTCGACGGTTGCCGCCTTGTCGTGGCGAGGGGGCTAAGTAGCCGTGGGGGCCTACGGGCGGGAACACACCCACGGTGAAACCAAGAGCAACCGCGGAGGGACCGCTCCTCGCTTGCGAGTTGAGCGGTCAGTAGGTGGCGGTGCTGTATGGGCAGCACCGCCACTGAGGCGGGCTGCGATGTCGTATGGGCGGCATCGCAGCCGAAGGGAGGAGGCCGCGGCGGGAGAGGAGTGCCGGTATTACGGTGCGCCGCTCTCCCTGCCTGCCGCGGCCTTACCGGGGCCGCCACCGGCTGATGGCGGACGCGGTGGGGTCGCAGGGGAAGAGGATTGTTGGTATAGCGGTGCGCCTCTCTCCCTATCCCCTGCGACCGTCTAGTCGCCTGGGCCCTGTTTCACACTGTGGAGCGGGACCCGGGCGACCAAGAGGAGGAGGTCCGGCTGGGGGGGGCGCCTTGTGCGCCTCGTACCAGTCGGACCAGGGCCGTGGGCGGAGGGTCAGGGGACCCGCCGCCTCTAACACGGCGGGCCGGAAGGCGCCCCTGCGTGATCCGGGGGTGCCTTCCAGCACAGAGAGGGCCCGCGCGCTCGCTCTCCACCTTCTCTGTTCTCAGAGAGGTGCTGGTGAGCGACGCGACGGGCCTCGCAGCGATGCGCCGCCCCCTCTAGTCCCATTGTTTTAGCAATGGGATGGGGGGGGGCGGCGCATTGGAGCGAATGGGGGCCTATATGGCCCCCCCGAGGAGACGCGGCGTTTCCTTGCCCCGTCGTAGCGATGGGGCAGGGGGCGCCGCTGGGGAGCCACTTTGGCTCCCCCACCAGTCGAGCCCCTCTAGTGGAGGGGCGACCTCTTGCCGGGTCGCGGTGATTTAACCTATGGCCTACCCCGCGACCCGGTAGAGGAGAGGAGGATCACCGCGGGGGTTTAGTGGGTAGTCCAGCCCTCGGGCTGGGAGTCCCACACGAAGCCGCTCTGTTGTCCCCTGACAGCAGAGTGGTGAAGTGCGTAAATGCATTCCCCCGCGTTACCAAAAAAAAAAAAAAAAAAAAAAAAAAAAAAAAAAACCTAACCTAACCTAACCAACTACCCCCCCCTCGACGGTTGCCGCCTTGTCGTGGCGAGGGGGCTAAGTAGCCGTGGGGGCCTACGGGCGGGAACACACCCACGGTGAAACCAAGAGCAACCGCGGAGGGACCGCTCCTCGCTTGCGAGTCGAGCGGTCAGTAGGTGGCGGTGCTGTATGGGCAGCACCGCCACTGAGGCGGGCTGCGATGCCGTATGGGCGGCATCGCAGCCGTACGGAGGAGGCCGCGGCGGGAGAGGAGTGCCGGTATTACGGTGCGCCGCTCTCCCTGCCTGCCGCGGCCTTACCGGGGCCGCCACCGGCTGATGGCGGACGCGGTGGGGTCGCAGGGGAGGAGGAGTGCTGGTATTGCGGTGCGCCTCTCTCCCTATCCCCTGCGACCGTTAAGTCGCTTGGGCCCTGCTTCACACCGTGGAGTGGGACCCAAGCGACCAAGAGGAGGAGGTCCGGCTGGGGGGGGCGCCTCCGGGCGCCTCGTACCAGTCGGATCAGTGCCGTGGGCGGGGGGTCAGGGGACTCTCCGCCTCTAACACGGCGGGCCGGAAGGCGCCCCTGCGTGATCCGGGGGTGCCTTCCGGCACAGAGAGGGCCCGCGCGCTCGCTCTCCACCTTCTCTGTTCTCAGAGAAGCGCTGGTGAGCGACGCGACGGGCCTCGCAGCGATGCGCCGCCCCCTCTAGTCCCATTGTTTTAGCAATGTGATGTGGGGGGGCGGCGCATTGGAGCGTATGGGGGCCTTTATGGCCCCCCCGAGGAGACGCGGCGTTTCCTTGCCCCGTCGTAGCGATGGGGCAGGGGGCGCCGCTGGGGAGCCACTTTGGCTCCCCCACCAGTCGAGCCCCTCACGTGGAGGGGCTACCTCTTGCCGGGTCGCGGTGATTTAACCTTTGGCCTACCCCGCGACCCGGTAGAGGAGAGGAGGATCACCGCGGGGGTTTAGTGGGTAGTCCAGCCCTCGGGCTGGGAGTCCCACACGAAGCCGCTCTGTTGTCCCCTGACAGCAGAGTGGTGAAGTGCGTAAATGCATTCCCCCGCGTTACCAAAAAAAAAAAAAAAACCTAACCAACTAACCAGTCAAGAGACCAAAACATTACAAAACGCTCCGCGGAAAAAAATCATAACTCCCGCAAAAAAGGAGCTACGCGCCCTAAAAGTGTTTCAAAGTGAAGATAATAGTGCAAGTTACAAGTGACATTGGAGGTGGCACCCTATCCCATCGGGTTCCAGGATCACAGCAAAAGAGAAAACCCAACTACCTGTTTTCACGCAGTGAATCTGTGAACGCGACGACCGCGAGTGCCCAGTGACACCACACCGGACCCATTAAACACGGAATAGAAAAGCCCACCTTGATCGGAGCACTCAGTCACCCCCTACAGCCAAAAAACCCCCCCTCCGTCTTTTCGGGGTGACCCGCCTTGATCGCACCATCGCAATTGACACCCTTACACGCAGCAGACAACAACGAAGCTAACGCTGAAAACCGCAGCCCGATCGGACCACCCTGGGCCGAGAAACAGTCGCCTAAAGTTTCAAAATTCAGCTCCCAAACAAAGGTCAGTGTAATTTTTGGTTATTTCGCTCCCCACTGGCTACGAATGAAACGAGAGGTCACCAGAAGATCCACAGCCAGCTGCAGCGGCTAAAATACGCCGACCTAGTTTTCAAGAACAGCGAGCGAACGTGCGCGCTCAGCGGTTTCGAGCGTCGAAGGCGGTGCGCTCCGCTATAAAGGAGATTGCTACAAAGTAGAGCTCACCAAAAACATTACATCGAGTGCGTTTCATACGGAAGCGATTGTGACCGAATTCCGACGAGCGCGAAGCAGACAAAGAGGCAGGTCAAGCCAGGCCCGCTTTGGAATTGACTCGCGCCCGAAGAGTCTCCGGGGACACAGTGAACATCCGCTCCCTAAGGTCAAGCCCTGAGGACCCGCACTCACACAAATCTGCCCCCCCCCCTCCCCTCCAACCGCTACCAACTTGTTTCGTTCAAAATCACTTAACACCACCACCTAGAGCCTTCTCCAACAATAGGCTCGAACGGCGCAAGTACTCTAAGCTCACCCGCATTCCATCAGCGAGGCTACAAAACCACACAACACACGCCCCATAGCCTTAGTATAAACATAGTAATTAAGTAGTTATAAGTTAGTTTTAGCAATAACCAAAGCCCTAGAGACAAAAAGCAGGTCGCGGCCTAAAACTAAACATCTTGTCAGCAAATAGGTAAAACCCCGTTTGAAAACAGCCCTTAAGCCTCGCAAACCTCGCTCACGGCCCGGCTCACCCCGCCAGAACAAAAGTGCAAACAACAAACAAACGCAGCGGCACAGACCTACAGGGATTTGGTTATTTAGATTTAAGAAGTTGATCTCCTCGGAAAACCCTAAATCGCCACTAATATCTCAGTGGAAACGGCCAAACTTAACAGCATTAAGCCGAAAAAAAAAAAAACGCCTGTAGAAAACCGTATAGCAAAGGCGCATCTAAGTAAGTTTGGATCGCCGCAGAGAGACAGGTTTTCCTGCGGATATCGACTATTAGTTGTAAGCTAAGTAAGTAGAATTCTAGCTCTCAGAAAACAATGTCAACCCAGAGCAGACCGTCCGCGGGAGCGTCAACCAAGTCGGGTAGAAGGCTAAGGGAAAAAGTACTAACAAAAGCAGCAGTTGCCAGGTCCGTTAAATCGGAGAGGCCGGCAAAGCCAGCAACGCAGACGCGACAGTCAGCAGCGTCCAGGACCACGGCGGACGACCAAAAGAGAAACAGCAAGGCAAAAAACCGCGCAAGCACCGAGACACCCGTGAAGAATATTGAGCCCCCTGCGGCGACTTGCGAAGCCACAACGATCGAAACGATCGCCACGGCATCGGGGGTCGCCGACGGGGAAGCTGGACCTCCCACAAACAACCAGCAGACAACACCGACGGCGGAACCTGAGGCCCAGAATGTTGTCGGATACGCCGTCGACCGCATCACCAACTGGGAGCAATGCGGCATATCTCCCCCCAAGCCACTTCCGACGGACGACGAGAGTTCTATGGCGTCCTCCGTGGCATCGTCGGCGGGCGGCCGGTCGCGACCAAGCATTCTATACTCAACGCCGAGGAGAGGTACGGGCGTAGAGATGGACTGCGCAACCAGGGAGGCCAACCAGATGCTCCAGAAGGGCAAGGACGCTCTCGAAGCGTCCGGAAACATAAAGAAGGAGTACAAAACGACCGCCCTCGACTGCCTGCAAGCTCTCTACGAAATCTGCCTCTCCTTGTCGGACTCGCGGGCCAGGCACAAGTTCAACCTGGAGAAGGAACGCTCCCGCCACGCACAAGAACTAGTGAGGGTTGAGAGGGCGCACGCAAAGGAACAAGCTCTAGTGCGCCAAAATCTCACAGCGGAACTTCTCCAGGCAAACACGAACATTGCCGAAACTCTAAAGGAGGCGAAGTCCGTGAGAGACTGGCTGGGTCTGGAAACGGCGACCTCATTCCGGGAAGTTGGCGAAGCAAGAAAAGCGATAGAGGCCTTGGGAACCAAACTCGAAGGCAGCCTAAAAACCGCCGGCGGAGACGGTTCAAAGACTGCCGAATGCCAAAAACTGGCGAACATAGAGGCGAGCCTCTCCAAAGTCGGGTCCAGTATCAAAAGCCTCTCAAACCAACTGGACGCTATGAGAAGGACCGCGGAAGCCGAACATCAACACCGAGACCCGGCCTCCCCAGATGGAAAAGTGTCTGCGGGCGGCTGGCACGACGACGCCCCCGCCATCGCAAGAGTAGAGGAAGAAGTGACTGCGGTCAAAGCCATCGCACTGCAGATCCTCGCAAGGCCACCCTGCTCCCCCCCTCCACCGCCCCCTCCTCAGCCCGACTTGGCAAAAGAACTTGAACCGCTCTCCGAACGCCTGCAGATAGTGTCGTCAGACATCCGCACTTTGCGCGACGCGAAACCACAGGCGCCGGCGCCTCCCGCGCTGAACCTGGAAGCGGAAATTGCCATGGCCGAGGTCAAACAAAAACTGGAAAAAATCGAAAAAGGCGTATCCGTCCTGAATACTGCAGAAAAACCTACACAAGGACCAAAAACCTTCGCCCAGGCGCTGACGAGGCCACCGCCGCCTAAACAACCCAACCATACGCTGATCATAGCGTCGAAAAACCCAGACCACACAGGGCAAAATGTTATCGACGACGTAACCAAGGCACTAGAGCTCAAAAAGACCGGTGCCAAAGTCAACAAGGTCAGAAAGGCCCGGAACAGGAAGATTGTTGTCAGCTGTGCGAGCAAGGAAGACCTGAAGCTCGTACGTGACAAAGTTCAGGCCAGCGGAGGTCTAACGGTGCAGGAGCCAAAGCCGGCCAACCCCCTGGCGTGCATTCGAGGAGTTCTGTCTGTCAACACTGACGAGGAGATCGTAGAGCTACTGAAGGCGCAGAACCAACACCTTCTGCAAAACGTCAGTGCTGACGAACAGATAGTCAGAATGCGCTACAGAAGACGCGCAAGAAACCCGCACGAATGCCACCCAGTCGTGGAGCTTTCGCCGTGCGTATGGAAGCGTTTTATGGAGGCAGAAAAGGTGCATATAGGAATGCAAAGATGCCGAATAGAGGACCAGTCCCCTCTGGTGCAGTGTATGAAGTGCCTAGGCTACGGACACACAAAATCTGTGTGCAGGGCAGCGCACGACACGTGCAGTTACTGTGCAGAGACACACACTGGTCGGGACTGTACCCTGAAGAACGACGGCAAGGCTCCGGTATGCGTTAACTGCAAGACAGCAAAGAAGGAGGGAACTGACCTGGCACACGTGGCCTTCAGCGACGCATGCGGCGAACGACAAAAGTGGGACCACATAGCCCGATCCAGAGTGTCGTATTGCTAAGGGCGCCATGGCACAAAACAGAACAACCGACGACTGTGGAACTCAAGTGGACGGATCAACAAGTAAACTGCTCTTCATCCAAGCGAACCTCCAGCGTTCTAAGCTAGCAACAGCTGAGTTAATGGCACTAGCACGTGAAAAGGGAGTTACGATTGCACTTGTACAGGAACCCTACGTGGGAAGTGCAGGCGTACTGAAACAAAGCCCTGGTACCCGTGTCATCCAATGCACACTGCACCGCGAGAAGCCGGTAAGGGCGGCGATTGTTATATTCGGAGACAGTCTGGAGGTCATTCACGACCCTCAACTAGTCACCGAAGACGTCGCAGCCGTCCTTATCAAGGCAGATCAACTAAAACTTGGAGTAGTATCCGTCTACTACGGGAACCACAAAGGAACAGAGAACGTCGAGCCATACCTGGCAAAAACCAAAGCAGCATGCGACAAACTGGGAACAAACAACATTCTGGTGGGCGGGGACCTAAACGCATGGAGTGTATGGTGGGGTAGCAACTCCGAGGACCACCGCGGAGCGGCGTGTACCGCCTTCTTCAACGAAATGGATTTCCAGATCCTCAACACGGGCCAAACACCAACCTACGAAGACTACCGGGGAGGCAGAGAGTACAAAAGCATCGTAGACGTGACTGTATGCAGCCTCCCTTTGCTGGGTAAGATCGCGGGGTGGAGAGTGAACAAAAATCTCACCACTTCCGACCATAACGCTATAACATTCTCGCTGAGATTGGGAAAGGCCTTGGAACCTTTAGGAACAGTCTCAACTCGAAAGTACAACACCAAAAAAGCTAAGTGGTCCGACTTCAAAGCACTCTTCACTGCTGGCCTAACCGAAAACAGCATAACACCAAGAACAGTCTCGTACGTGCGTAACCCGGAGGATTTGGAAAACATGTTGACAACATATACAGACACCATCCGCGATGCATGCGAGGAAGCAATTCCGAAAATCAGCCCACGGAAGGGCGATGCAAGGCCCCCATGGTGGTCCCACGCTCTTGACGCACTAAAGAGAGAGGTGCTCAAGAGAAAAAGGAGAATCAGAAACGCAGCCCCAACTCGAAGACAACTCACGATCGACCAATACCTCGAATCCAAAGAAAACTACAAACTCCGCGCCGCCGACGCCGCCACGCAAAGCTGGAAGGAGTTTTGCTCGACCCAGGACCGAGAGAGTATGTGGGACGGCATCTACAGAGTTTTGAGGAGAACGTCCAGGAGATACGACGACATGTTGCTAAGAAGCCCCACGGGCGAAACACTGAGCCCAGAACAGTCGGCGGAGCTTCTGGCAAAAACGTTCTATCCTGACGACTCTGAAGAAACCAACAATGAACACCACACAAACCTGAGAAGGCTCACGGAGGAGGGCACTGAAACGGAGTCGCAATGCCTAACAAGTGACGACCCCCCCTTTACGGCCGCGGAGCTGGAAATGGTACTCAAGGACGTCAACCCGAAAAAAGCTCCCGGCCCGGACGGACTAACGGCCGACATTTGCGCAGCAGCAATCCGATGCAACAGTGATGTGTTCCTGGCAATGGCAAACAAATGCCTAGAGCTGCCGCACTTCCCTAAGCAATGGAAGATCGCCCACGTGTGCATCCTCCGGAAGCCCAACAAAGAAGATTACACCCACCCAAAATCTTACAGACCAATCGGGCTACTGTCGGTCCTCGGAAAAATCGTGGAGAAGCTATTGGTGTGCAGGCTTCAGTGGCACTTCCTTCCCACCCAAAGCCTCAGCCAGTACGGGTTCAAGCCTCAGCGCGGAACCGAGGACGCCCTCTATGACCTGCTAGACCATATACGAGCAGAGGTAAAATCGAAAAAACTCGTACTCGTTGTCTCGCTGGACATCGAGGGGGCCTTCGACAACGCGTGGTGGCCCGCCCTAAAGCTACAAATGAGGAAAAATAAGTGCCCTAAGAATCTGTACAAGCTGGTGGCCTCTTACCTTCAAGACAGAAAAGTCCTAGTCAACTACGCCAGAAGAACGAGCGAAAAAGAAACCACGAAGGGCTGCGTACAGGGCAGTATAGCCGGACCAACCTTTTGGAACCTCATCCTGGACCCACTGCTACTGAAAATGGCGAGCAACAAGATCTTCTGCCAAGCCTACGCCGACGACGTTGTCCTCGTGTTCTCAGACCACAGCGTCGATGCCCTCCAGCAAAGAGCCAACGAGACTCTAAAAATAGTGTCAGACTGGGGCGACGAAAACAAGCTCAACTTCGCCCCGCACAAAACAAACGCAATGGTCATAACGAAAAAACTTAAGTACGACAACCCAGAAATCCAAATGGCAGGCACCCAGGTAAAACTCGTTGAGGAAATCAAGCTACTGGGCCTAATCATCGACCGAAAGCTCACTTTCAATGCGCACGTGGCCGCAACTTGCAAAAAGGCTGCGGACATATACAAACAGCTAGCGTGCGCAGCAAAGGTGAGCTGGGGACTGAACACGGACATCATCAAAACCATATATGTGTCGGTGATAGAGCCAATCGTGCTATACGCGGCCAGCGCCTGGCACCCGGCGGCGGAGAAGTTGATGATACGTAATCAGCTAGACTCGCTGCAAAGGGGCTTTGCGCAGAAATCCATCAAAGCGTACCGCACGGTGTCTCTAACATCGGCACTGATACTGTCGGGCCAACTGCCACTGGACCTCCGTGTCATGGAGGCTGCCGCGCTCTTTAAAGTAAAGAAAGGTCACTCTAAGGAGTTCATGCCACCGGGCAGAGAGCTAGAGCGCAAGGTCGGATACTTTGACCATCCCCACCCATCCCAACTGACAACAACGGAGTACGAGCGCCTCGAAGATATGGAGCCCAAAACACTGGAGGACCTACAGATGGTCGGCCCGCAGATATACACAGACGGCAGTAAAATCGAAGGCAAAGTAGGGGCTGCCCTAACATGGTGGTCCAATGGAAAAGAGTCCAAATACTCGACCTTCCGCCTGGAGCCCCACAATACCGTGTTCCAATCGGAAATGTACGCTCTCTACAGAGCAGTGAAAATGGTGAGAGACAAAAAGACGGACACAGCCAACATACTGAGCGACTCAAGATCATCGCTCGATCTCCTGAGTTGTCCGTCAGTAACCCACCCACTAGCTCTAGAGATTAAGAGACTCGTACAAGAAATCCGAGCCGAAAACAGGAGCGTGAGGTTCTTCTGGCTAAGAGCTCATGTGGGCACCCCCGGCAACGAAAGAGCAGACGCCCTGGCCAAAAAAGCAGCCCTTACAAAGAAGACGGCCCCGGATTACGATAAAGTTCCCTTGTCGTTCGTGAGGAGGCAGATACGGGAGGACACTGTAAGGAAGTGGCAGCAGCGATACGGGTCCTCCGAGACAGGTTCGGTCACAAAAACGTTTCTACCAACGGTCCATACAGCAAGACAAGTGCTAAAAGACACAGTTATAACACCGGTGCATGTGCAGATTCTGACCGGACACGGAGGATTCGCCGCGTATCTCCACCGCTTCCACGTAAAGGACAGCCCCTCTTGCCCCTGTGACCCAAACTGCGATGAAACTATATGGCATGTTTTGCTCGACTGTCCGAGATTCGGCCGGGAAAGGCTACAGCTGGAACAGAGGCTCCAGATAAAACTGGAACAGGCTGCGCTCCCCACCATCATGACAAATCAGGCCATGAAAACACCGTTCCTCGATTTTGCGAGCAAAGCCGCACGAATCGCCGCTCAGGGAAACAGCACGACTGCCAAAGCACCCGCAGCCATTGTCACAGATGCCTCCACGAACGACACGAGCGCCGCCGCCGTGCAGGACACGGGGACTCCACCAGCAACGCAGGCCACGGGCACCGGAAACGCAACCGCAAACATCTTGGAGAGCGGAGAGAGCGGTGAACCGGGAATGAGAGTGCGGGGAGTGGCTCTCTTCATGGACGGCGATGACGAAACCCTAGGGATAAGCTTCTGCCGCGCGACAGGAAAGCAAGTGTCAGTATCACCAGGCCTCGCGTCCATGCTGAACGGGAACACCGCCAGTACAAAGATGAAACGAAGAACATTCGACGCGTTGCCTGAGTCACAGGCGGGAGGTTGCCCGTGCCGACTAGTGCAACTACGAAACAAAACGATTGCACTATTCGGCTGGGGCACGGAGTCGCCGTTTGCTCAGGTATGCTCAGTGCTCTCAAAAATGGGAGAACCAAAAGTGGGCGAGCCCATCACCGCCAAAAAAATCAGCGTGGACGTAATGCGCACCGGGATCGACGCGGGGGAGGTCGCAGACTACGTAGGTTGCCTAAAAGCCTCTAAAAACCACGAGGTGGTGGTGTACGAGGACCGAGGACAAAGCCTGGACTTCCTTAGACACCACAAGGCAAAAGCGACACAGCCTGCCGACTCGGACGCGCAAAGCGGGTCAGAGAGACTACAAAAAAAGCGTGCGGCGGAAAAAGAAGCAAAAAAAAGAGACAAAGCTAGTCCCGCAGGAGACGCGGGGGCGAGAGGCCTTATCAAAGCGTTCATGGACGCCCTTGGAACAGCCATCTACAGAAAACAGCCAAGCACATCCAAGGCAGCAGAAAGGCAGGAGGCCGCCGCGTCTAAATACCTAAAAACACCAGCGAAACAGCGAGAACCGGTGCAGGGCAACCGAACGAGAGCCGACAAGGGGCAAGTCAGCCCGCCAAGTCTCGTAACAGTGAGGAGGCCGGAGGACCACCTGAGAAACGCTTTCCTCGAGTTTCAAGCTATGACAAAAGCCTACAAAGAAGTAAGTCTAGCTACATGCAAAAAGATACTGCAGTCCTTCCAGCTCGGAAATGAGAGGCTGCTGAAGGTGAGACTCGAGGAGGCCGAGGCAGCCATCTATGACAACGACACCAGTCAGACCCTCAGAGGAACAATGTCAGGTCAATACATGGCTGCATACACCGAGTCGGGAGTTTTCGTGGTCCTGAACGAGGAGGAGACGAGGCGTACAGGCAAGCTGAGATTCCGAGACACAGGAAAGCACCCGGTGGTGGTCGTCGCCCGATGCACCAAAATCATGCTGGAGGACAAAATCCTCAACAAGGCAAAGTCGGTCGACCAGCAGTCAGACTCGTGGGAGGTTCCAAAGATTCGATGGACAAACGGAGTACCGGGATGCGGGAAGACGACGTGGTTGGTGGACCTTTTCAGCGAGGGGGACATGGCGGTAGCCACGACAGCCGAAGCGGTCAAAAACCTGAGAGAGAAGCTTTCGCACCGTCTGGGCGAAGAAGCAAACTCAAAGGTGCGAACTATGGCCTCAATATTAGCAAATGGATTCAGGGAGCCCGTTAAGATCAAACGCTTGTTGGTCGACGAGGCTCTCATGAACCACTTTGGGGCTATAGTAATGGCCGCCCGACTGTCAAAGGCGGGCGAGATCGTCCTCGTTGGAGATGTCAACCAACTACCATACATCGACCGTGAAAATCTGTTCGAGATGCGCTACAGCCGCCCTAGCCTGATGGCGACCATCGATCAGGAGCTGCTATGCACGCACCGAAACCCGATGGACGTGGCGTACGCTCTCAGAGAAGTTTACCCAGGAATGTACTCGTCAAGAACTCGGGTACATTCCATCGAGCTGAAAAAATTTAGCGGCGCACAAATACCAAAAAGCCAACCAAAAACCCTTTTCCTCACCCATACACAGGAGGAAAAGAAATCCCTAACCAGCCAGGGATACGGTATAGGCTACGGGTCGTGCGTACTAACAATCCACGAAGCTCAGGGTCTAACCTACGAGTCGGTGATAATCGTCCGAACGCAGACCAAATCGCACAAGCTGTTCGAGAGCGTCCCACATGCAGTAGTGGCAATATCACGGCACACCGATAGCTGCACTTATTACACCGACAGCAGAATGGACGCGGTCGGCAGTTTTGCAAAGCAAGCGGCGGAAACAGCCTCGAAGAAAATAACGGACTACAACCTCAAAATGGCACTGAAATCCCGAGACATGTCGATCGTCCAAAACCACCTGAACGAAGTAGACGCGCCGCGGCCGACCTGCTCAAACACAATCACGGAACACATATAGGTAATCTAAAAACAAGTAATGTAATAATGTAATCACAGGTAAAGATAAGGTTAAATGGCAAAAAAAAAAAAAAAACAATGAAAATAAGGGAATAGAAAATTGCAGGATTTTATAAAAGAGTTATAAAAAAAAAAAAAAAAAAGCATGATTGTATATAAAAAAAAAAAAAAATAATAATAAAAAAATAAAAAAAAAATAAAAAAAAAAAAAAAAAAAAAAAAAAAAAAAAAAAAAAAAAAAATTAAAAAAAAAAAAAAAAAAAAAAAAAAAAAAAAAAAAAAAAAAAAAAAAAAAAAAAAAAAAAAAACAAAAAAAAATATATATATATAAGTTACTTAAGTTACTATAGGCTAGAATAAGTGTGTGTGTAGTACGACAACAACAGTACGCAAGATAATGTAGCTCAGAGAGATAGAGTACCATGGGAAAAATAAATAATGTAATGCACAGAAAAAAGGCACGGACCCAGAGTCTGTGGAAACAGAAGTATCACAAAAAAAAAAAAAAAAACCTAACCTAACCTAACCTAACCTAACCTAACCTAACCTAACCTAACCTAACCTAACCTCCCCCTCGACGGTTGCCGCCTTGTCGTGGCGAGGGGGCTAAGTAGCCGTGGGGGCCTACGGGCCGGTAGCACCCACGGTGAAACCAAGAGCAACCGCGGAGGGACCGCTCCTCGCCTTGCGAGTCGAGCGGTCAGTAGGTGGCGGTGCTGTATGGGCAGCACCGCCACTGAGGCGGGCTGCGATGTCGTATGGGCGGCATCGCAGCCGTAAGGAGGAGGCCGCGGCGGGAGAGGAGTGCCGGTATTACGGTGCGCCGCTCTCCCTGCCTGCCGCGGCCTTACCGGGGCCGCCACCGGTTGATGGCGGACGCGGTGGGGTCGCAGGGGAAGAGGAGTGCTGGTATTGCGGTGCGCCTCTCTCCCTGTCCCCTGCGACCGTTTAGTCGCTTGGGCCCTGCTTCACACCGTGGAGTGGGACCCAAGCGACCAAGAGGAGGAGGTCCGGCTGGGGGGGGGCGCCTCCGGGCGCCTCGTACCAGTCGGATCAGTGCCGTGGGCGGGGGGTCAGGGGACTCTCCGCCTCTAACACGGCGGGCCGGAAGGCGCCCCTGCGTGATCCGGGGGTGCCTTCCGGCACAGAGAGGGCCCGCGCGCTCGCTCTCCGCCTTCTCTGTCCTCAGAGAAGCGCTGGTGAGCGACGCGACGGGCCTCGCAGCGATGCGCCGCCCCCTCTAGTCCCATTGTTTTAGCAATGTGATGTGGGGGGGCGGCGCATTGGAGCGTTTGGGGGCCTATATGGCCCCCCCGAGGAGACGCGGCGTTTCCTTGCCCCGTCGTAGCGATGGGGCAGGGGGCGCCGCTGGGGAGCCACTCTGGCTCCCCCACCAGTCGAGCCCCTCACGTGGAGGGGCGACCTCTTGCCGGGTCGCGGTGATTTAACCTATGGCCTACCCCGCGACCCGGTAGAGGAGAGGAGGATCACCGCGGGGGTTTAGTGGGTAGTCCAGCCCTCGGGCTGGGAGTCCCACACGAAGCCGCTCTGTTGTCCCCTGACAGCAGAGTGGTGAAGTGCGTAAATGCATTCCCCCGCGTTACCAAAAAAAAAAAAAAAAAAAACCTAACCTAACCTCCCCCTCGACGGTTGCCGCCTTGTCGTGGCGAGGGGGCTAAGTAGCCGTGGTTCAGGACCGCCACGGTGAAACCAAGAGCAACCCAGGAGGGACCGCTCCTCGCTCGCGAGTTGAGCGGTCAGTAGGTGGCGGTGCTGTATGGGCAGCACCGCCACTGAGGCGGGCTGCGATGTCGTATGGGCGGCATCGCAGCCGAAGGGAGGAGGCCGCGGCGGGAGAGGAGTGCCGGTATTACGGTGCGCCGCTCTCCCTGCCTGCCGCGGCCTTACCGGGGCCGCCACCGGTTGATGGCGGACGCGGTGGGGTCGCAGGGGAAGAGGAGTGCTGGTATTGCGGTGCGCCTCTCTCCCTATCCCCTGCGACCGTTTAGTCGCCTGGGCCCTGTTTCACACTGTGGAGCGGGACCCGGGCGACCAAGAGGAGGAGGTCCGGCTGGGGGGGGCGCCTTGTGCGCCTCGTACCAGTCGGACCAGGGCCGTGGGCGGAGGGTCAGGGGACTCTCCGCCTCTAACACGGCGGGCCGGAAGGCGCCCTTGCGTGATCCGGGGGTGCCTTCCGGCACAGAGAGGGCCCGCGCGCTCGCTCTCCACCTTCTCTGCTTCATCAGAGAAGCGCTGGTGAGCGACGCGACGGGCCTCGCAGCGATGCGCCGCCCTCCTCTTGTCCTATTGTATGGGCAATGGGTCGGGGGAGGGCGGCGCGTTGGAGCGTATGGGGGCCTATATGGCCCCCCTGAGGAGACGCGGCGTTTCCTTGCCCCGTCGTAGCGATGGGGCAGGGGGCGCCGCTGGGGAGCCACTCTGGCTCCCCCACCAGTCGAGCCCCTCACGTGGAGGGGCGACCTCTTGCCGGGTCGCGGTGATTTAACCTTTGGCCTACCCCGCGACCCGGTAGAGGAGAGGAGGATCACCGCGGGGGTTTAGTGGGTAGTCCAGCCCTCGGGCTGGGAGTCCCACACGAAGCCGCTCTGTTGTCCCCTGACAGCAGAGTGGTGAAGTGCGTAAATGCATTCCCCCGCGTTACCAAAAAAAAAAAAAAAAAAAAAAAAAAAAAAAAAAAAAAAAAAAAAAAAAAAAAAAAAAAAAAAAAAAAAAAAAAAAAAAAAAAAAAAAAAACCTAACCTAACCTAACCTAACCTAACCTAACCTAACCTAACCTAACCTAACCTAACCTAACCTAACCTAACCTAACCTAACCTCCCCCTCGACGGTTGCCGCCTTGTCGTGGCGAGGGGGCTTTAGTAGCCGTGGTTGCGGGACCACGGTGAAACAAAGAGCAACCGCGGAGGGACCGCTCCTCGCTTGCGAGTTGAGCGGTCAGTAGGTGGCGGTGCTGTATGGGCAGCATCGCGACCGTTTAGTCGCTTGGGCCCTGCTTCACACCGTGGAGTGGGACCCAAGCGACCAAGAGGAGGAGGTCCGGCTGGGGGGGGGCGCCTCCGGGCGCCTCGTACCAGTCGGATCAGTGCCGTGGGCGGGGGGTCAGGGGACTCTCCGCCTCTAACATGGCGGGCCGGAAGGCGCCCCTGCGTGATCCGGGGGTGCCTTCCGGCACAGAGAGGGCCCGCGCGCTCGCTCTCCACCTTCTCTGTTCTCAGAGAAGCGCTGGTGAGCGACGCGACGGGCCTCGCAGCGATGCGCCGCCCCCTCTAGTCCCATTGTTTTAGCAATGTGATGTGGGGGGGCGGCGCATTGGAGCGTATGGGGGCCTATATGGCCCCCCCGAGGAGACGCGGCGTTTCCTTGCCCCGTCGTAGCGATGGGGCAGGAGGCGCCGCTGGGGAGCCACCATGGCTCCCCCACCAGTCGAGCCCCTCACGTGGAGGGGCGACCTCTTGCCGGGTCGCGGTGATTTAACCTTTGGCCTACCCCGCGACCCGGTAGAGGAGAGGAGGATCACCGCGGGGGTTTAGTGGGTAGTCCAGCCCTCGGGCTGGGAGTCCCACACGAAGCCGCTCTGTTGTCCCCTGACAGCAGAGTGGTGAAGTGCGTAAATGCATTCCCCCGCGTTACCAAAAAAAAAAAAAAAACCTAACCTAACCTCCCCCTCGACGGTTGCCGCCTTGTCGTGGCGAGGGGGCTAAGTAGCCGTGGGGCCTACGGGCGGGAACACACCCACGGTGAAACCAAGAGCAACCGCGGAGGGACCGCTCCTCGCTTGCGAGTCGAGCGGTCAGTAGGTGGCGGTGCTGTATGGGCAGCACCGCCACTGAGGCGGGCTGCGATGCCGTATGGGCGGCATCGCAGCCGTAAGGAGGAGGCCGCGGCGGGAGAGGAGTGCCGGTATTACGGTGCGCCGCTCTCCCTGCCTGCCGCGGCCTTACCGGGGCCGCCACCGGTTGATGGCGGACGCGGTGGGGTCGCAGGGGAAGAGGAGTGCTGGTATTACGGTGCGCCTCTCTCCCTATCCCCTGCGACCGTCTAGTCGCCTGGGCCCTGTTTCACACTGTGGAGCGGGACCCGGGCGACCAAGAGGAGGAGGTCCGGCTGGGGGGGGCGCCTTGTGCGCCTCGTACCAGCCGGACCAGGGCCGTGGGCGGAGGGTCAGGGGACTCTCCGCCTCTAACACGGCGGGCCGGAAGGCGCCCCTGCGTGATCCGGGGGTGCCTTCCGGCACAGAGAGGGCCCGCGCGCTCGCTCTCCACCTTCTCTGCTCTCAGAGAAGCGCTGGTGAGCGACGCGACGGGCCTCGCAGCGATGCGCCGCCTCCCCTCTACTCGGGGGATGAGGGGTGGCGGCGCATTGGAGCGTATGGGGGCCTATATGGCCCCCCCGAGGAGACGCGGCGTTTCCTTGCCCCGTCGTAGCGATGGGGTAGGGGGCGCCGCTGGGGAGCCACTTTGGCTCCCCCACCAGTCGAGCCCCTCATGTGGAGGGGCGACCTCTTGCCGGGTCGCGGTGACTTAACCTCTGGCCTACCCCGCGACCCGGTAGAGGAGAGGAGGATCACCGCGGGGGTTTAGTGGGTAGTCCAGCCCTCGGGCTGGGAGTCCCACACGAAGCCGCTCTGTTGTCCCCTGACAGCAGAGTGGTGAAGTGCGTAAATGCATTCCCCCGCGTTACCAAAAAAAAAAAAAAAAAACCTAACCTAACCTAACCTCCCCCTCGACGGTTGCCGCCTTGTCGTGGCGAGGGGGCTAAGTAGCCGTGGGGGCCTACGGGCGGGAACACACCCACGGTGAAACCAAGAGCAACCCAGGAGGGACCGCTCCTCGCTTGCGAGTCGAGCGGTCAGTAGGTGGCGGTGCTGTATGGGCAGCACCGCCACTGAGGCGGGCTGCGATGCCGTATGGGCGGCATCGCAGCCGAAGGGAGGAGGCCGCGGCGGGAGAGGAGTGCCGGTATTACGGTGCGCCGCTCTCCCTGCCTGCCGCGGCCTTACCGGGGCCGCCACCGGTTGATGGCGGACGCGGTGGGGTCGCAGGGGAGGAGGAGTGCTGGTATTGCGGTGCGCCTCTCTCCCTATCCCCTGCGACCGTTTAGTCGCTTGGGCCCTGCTTCACACCGTGGAGTGGGACCCAAGCGACCAAGAGGAGGAGGTCCGGCTGGGGGGGGGCGTCCGAGCGCCTCGTACCAGTCGGACCAGTGCCGTGGGCGGAGGGTCAGGGGACCCTCAGCCTCTAACACGGCGGGCCGGAAGGCGCCCCTGCGTGATCCGGGGGTGCCTTCCAGCACAGAGAGGGCCCGCGCGCTCGCTCTCCACCTTCTCTGCTTCATCAGAGAGGCACTGGTGAGCGACGCGACGGGCCTCGCAGCGATGCGCCGCCCCCTCTAGTCCCATTGTTTTAGCAATGGGATGGGGGGGGGCGGCGCATTGGAGCGTATGGGGGCCTATATGGCCCCCCCGAGGAGACGCGGCGTTTCCTTGCCCCGTCGTAGCGATGGGGCAGGGGGCGCCGCTGGGGAGCCACTCTGGCTCCCCCACCAGTCGAGCCCCTCACGTGGAGGGGCGACCTCTTGCCGGGTCGCGGTGATTTAACCTTTGGCCTACCCCGCGACCCGGTAGAGGAGAGGAGGATCACCGCGGGGGTTTAGTGGGTAGTCCAGCCCTTGGGCTGGGAGTCCCACACGAAGCCGCTCTGTTGTCCCCTGACAGCAGAGTGGTGAAGTGCGTAAATGCATTCCCCCGCGTTACCAAAAAAAAAAAAAAAACCTAACCTAACCTAACCTAACCTAACCTAACCAGACCCCGGCCCCCCCTCGACGGTTGCCGCCTTGTCGTGGCGAGGGGGCTAAGTAGCCGTGGTTCAGGACCGCCACGGTGAAACCAAGAGCAACCGCGGAGGGACCGCTCCTCGCTTGCGAGTCGAGCGGTCAGTAGGTGGCGGTGCTGTATGGGCAGCACCGCCACTGAGGCGGGCTGCGATGTCGTATGGGCGGCATCGCAGCCGAAGGGAGGAGGCCGCGGCGGGAGAGGAGTGCCGGTATTACGGTGCGCCGCTCTCCCTGCCTGCCGCGGCCTTACCGGGGCCGCCACCGGTTGATGGCGGACGCGGTGGGGTCGCAGGGGAAGAGGAGTGCTGGTATTGCGGTGCGCCTCTCTCCCTATCCCCTGCGACCGTTTAGTCGCCTGGGCCCTGTTTCACACTGTGGAGCGGGACCCGGGCGACCAAGAGGAGGAGGTCCGGCTGGGGGGGGCGCCTTGTGCGCCTCGTACCAGTCGGACCAGGGCCGTGGGCGGAGGGTCAGGGGACTCTCCGCCTCTAACACGGCGGGCCGGAAGGCGCCCCTGCGTGATCCGGGGGTGCCTTCCGGCACAGAGAGGGCCCGCGCGCTCGCTCTCCACCTTCTCTGCTTCATCAGAGAAGCGCTGGTGAGCGACGCGACGGGCCTCGCAGCGATGCGCCGCCCTCCTCTTGTCCTATTGTATGGGCAATGGGTCGGGGGAGGGCGGCGCGTTGGAGCGTATGGGGGCCTATATGGCCCCCCTGAGGAGACGCGGCGTTTCCTTGCCCCGTCGTAGCGATGGGGCAGGGGGCGCCGCTGGGGAGCCACTCTGGCTCCCCCACCAGTCGAGCCCCTCACGTGGAGGGGCGACCTCTTGCCGGGTCGCGGTGATTTAACCTTTGGCCTACCCCGCGACCCGGTAGAGGAGAGGAGGATCACCGCGGGGGTTTAGTGGGTAGTCCAGCCCTCGGGCTGGGAGTCCCACACGAAGCCGCTCTGTTGTCCCCTGACAGCAGAGTGGTGAAGTGCGTAAATGCATTCCCCCGCGTTACCAAAAAAAAAAAAAAAAAAAAAAAAAAAAAAAAAACCAGACCCCGGCCCCCCTCGACGGTTGCCGCCTTGTCGTGGCGAGGGGGCTAAGTAGCCGTGGTTCAGGACCGCCACGGTGAAACCAAGAGCAACCCAGGAGGGACCGCTCCTCGCTCGCGAGTTGAGCGGTCAGTAGGTGGCGGTGCTGTATGGGCAGCACCGCCACTGAGGCGGGCTGCGATGTCGTATGGGCGGCATCGCAGCCGAAGGGAGGAGGCCGCGGCGGGAGAGGAGTGCCGGTATTACGGTGCGCCGCTCTCCCTGCCTGCCGCGGCCTTACCGGGGCCGCCACCGGTTGATGGCGGACGCGGTGGGGTCGCAGGGGAGGAGGAGTGCTGGTATTGCGGTGCGCCTCTCTCCCTATCCCCTGCGACCGTTTAGTCGCCTGGGCCCTGTTTCACACTGTGGAGCGGGACCCGGGCGACCAAGAGGAGGAGGTCCGGCTGGGGGGGGCGCCTTGTGCGCCTCGTACCAGTCGGACCAGGGCCGTGGGCGGAGGGTCAGGGGACTCTCCGCCTCTAACACGGCGGGCCGGAAGGCGCCCCTGCGTGATCCGGGGGTGCCTTCCGGCACAGAGAGGGCCCGCGCGCTCGCTCTCCACCTTCTCTGCTTCATCAGAGAAGCGCTGGTGAGCGACGCGACGGGCCTCGCAGCGATGCGCCGCCCTCCTCTTGTCCTATTGTATGGGCAATGGGTCGGGGGAGGGCGGCGCGTTGGAGCGTATGGGGGCCTATATGGCCCCCCTGAGGAGACGCGGCGTTTCCTTGCCCCGTCGTAGCGATGGGGCAGGGGGCGCCGCTGGGGAGCCACTCTGGCTCCCCCACCAGTCGAGCCCCTCACGTGGAGGGGCGACCTCTTGCCGGGTCGCGGTGATTTAACCTTTGGCCTACCCCGCGACCCGGTAGAGGAGAGGAGGATCACCGCGGGGGTTTAGTGGGTAGTCCAGCCCTCGGGCTGGGAGTCCCACACGAAGCCGCTCTGTTGTCCCCTGACAGCAGAGTGGTGAAGTGCGTAAATGCATTCCCCCGCGTTACCAAAAAAAAAAAAAAAACCAGACCCCGGCGCCTTGCTTGTGACTACTCGATGGAGTAGACAGAGATAAGGCGCCGGGGAACACACCTTATGTAACAATAGTATAATTAGACAGTCGTACTTTATTTTATATTAATATAATGCGACTTGAATTTTAAATTTAAGAAATTGAATGTACTGATATTTTATTATAATTTTAATGACATCTATTTTAACTTATTGTAATTCCTATTTTAATGTAACCTCAATTCACTGTATTTTATTTTAATTAAATTAAATTTTATTAATACTTATTTTTAAACATTAGACAATTCAATTATGTAATGCCCCGGCGCCTTGCTTGTGACTACTCTATGGAGTAAACAGAGATAAGGCGCCGGGGAATGCAGGCATCTTCGAATACAAATAATTAATTTTGTAATTTGAATATAACAAAAGGTCACCTTAGGTCTTATTATGTAAATGGGCTTTGCAAAAAAAAAAAAAAAAAAACAGGGAAAAAAAAAAAAAAAAAAAAACATATATATATAAAAAAAAAAAAAAAAGATGATAAAACGACAATGAAACAAAAAGGACAACAAAAAAAAAAAAAAAGGACACCCTGTCAGACACCACAACAACGAACCCATTAGATTAAGCATAGTTGAAATATTTAACATTATTAAAATTAGCATCTATCAATTATAGACTCAAGGATGCCACACAATAAATAGTGGCAGGAAACCTTAAAAAAAAAAAAAAAACCTAACCTAACCTAACCTAACCTAACCTAACCTAACCTAACCTCCCCCTCGACGGTTGCCGCCTTGTCGTGGCGAGGGGGCTAAGTAGCCGTGGTTCAGGACCGCCACGGTGAAACCAAGAGCAACCCAGGAGGGACCGCTCCTCGCTCGCGAGTTGAGCGGTCAGTAGGTGGCGGTGCTGTATGGGCAGCACCGCCACTGAGGCGGGCTGCGATGTCGTATGGGCGGCATCGCAGCCGTAAGGAGGGGGCCGCGGCGGGAGAGGAGTGCCGGTATTACGGTGCGCCGCTCTCCCTGCCTGCCGCGGCCTTACCGGGGCCGCCACCGGCTGATGGCGGACGCGGTGGGGTCGCAGGGGAAGAGGAGTGCTGGTATTGCGGTGCGCCTCTCTCCCTATCCCCTGCGACCGTTTAGTCGCTTGGGCCCTGCTTCACACCGTGGAGTGGGACCCAAGCGACCAAGAGGAGGAGGTCCGGCTGGGGGGGGGCGCCTTGTGCGCCTCGTACCAGTCGGACCAGGGCCGTGGGCGGAGGGTCAGGGGACCCTCAGCCTCTAACACGGCGGGCCGGAAGGCGCCCCTGCGTGATCCGGGGGTGCCTTCCAGCACAGAGAGGGCCCGCGCGCTCGCTCTCCACCTTCTCTGTTTCATCAGAGAAGCGCTGGTGAGCGACGCGACGGGCCTCGCAGCGATGCGCCGCCCTCCTCTTGTCCTATTGTATGGGCAATGGGTCGGGGGAGGGCGGCGCGTTGGAGCGTATGGGGGCCTATACGGCCCCCCTGAGGAGACGCGGCGTTTCCTTGCCCCATCGTATGAGGCGTTGCGATGGGGCAGGGGGCGCCGCTGGGGAGCCACTCTGGCTCCCCCACCAGTCGAGCCCCTCACGCGGAGGGGCGACCTCTTGCCGGGTCGCGGTGATTTAGCCTATGGCCTACCCCGCGACCCGGTAGAGGAGAGGAGGATCACCGCGGGGGTTTAGTGGGTAGTCCAGTCGTCACGGAGGTTATGCCAGCTCCGTGTCGCTGGGAGTCCCACACGAAGCCGCTCTGTTGTCCCCTGACAGCAGAGCGGTGAAGTGCGTAAATGCATTCCCCCGCGTAACCAAAAAAAAAAAAAAAAAAAAAACCTAACCTAACCTAACCTAACCTAACCTAACTCGAGAAATCCGAAAGGATTCGCTTGACAGGTGGAACCGGAGATATCAGGGTGACACGACCGCCTCCGTCACCAAATTGTACCTCCCGGACGTCATAGCCGCGCACAGGATAGTCCGTGAAATTAAACCGACCGGCAGAATCACGCAAATGCTAACGGGGCACGGCGGGTTCTCCGGGTACTTGAACCGATTCAGGTGCAGGGAGAGCCCGGCGTGCTTGTGTGATCCAAGCGTCGATGAGACCGCGGTTCACGTAGTAACGGAATGTCCTGTGTACGGCTATGCTAGATATCAACTCGAAATGGAACTAGGATGTGAAATAAGCAAAGAAAACCTCGCCCCTATATTAGAAGACAAAGAGAAAAGAAAAAAGTTCCTCGCTTACTGTGATAGAATATGTGCCAAAGCTAATTTTAGAAATAAGTAGTTAGGAATTTTAATGAATGAAATCGATTATTGTGTATTTTATTGAATTATGTTATTGAATTGTTTTTATATGAATTATTTATTATTATTTAATTTGAATTTGAATATTGACATTTTCTAATTTGAAACTTAATTTTAATTGTAATTTATTTTGATTTTTATTTGATTTTAATTTATTGTGTTCTTAATTTTATAATTGACATCATTTTTTTTTTTTTTTAGCACACAATTGTATATAGATAGTATGTAGCAATACATACGTAGTATATATAATTTGTGTCCTATTTATTAATACTTGAAATATTATATAATTGTATAAAAATAAGACATGATTAATAATGACTCTGACTATCGTCAGAGGTGTTGACGAAAAATGGGCACATGGTGTTTTTTAGCCGGTAGGAGTCCGGCACTGCCAGGGTCCCCCCTTCCCTGGCGTCCATGATGGATTTTTCACCATGTGTCTCATTATAAAAAAAAAAAAAAAAAAAAACCTAACCTAACCTAACCTTTTTTTTTTTTTTTTTTTTTTTTTTTTTTTTTTTTTTTTTCACCCAGGAGAAACCCCAATTACGGGTACCACCGGCTCGGGGGAGCACAGTGGTTATGTCGGACTCCCCGCCCTGAAAAGGGCGGTATACCGACTAAAACTCCTGGGGTGTTCCTCCGCACCGCAAAGGACGGGGCCACGGGGACGCTTACGCACACTTCCGCGACCCCGTCTGCGGGCGCCCTTTCGGGCACTCCTTCGGCGGCGCCCCTGCCCCATCGCATCGGACCGAACGACGGGGCGAGGGAACGCCGCATCTCTTCGTTGGAGCGCATAGTGGCCAAGTGCGAACCCCTTGGCCACCACACGCCCCAACGCGCCGCCCCCTCCATCCCATTGTTGTGTGGTCCAATGGGATTAGAGGAGGGCGGCGCACCTCCTCGTTGGGGCGCATGGGGGCCAATGTCAACTGTTGGCCCCCACACGCCCCACACTCGAGGCCCGTCACGTCGCCCACCAGCACTTCTCTGAAAGCAGAGAAGGCGGTGAGCGACCGCGCGGGCCCCCTCCGTGCCAGAAGGCACCCTCGGAACACGCAAGGGCGCCTTCCGGCCCGCCGTGATGGAGGCAGAGGGTCCCCCGACCCTCCGCGTCCCGGCGGCCACTCTGGTCCGACTGGTACGAGGCGCGCGCGCTTTCGCGCAGCGGCGCCCCCCCCAGTCGGTCCTTCATTCGGTTGGTCGCCTGGGTCCCGCTCCACAAAGTGAAACAGGGCCCACGCGACCCCTCCCGCCGTGATGGAGGCAGAGGGTCCCCCGACCCTCCGCCCACGGCCACTCTGGTCCGACTGGTACGAGGCGCGCGCGCTTTCGCGCAGCGGCGCCCCCCCCAGTCGGTCCTTCAATCGGTTGGTCGCCTGGGTCCCGCTCCACAAAGTGAAACAGGGCCCACGCGACCCCTCCCGCCAGATTATTCGCCGTTAGCCAGTAAGTTCCGTTAACAACTTACTGACTAACGCTCAGGGTGCACCGACCCCACCACTTGCCCCTCCACCTGGTTCATAGAATCAGATGGAACGGAAAGCGGAGGGGTACACGTGAAGGTTATCTGGCATCGCACCCCAACCTAACCTAACCTAACCTAACCTAACCTAACCTAACCTAACCTAACCTAACCTAACCTAACCTAACCTAACCTCCCCCTCCCCCTCGACGGTTGCCGCCTTGTCGTGGCGAGGGGGCTAAGTAGCCGTGGGTGTTAGACGGCCACCCACGGTGAAACTAAGAGCAACCACGGAGGGACCGCTCCTTGGAGCGGTCGGAGGTGGCGTCGCTTGGGCCCTGCTTCACACCGTGGAGCGGGACCCAGGCGACCAAGAGTAGGAGGTCCGGCTGGGGGGGGCGCCTCGTGCGCCTCGTACCAGTCGGACCAGAGGGCCGTGGGCGGAGGGTCAGGGGACCCTCTGCCTCTAACACGGCGGGCTGGAAGGCGCCCCTGCGTGATCCGGGGGTGCCTTCCAGCACAGAGAGGGCCCGCGCGCTCGCTCTCCACCTTCTCTGCTTCATCAGAGAAGCGCTGGTGAGCGACGCGACGGGCCTCGCAGCGATGCGCCGCCCTCCTCTTGTCCTATTGTATGGGCAATGGGTCGGGGGGGGGCGGCGCGTTGGAGCGTATGGGGGCCTATAGGGCCCCCCTGAGGAGACGCGGCGTTTCCTTGCCCCATCGTATGAGGCGTTGCGATGGGGCAGGGGGCGCCGCTGGGGAGTCACTCTGGCTCCCCCACCAGTCGAGCCCCTCACGGGGCGACCTCTTGCCGGGTCGCGGTGATTTAGCCTATGGCCTACCCCGCGACCCGGTAGAGGAGAGGAGGATCACCGCGGGGGTTTAGTGGGTAGTCCAGTCGTCACGGAGGTTATGCCAGCTCCGTGTCGCTGGGAGTCCCACACGAAGCCGCTCTGTTGTCCCCTGACAGCAGAGCGGTGAAGTGCGTAAATGCATTCCCCCGCGTAACCAAAAAAAAAAAAAAAAAAACCTAACCTCCCCCTCGACGGTTGCCGCCTTGTCGTGGCGAGGGGGCTAAGTAGCCGTGGGGGCCTACGGGCGGGAACACACCCACGGTGAAACCAAGAGCAACCGCGGAGGGACCGCTCCTCGCTTGCGAGTTGAGCGGTCAGTAGGTGGCGGTGCTGTATGGGCAGCACCGCCACTGAGGCGGGCTGCGGTGTCGTATGGGCGGCATCGCAGCCGAAGGGAGGAGGCCGCGGCGGGAGAGGAGTGCCGGTATTACGGTGCGCCGCTCTCCCTGCCTGCCGCGGCCTTACCGGGGCCGCCACCGGTTGATGGCGGACGCGGTGGGGTCGCAGGGGAAGAGGAGTGCTGGTATTGCGGTGCGCCTCTCTCCCTATCCCCTGCGACCGTTTAGTCGCTTGGGCCCTGCTTCACACTGTGGAGTGGGACCCAAGCGACCAAGAGGAGGAGGTCCGACTGGGGGGGGCGTCCGAGCGCCTCGTACCAGTCGGACCAGTGCCGTGGGCGGAGGGTCAGGGGACCCTCAGCCTCTAACACGGCGGGCCGGAAGGCGCCCCTGCGTGATCCGGGGGTGCCTTCCAGCACAGAGAGGGCCCGCGCGCTCGCTCTCCACCTTCTCTGCTTCATCAGAGAAGCGCTGGTGAGCGACGCGACGGGCCTCGCAGCGATGCGCCGCCCTCCTCTTGTCCTATTGTATGAGCAATGGGTCGGGGGAGGGCGGCGCGTTGGAGCGTATGGGGGCCTATAGGGCCCCCCCGAGGAGACGCGGCGTTTCCTTGCCCCATCGTATGAGGCGTTGCGATGGGGCAGGGGGCGCCGCTGGGGAGCCACTCTGGCTCCCCCACCAGTCGAGCCCCTCACGCGGAGGGGCGACCTCTTGCCGGGTCGCGGTGATTTAACCTTTGGCCTACCCCGCGACCCGGTAGAGGAGAGGAGGATCACCGCGGGGGTTTAGTGGGTAGTCCAGTCGTCACGGAGGTTATGCCAGCTCCGTGTCGCTGGGAGTCCCACACGAAGCCGCTCTGTTGTCCCCTGACAGCAGAGCGGTGAAGTGCGTAAATGCATTCCCCCGCGTAACCAAAAAAAAAAAAACCTAACCTAACCTCCCCCTCGACCCCCTCGACGGTTGCCGCCTTGTCGTGGCGAGGGGGCTAAGTAGCCGTGGTTCAGGACCGCCACGGTGAAACTAAGAGCAACCCAGGAGGGACCGCTCCTCGCTCGCGAGTTGAGCGGTCAGTAGGTGGCGGTGCTGTATGGGCAGCACCGCCACTGAGGCGGGCTGCGATGTCGTATGGGCGGCATCGCAGCCGAAGGGAGGAGGCCGCGGCGGGAGAGGAGTGCCGGTATTACGGTGCGCCGCTCTCCCTGCCTGCCGCGGCCTTACCGGGGCCGCCACCGGTTGATGGCGGACGCGGTGGGGTCGCAGGGGAGGAGGAGTGCTGGTATTACGGTGCGCCTCTCTCCCTATCCCCTGCGACCGTCTAGTCGCCTGGGCCCTGTTTCACACTGTGGAGCGGGACCCGGGCGACCAAGAGGAGGAGGTCCGGCTGGGGGGGGGCGCCTTGTGCGCCTCGTACCAGTCGGACCAGGGCCGTGGGCGGAGGGTCAGGGGACTCTCCTCCTGTAACACGGCGGGCCGGAAGGCGCCCCTGCGTGATCCGGGGGTGCCTTCCGGCACAGAGAGGGCCCGCGCGCTCGCTCTCCACCTTCTCTGCTTCATCAGAGAAGCGCTGGTGAGCGACGCGACGGGCCTCGCAGCGATGCGCCGCCCCCTCTAGTCCCATTGTTTTAGCAATGGGATGGGGGGGGGCGGCGCATTGGAGCGTATGGGGGCCTATATGGCCCCCCCGAGGAGACGCGGCGTTTCCTTGCCCCGTCGTAGCGATGGGGCAGGGGGCGCCACTGGGGAGCCACTTTGGCTCCCCCACCAGTCGAGCCCCTCACGTGGAGGGGCGACCTCTTGCCGGGTCGCGGTGATTTAACCTTTGGCCTACCCCGCGACCCGGTAGAGGAGAGGAGGATCACCGCGGGGGTTTAGTGGGTAGTCCAGCCCTCGGGCTGGGAGTCCCACACGAAGCCGCTCTGTTGTCCCCTGACAGCAGAGTGGTGAAGTGCGTAAATGCATTCCCCCGCGTTACCAAAAAAAAAAAAAAAAAAAAAAAAAAAAAAAAAAAAAAAAAAAAAAAAAAAAAAAAAAAAAAAAAAAAAAAAAAAAAAAAAAAAAAAAAAAAAAAAAAAACCTCCCCCTCGACGGTTGCCGCCTTGTCGTGGCGAGGGGGCTTTAGTAGCCGTGGTTGCGGGACCACGGTGAAACAAAGAGCAACCGCGGAGGGACCGCTCCTCGCTTGCGAGTTGAGCGGTCAGTAGGTGGCGGTGCTGTTTGGGCAGCACCGCGACCGTTTAGTCGCTTGGGCCCTGCTTCACACCGTGGGGTGGGACCCAAGCGACCAAGAGGAGGAGGTCCGGCTGGGGGGGGCGCCTCCGGGCGCCTCGTACCAGTCGGATCAGTGCCGTGGGCGGGGGGTCAGGGGACTCTCCGCCTCTAACACGGCGGGCCGGAAGGCGCCCCTGCGTGATCCGGGGGTGCCTTCCGGCACAGAGAGGGCCCGCGCGCTCGCTCTCCACCTTCTCTGTTCTCAGAGAAGCGCTGGTGAGCGACGCGACGGGCCTCGCAGCGATGCGCCGCCCCCTCTAGTCCCATTGTTTTAGCAATGTGATGTGGGGGGGCGGCGCATTGGAGCGTATGGGGGCCTTTATGGCCCCCCCCGAGGAGACGCGGCGTTTCCTTGCCCCGTCGTAGCGATGGGGCAGGGGGCGCCGCTGGGGAGCCACTTTGGCTCCCCCACCAGTCGAGCCCCTCACGTGGAGGGGCGACCTCTTGCCGGGTCGCGGTGATTTAACCTTTGGCCTACCCCGCGACCCGGTAGAGGAGAGGAGGATCACCGCGGGGGTTTAGTGGGTAGTCCAGCCCTCGGGCTGGGAGTCCCACACGAAGCCGCTCTGTTGTCCCCTGACAGCAGAGTGGTGAAGTGCGTAAATGCATTCCCCCGCGTTACCAAAAAAAAAAAAAAAAAACCTAACCTAACCTAACCTAACCTAACCTAACCTAACCTAACCTAACCTCTCCCTCCCCCTCGACGGTTGCCGCCTTGTCGTGGCGAGGGGGCTAAGTAGCCGTGGTTCAGGACCGCCACGGTGAAACCAAGAGCAACCGCGGAGGGACCGCTCCTCGCTTGCGAGTCGAGCGGTCAGTAGGTGGCGGTGCTGTATGGGCAGCACCGCCACTGAGGCGGGCTGCGATGCCGTATGGGCGGCATCGCAGCCGTAAGGAGGAGGCCGCGGCGGGAGAGGAGTGCCGGTATTACGGTGCGCCGCTCTCCCTGCCTGCCGCGGCCTTACCGGGGCCGCCACCGGTTGATGGCGGACGCGGTGGGGTCGCAGGGGAAGAGGAGTGCTGGTATTGCGGTGCGCCTCTCTCCCTATCCCCTGCGACCGTTTAGTCGCTTGGGCCCTGCTTCACATTGTGGAGTGGGACCCAAGCGACCAAGAGGAGGAGGTCCGGCTGGGGGGGGCGTCCGAGCGCCTCGTACCAGTCGGACCAGTGCCGTGGGCGGAGGGTCAGGGGACCCTCAGCCTCTAACACGGCGGGCCGGAGGGCGCCCCTGCGTGATCCGGGGGTGCCTTCCAGCACAGAGAGGGCCCGCGCGCTCGCTCTCCACCTTCTCTGCTTCATCAGAGAAGCGCTGGTGAGCGACGCGACGGGCCTCGCAGCGATGCGCCGCCCTCCTCTTGTCCTATTGTATGAGCAATGGGTCGGGGGAGGGCGGCGCGTTGGAGCGTATGGGGGCCTATAGGGCCCCCCCGAGGAGACGCGGCGTTTCCTTGCCCCATCGTATGAGGCGTTGCGATGGGGCAGGGGGCGCCGCTGGGGAGCCACTCTGGCTCCCCCACCAGTCGAGCCCCTCACGCGGAGGGGCGACCTCTTGCCGGGTCGCGGTGATTTAACCTTTGGCCTACCCCGCGACCCGGTAGAGGAGAGGAGGATCACCGCGGGGGTTTAGTGGGTAGTCCAGCCCTCGGGCTGGGAGTCCCACACGAAGCCGCTCTGTTGTCCCCTGACAGCAGAGTGGTGAAGTGCGTAAATGCATTCCCCCGCGTTACCAAAAAAAAAAAAACCTAACCTCTCCCTCGACGGTTGCCGCCTTGTCGTGGCGAGGGGGCTAAGTAGCCGTGGGGGCCTACGGGCGGGAACACACCCACGGTGAAACCAAGAGCAACCGCGGAGGGACCGCTCCTCGCTTGCGAGTCGAGCGGTCAGTAGGTGGCGGTGCTGTATGGGCAGCACCGCCACTGAGGCGGGCTGCGATGCCGTATGGGCGGCATCGCAGCCGTACGGAGGAGGCCGCGGCGGGAGAGGAGTGCCGGTATTACGGTGCGCCGCTCTCCCTGCCTGCCGCGGCCTTACCGGGGCCGCCACCGGCTGATGGCGGACGCGGTGGGGTCGCAGGGGAAGAGGAGTGCTGGTATTGCGGTGCGCCTCTCTCCCTGTCCCCTGCGACCGTTTAGTCGCTTGGGCCCTGCTTCACACCGTGGAGTGGGACCCAAGCGACCAAGAGGAGGAGGTCCGGCTGGGGGGGGCGTCCGAGCGCCTCGTACCAGTCGGACCAGTGCCGTGGGCGGAGGGTCAGGGGACCCTCAGCCTCTAACACGGCGGGCCGGAAGGCGCCCCTGCGTGATCCGGGGGTGCCTTCCAGCACAGAGAGGGCCCGCGCGCTCGCTCTCCACCTTCTCTGCTTCATCAGAGAAGCGCTGGTGAGCGACGCGACGGGCCTCGCAGCGATGCGCCGCCCTCCTCTTGTCCTATTGTATGGGCAATGGGTCGGGGGAGGGCGGCGTGTTGGAGCGTATGGGGGCCTATAGGGCCCCCCCGAGGAGACGCGGCGTTTCCTTGCCCCATCGTATGAGGCGTTGCGATGGGGCAGGGGGCGCCGCTGGGGAGCCACTCTGGCTCCCCCACAAGTCGAGCCCCTCCAGTGGGGCGACCTCTTGCCGGGTCGCGGTGACTTAACCTTTGGCCTACCCCGCGACCCGGTAGAGGAGAGGAGGATCACCGCGGGGGTTTAGTGGGTAGTCCAGCCCTCGGGCTGGGAGTCCCACACGAAGCCGCTCTGTTGTCCCCTGACAGAAGAGTGGTGAAGTGCGTAAATGCATTCCCCCGCGTTACCAAAAAAAAAAAAAAAACCTAACCTAACCTCGACGAAGTCGCTAATTGCTGTGGATGATATATTTATTGTATCTGTTTAGTCACAACCATACCGCGATGTACAATGTCAGCAACGCCATCTATTGTTTAAAAAAATAAAAAAAATTTTTTTGTTGCACTCGTTTTCGTTGACGAACAATATATTTTTTTTATATCGCTTGTGTTTAGGGCCATAACATGTGGGTCTAAGAGCTGTCGATCGAATTCTTCAACTGTTCATCATTTTAATGTCAATGATTTCAGTGGTGCCTCTGGGAAAAACTTTTTAGCTGGGTACTGATCAATGTTACGAGGTGTATTTTTTTTTTTTTTTTTAGTAAATTAAGTTTCAACTCTTAAGGGAAAAAAAAAGTTTAACCAACATAGGACGCGTTCAGAGCGTGGATGGGTGACCGTCTATGACAAACGCAAAAAAAATAATAATATGTATATATATATTCGTATCTTTACACTATGATATCATTGTAATCATAAAAGACTTATTTCACTTTATTTCCACAAATATACACTTAGTAATGGAATAATATCTAATGCTATATCAGTTGCATTTTAGCCCTAATAAAGCTTCAAGTGCATAACTTGAAGCTGTGGACTTACACAGCTAAGACGGCTTCAAGATTATTTAGCCTGTTTACTTCACCCCGGGCTCCCCGCGCGGTGCGCCAAAAAGTCAATGTTCAAATGTCACTCGCAAACCCCCTATGCTCAAATATTTTATGTCATTATTATTTTTTTTGTTATTTTTTTTATTATTATAATACAGAGAGAGGTTAACAGTAATAAAAACGTTCGAAATTTCACTGATGCCGGTGAGTCGCCCATCAGCTCAGTTGGAAGAGCACTGCCACGGATAGCCAGAAGTAGCGGGTTCGCATCCCGGCATGGGTGGAATTTTTAGCCTCTAAAAAGATACCTATTATATTACCTAAAGTAAAAAACATGACTTTCTAGACAATTATATTTACAAACTAAACTACAACGACAACATTCACAGCGCACGGCAACACTTCAACCTTTACACTGACAAAGTAAACTGTAACAATAGCAAGCGTAGTAGCCAGCGCAGATGCCGCCGGCGGCCGCTAGCCCCACAGCCAGCCCGGCAGCTAGGGCAGCTGCCGCTAGCCCCACAGCCAGCCCGGCAGCCAGGGCAGCTGCCGCTAGCCCCACAGCCAGCCCGGCAGCCAGGGCAGCTGCCGCTAGCCCCACAGCCAGCCCGGCAGCCAGGGCAGCTGCCGCTAGCCCCACAGCCAGCCCGGCAGCCAGGGCAGCTGCCGCTAGCCCCACAGCCAGCCCGGCAGCCAGGGCAGCTGCCGCTAGCCCCACAGCCAGCCCGGCAGCCAGGGCAGCTTCTGCCACCACGGGTCGCGCGTCGGGTACCGGTAGAAGAACCTGTAGTTGTCGATGGGGTTTTGGTGGAACTGCAGGTAGTTGTCGAACAGGATCGTGTGCAGCAGCCACGTGGGGACCTGCGGTCAGGGAAAAACACACATCACTGCTTGGAATGTACTGAATTTTATCAGCAAGTATGGAATATATGGCTCCGCTGATGTATGTTTTGCGATTACAAAGTTTTCTCCGTAGTAGTAGTAGGTTAGAGTCATTTATTTTCCGGTTAGCGGAATATTTTTTTACACAGTATAGCGTCTTTTTTATTGTTGTGGAAGAATAAAATGAAAAGATTTTATTCAAAGTAGCGCAGTAACTGCGGAACGTTACAAATTAAACTACGTGTCCATTTCGAAATCTAGATAATTTTTGAGAAAAAATTTACAAAAAAAAAAAACTCGAAATGAAGCATAATAATTATGTTAAGTAACATTATGCCAAGGAGTCGTCAATCGTCGTCGCCATTGCGTCAAGGAGTAAAGTACGGGTAGGCTGTATGTTGTCAGGTGTGGAAAATGGTCATGGTGACATTGAAATAATTATTGTAAATATTTTAAATAAACAAATATCTTACAATTAAATAACGTATAGAGGCATACTAGACAATCACTTGTAATAAATAACTGAGAGACCAACAGATGTCGCTAGGCGTTCCAGAAATCGAGTCTAGTCGCTTTATTTAAATAAACAAATAAATAAATTTATTACGACGAAAGGAAGTTAAGAAGAAAAAGTTCACTTGTAGCAGCGAACGTCGTAGTCATGTTCTGTTTGCGACAAGTTAGAAATTCAGCACTGAAATCACAGAATTCATTGAGTTAATTGTTAACGGAGATTCTTCTTCAGGCTACATTAGTCCACTGCTCGACATAACCCTCCCCTAATGAGCGCCATAGCGCAAGGTTGTGCCATCATAGGGGGGTAATGCCCATAATCCCCACGCTGGGCATGCTGGTTGGGGATCGCAGTTTGGTGGAATTGTACTGGATTGGCAAATTTTGTTGCGGTGGCGTATACGGTATGGCATCTGCCCTCTGTTCACGGGGGTGCCTCGGATCGAAACTTGAGCTCGAGAGACTATTTTTTGTTGTTTTTATTTTTGGTTCTGTTACTTTTATTGTGTCTGGATATAAAACGGCAATTAGGTTATTGTAAGTAGATTGTAACATACGAAAATGTTATTATTCTAATATTGTTAGTTTTAGTTTTCGTAATAAATGCTGGTAGCTCGGTTTAATTTCATTGTTTCCATTGCACCCTGAGACCCTTAAGCATCACATTGTCTTCCATAGGCTCACATACTGTGCATCTAATGGTAACGCACCTTGTCAGTCATCTGGCGCGTACAATTCGGCAGGAAGTAGCAGTAGCGGTACCCCGAGTAGATCTTAAAACAGAACACAGCTCTATTAATGTAGCCGTCTATGTGGGAGACGGGCAAATAGTTACTCAGTCCCTTTCTAAATAAAATCATGCTAGTCGGAATGTTGTCGTGAAATTCAAAGTAGATACTAGTCAACGTAGTTGGAGATACATTGGGCTAGTCGATGGTACTAAGCCTACAACCTTGGCATTGATTTCCAAATTATGTAGGACAGTCCTCAACAACGCTGAGAACTTTTTTTCTGTTGCCCTATTATAGCAGCAAACAAAATTGTTTTAAGCAGTATAATAATCTGGTGAGTTTTCGAGAGAGAGAGAGGCATTTTGTTATTTAAATTTATTTTGCGTTTCAAAAGGATTCGTCAATAGTTATCTGATAAATATAAAAGATACGGGATATATATGAGAATACCCTTCACTTACAGGTTTAAAGTTTATTTTATTAAAAAAACCGTCCGCAGACTTAGTTTAAATGGACTGTGGGAAATTAAAAGACGTCACTAAAATTATATGATTTACGGCCGAATACTCAAACGTCATTCAAATATTTAAAGGCATCTTAAGTAATTGACAAGCCGTTAAACACAAAATTCGTATACACAAACGTTAGTTAAAAGCTTGTGTTAAATTTAAGTGGAGTGCTTCTTAAGAGTGTTTGAGAGTACTCATGTTTTTGTAATACGACAGCAGGATATGTGACAGTGTGATGCAGCAGTATGGTGATGGTGGCAGTGATGGCGGTAGTGATGGTGTCAGTGATGGCGGTAGTGATGGTGTCAGTGATGGCGGTAGTGATGGTGGCAGTGATGGCGGTAGTGATGGTGTCAGTGATGGCGGTAGTGATGGTGTCAGTGAGGCGGTAGTGATGGTGTCAGTGATGGCGGTAGTGATGGTGTCAGTGATGGCGGTAGTGATGGTGGCAGTGATGGCGGTAGTGATGGTGTAGTGATGGCGGTAGTGATGGTGTCAGTGAGGCGGTAGTGATGGTGTCAGTGATGGCGGTAGTGATGGTGTCAGTGATGGCGGTAGTGATGGTGGCAGTGATGGCGGTAGTGATGGTGTAGTGATGGCGGTAGTGATGGTGTCAGTGATGGCGGTAGTGATGGTGTCAGTGTTGGCGGTAGTGATGGTGGCCGTGATGGTGGCAGTGACGGTGGCAGTGGCGGTGGCGGCACCTGCGTCCAGACGCCGGCGGTGTGGCAGTAGGCGGGCTGCATGGTGGCGCGCACGGCCGCCGCGAACGCCGCCAGCGCCAGCGCCGTCATGTGCCGGTCGCAGTTGTGCACCTGACCACCACACACACACACACACCGTTCAATGACAATACTATCTTTTTTATGTAGCCTATAAACGACCCGCTTCAGGGTACAGGCTTTCCCTCAGAGAGAGTACGCACTTAACTATCCGCGTGCCCGCTGTGGATTGCCGATTGAGGTACTATATTATTTGAACACCTCAAGTTTTTTACGATGTTTTCCTTCACTTGTAGCGAGTGGTATTGCTGCAAATGCACAAACCTTGGCAAACCAATAAGTAATGCAATTTACTTCAGCCAGATGTCGCTGCCTGTACGTAATACAGAGAATAGTGTAAAGAGGTTCGAAATTTCACTGATGCCGGTGAGTCGCCCATTAGCTCAGTTGGATAGAGCGCTGGCACGGATGGCCAGAGGTCGCAGGTTTGAATCACGGCATGGGTGGATTTTTTAGCCTTTAAATAGGTCTTTAAAATTGTCCTTAGCACGGGTTAGTGCATTAAATATAAAAATAGTAAAACCAATCGAACCTGGGTCTCCCGCTTCCCAGTCCATTGTGTTACACACGGACGGACGGTTCTACTGTCTATATTGTATAAAATAAAAAAAATAAAATTAATTGCGCAGAACTATAAAGAATGTTTTGTTGTCATTGGAGAATGGAGATTACTTTTTATTTTATTTTACTTTAATACTCGTAGAAACAATAACAGCATTATCAGGTTATCTAAAAAACCGTAATAAAATCGGCCAAGTGCAAGTCGGAAGCCAGTAACGCCATCTCGTGTCCAGTGGTAGAACTAATTTTAATTTACAATAATAGTGTAGTTAGTCAAGTACCTATTCAGGAAGTCTGAATACAGACTTTTTAATTTCTTAGACTCGAAAAGTAGTGTTGTTTTGATCTGATTATTGGGTGGAAAATTTTGCTTCCACGGCCATGTAAGTTTTTAAACAGCCATTAGCCAGTGTGAATTTAGCGCAAACTTCTTTGAGCGAAATAAGCCGCAACAATTACGCGGTGAGTTCCATATTTAAAATTTAAAAAGTCGACATAAATTGGCGGGATACCTACTAATATGTTATATGTATCTGTGACGGAATTGAAAAAAAAGCTCTTTCCTTGGAATCTTTTATGCTAAGATTTGAATACTAAAAATGGGTTTTTATTGTCCTCATATTCGAAATGAAAAGTATGTAACGTTGGATATCTTTATAAATAATAATAAATTTTGGAACGACTTCAGGTGTCGTTTTATTTGTAGATTAGTAAAACAGAAAACTGGATAAAAACGGATAAACGGAGAAGCAGGTAAAAAAGTCAGATCTGGTCAAAGGGTAAAGTAGTAGTGGTGAAAAATGAGGGAAATCGAAGAATGTGTGACGTAATTTAAATATTTGAAAATGATAGATGGAAAAAGAAATAAAAATGGTGTGAAGAGGTTTGCACCGTCACGAGTAGAGTGTTTAACACGCGTAAAAGAATCAATTCCTACTCGGACTTGTGTCTAAATAGCACGGGAATTGATTCTCTCGGCCCTCGGTTAACAATCTACTATTCCCCTCGGCTAATAGTTTTCTGAATGAGCAGAGTGCTTAGTGCGAGTTTGACAGATCCAATCGAATAACTTTACTACCGCGTTAATCGAGCATTGAGTAGTGAGTATGAGTAAATTAACCGTTCGAACTGGCAAAACGCTGTCACAGTACAACTCGCACTCGCGTTTATTCGTGTTTTGGCTGGTAAACGTGTTCACTTCTCAACGTAAACCATTACAACTCGCACTCAACTAATTTAATTTCCATACTTTACGCTAGGTGGCGCTTCATCGATGCCATAGAGATATGAGTTTACGTTAACGCGATCGAGTAGTTAAAAAACTCGCACTAAGCACTCTGAGTGGACCTGGTCGTAGTCGCCGCGCATGAGCGTCCACCAGGAGGCGGGCGCGCCGGGCTGGTCGGCGGCGGCGGCGGCCGCGCTCGCCGCGAAGCAGCCGTGCCGCGACTGCAGCCGCCGCAGCTGCACCAGCCAGTCCTTGCGCAGGAACACGCGGTGCGCGTACAGCGTGCAGAACGCGACTGCGGCACACCATCACAGACCTCACTCAACGGCACATTGCGATCATTTAAACAATTTAGCCCGAACTTCTTCACTGCTGGCCATATGCCCCCGCCAAGGCGAGTCACGTCTTTCCGTCCTCTGCCATGAGGCGGTGGTTAAGGAGGCCCTGGAATTGTTTAGGCTCAAAGGCTACAAACCATGGAACAAATCTGGTTTTGAGAAGTTTACTGCTAAACTGAAGAAGTAGTCGGTTATAATGACGACCTCTGTGACGCAGCGGAAGCGCATCTGCATACCATGCGAGAGGTCCCAGGTTCGATCCCCGGCTAGGCACAAAAAACCCCCAGGTCTTGGATGTTTACATGTTTGTGATGTCGTTGTTTCTGGTTCCTACTACACAGGGTATCCTAGTGTGGGGCCAGAGGCAATGTATGTGCCTGTATGTAAATGTTATGTAAATAAATAATCATCACATCACGAGCCCGTCTCTGGCCACTTCTGAAGGAGCGCGCGTACTCACTGAACTCGAACATGAGTCCGGGGATCTTGTAGTGAGCGACCTTGGCGAGGAAGTCGAGCTCGAGCCGCGCGAGCTGGCACAGGCGCACGGTCAGCCGGTGGTCGCGGCCCGCCGTCAGGTAGTAGCAGTTGCGCCCGAACTTCGCGAATATCATCAGCAGCAGCCTGCGGACAGAGGGAAAACCACCAGGAAAATCACGTTCAGGTTGCGTTGGTGCGAGTGGAAGACTACACGGAAAAAGAGTGCGTCTCGGGACGTTCTGCCGCTGTATAGTGTATAACGCTCACCAAATCCTGATCGATTCCAATCGTCTGTCAAATTATCCAGTGTGGAATTTGACTGTTTGACGATTAAAATAGTAGACCTAATCACCAGATCTGAAGCTTTGACACAGTTGGCACTAGCTAATGCCAAGGTTAGCAATCCACCATCGGCGAGCAGGGTGGTAAAGCGGAACGTACAGATTTTTTAAACTCATCATTAGAACTAAAATTTGACTTTGTGTGACAAGATATTAATTGGAATGTTTCATTGTTCAAATTATTCATAATTATTAAATTATAATTATTGTTTGTTTTTTTAGTAGAAATTGGGGTTATTAACGTTTTACTAGCATTTATTTGATTATTATACAAGATTATTTTTGTACATATACTAGACACCATTTCCCAATTTTATGTTCGTGAGACGGTATTATATTAAATGACCTGCGTGGATCCTGGCCCAACACTAACACAGCTTATGCTAAAAGAAAAACAAGAAAGGAAAGAAAAAATAATGCACATAATAATATATCGTTAGAACCAGTGTTGTCGACCTGTTGGAGAGCGAGTAGCCGAAGTCGGAGCCGTTGGCGATGGATTCGTAGCAGGCGGCGTGCACCTGGCACTTCTGCGGGTACCAGATGTGGAAGATCGGGTGCATCGATACCTCCTCCAGGCACCGGTCTGGAATAACGCAAGCGAACCTACTGAACCATGTCCTTCTTGGTGTTAAAACGACCAAAAAATGTTCTTTGATGCATAATCGATTTCCAGTATATTTTCAACGTCAATGTTCACCCATTTCTAAGTAATTTAGTATTTGGACCAAGTTTCGGAAGACATTGAAAAACGAATATAATTTCAATTGGTTGTTCCAAGTTTTACCGCGGTACTTGCAAAAGATTTACTTTAGCTACCTTTGGCTGTAGTACCTCTTTACTGACATAAACGTTCAAACCTTTTCTCATGCCATCTAGTAGCCGTTTTAGAAGAAATGAAACGAAGAATCGTACTATCATATCAACTGTCGACATATCATTTGCTGTAAAGAAGGGACATTGAAATCGAAAATGAGTATTTCATATTTGGATTTGTTTCCTCTATCGGATGGTGTTTTCAAATTTTTCATTCTATTGTAACATCAGCTTAAAAAACTTCTAAGGACTTCTACTCAAGAATCCTCTAAGTTTGTAAAAAACTGTTAACCATTAAAAAGATTATAGTTTATAGTATTTATAGTATTATAGTTTAATAATAATGCAATGTCAGATACTGACTGTTGGTTTGAGATCGGATATGCACACACATATGTTGCCATTAAAATAAAAATTGTTTATAATTATGTTAGGATTATCACTAGTAGAATTTTTCCGAGTTCTTTCATGCTTCGCAAGGCACGTGAAGCCGTTGGTGTCGGCTGTCATGCATTGGCCGTCGATAAGCCATCTCAGAGGCCTTGTAGGCGGCTTGATAACTTCTGACACTAAGGCCTGCCACTTCTTACAATCGTCCATCAACCTGGACTTTGCCCCCGTGGTGGAGTATGGCCTAACCTTCCTGCGATGCAGGAAGAGACCCGTGCCCCTGCAGTGGGGACATACAAGAGTTGATGTAGATGATAATGGTGACAATCTCAAGATATGTGTCCGCATTGATGTGAGGGTGTGCGCTCACTGGTGACGTTGTTGTCAGGGTCGTGCAGCGAGGCGTTGTTGACGGCGTCGCGGTACAGCTGCAGGTCGGGCTGCGGCCACTCGTGCGCCAGCCGCCACGGGAACTGCAGCGCCTCCGACCACCCAAACTGCTGCAGGTTGTCCTTCCACGGGTCTTCGTTGAAAAGGAATACCGTTGCCACTGCCGGATATTCATGAGAGGACACCATTAAACTCACCTTCTGCGAGTGCCTGCCGAAAAAATCTACTATTCCTAGATCACACTTACAAACGATTTCAAACTCTCAACGACGTGGAATCCTCTAGTATTATAGATACGAGTAGATAGAGAACACTTTATTGCACAACCAGAAAAAATATTACAACCATGATTCTTAAATCTAAGTAATGTTATACAATTGGCGGTCTTATCGCTAAGAGCGATCTCTTATTATAATACAAACCATTATTATTTTTCTAAGATAAATATGTTACACGTTTGTGGGCTCAGTGTCATGTATTGAAAGAGGCCTGTGCCCAGCTCACTGACTGACAGCGAATGATTACATGTTTTTATTTAAAAACCAGCTTCAGTTTCAATTCATATATCATTAGGACTCTATATTATGGCGATAGGTACGTATATTAAAGATGTTCATGTGAGGGGGTGCAATGTACATGAATATTAGAATGTGTGTTTTAACGTGTAGAGTACCATCTAAACCATAGTAACGTTCGCAAGGGACATAATAATTATGGACTTTAACGTAACGACTGGGAACATGTGATGAGACGGAATACCAAAGTCTTGCAATGGTCATTCATACCCTTCCGGTAGATGTTGAGGCGGGGCACGCGCGCGATCATCTTCCAGGTGAACCGGTCCAGCAGGTCGGAGGCGCTGGCCACGAGCGCGTCCAGCTCGTCAAACACGGTGGCGTTGGGCACCTCCATCAGGTACGACATCTGGTTCATGGCGTAGTACGAGCCGATGATGGCGCGCACCAGGTGCAGCGCCGACTCCATGTTCACTGGAACAGCAAGTCGGATGGCGTGGCGGCGGCTGGACGAGGATGGCCAAGGGCAAAAATAAGGTAGGTAGAATGTTCTTTATTGTAAGTAAGTAACACCAGGAATTACATGAGAGACGTGAGTGAACATGAATCGAATATGGTAAAACCCGAAGGAGATGAAATATTTTGTGGATAATTTCTCACCTAAGTCATACATCTCTAGAACTGTCACCACTTTTACAATGATTGCAAAAAAGAGTATTAATACTTCTGTCGAATTTGGTCTTGAAGGAACTGATAACTTACCCAAGTACTGAAATAGCCTACATTAACTGAACATAGGAAGTGTCAATGGACATGTAATTGTATCTACTGTTAGATGGATAGTCACTAGAAGATAATTACTATTTTCTACAGATAGTAACCATAATTTACTGGTGCTCAATATAATTTTTTTATTTCCTATTCACAGAAAACAATACTGTCTCAAAAAATAGCACAAGATAATGTAGGAAAAAATAAAGTCAGATGACTTGCCTTAGATGACTTGATTAGTTTATTTTTGGTCGTGTGATGTCAAAAAGCGCAACAACATTCCAACACTCCCTCTGTCTTTTTCTCTCTCGTTTTAAAAACAGACTCACGCTTAAAGAGGAATAGTCCGAAGGCGCCGCTGATGTCGAGGTCGTACTCGAAACTGATGTAGAAGTTGATGATCTTCTTCATGATGTCGATGTCGATGTTGCGCGTCTCCATGTCGCTGTACACGCCGCCCTCATAGAACTCGAACCTGCACCACCAATACTACAGATTAGCGTGAACCAGGGACTTTTAGTGAAACAGGGACTAAAGGCAGTCTAGATAAGATAAGATAATGCTTTATTCATACACAAGACACACATTAAGTATTTGGATGAAATTAATACTAAACACAAAAAAAGAAAACTCATACACAAAACACATTAAAATATTTGGGTGAAATTAAGATTTAAACCCAATTTTGATTAAAACACACTTGCATCAAGAAACATGCAGTTCTCGATCAAAATTTGGAATTATCACATCTACGGACTAAGGCTGCTGTCGAACGACATCCGTTTCGCTTGCACTTTGTACAATTGTTGCATTAAGATTAATAATAAACTATTTATATATGAAACGGGTCAAATCGCAATTATTTATTAGGTAAAACGTAATTACCTTATTTCCCGACGTTTCGGCAGCGTTACAGTTGCCTCGGTCTCGCGATAAACAATCGCGATGAGACCCGTTTAATATATAAGTATGTATGAGTATCGCGAATCATTAAGAAATACTAATAAACTGTTGTCCTGCTATGGAACAAGTTTGTTGTTAAAATGACCTCTGTAACAAAAAAAAATCCGTCGAACTTGATTTGTATAGGTTCTCACACACATACACACACACGCACACCACATCTCTATAACTTAACCAGCTTTTAAAAATAAGATTCATAGTTAATTTTAGTTGTTCAACCTTTATAAGTTGTGGAAGAGCGGGTTTCCCTGGCACAGGTATTTTATACTTACAAGGGAATCCCAGCAAAAGTGTATGTAAGAATAATTTTGGTTGTATCAAAAAATATTTTGTATTTGTATAGGTAAATGGAATGCATTTCCATGGCCGTGATGTCCTTGCCTGGTTACAGCTTACAGGTATTAGAGCAGGCCAAGTGGTGTTGTGTGGAGGGAGTTACCAGTCGCTGAAGTTGAAGGTCAGGGAGTCCCCCGCGGCGCCGGCCAGCAGTGCGGCCGCCAGCAGCGCGGCCACCGCCCCGCGCATCGTCGCAGCGGCTCGCGCTCACTGCGGCTGCAAGCTGGGGTTAAGGTGGCCACTGACATTGAATATTCGCTCTGTTAGGTTCATGGCCTCATGGTATTTTCTAAGGTTAACACGAGCAGTAGACAAAATTAAAACTGTTTTTATACGGATTTATGCTCGTTTATTACATTTTTTACAATTTTCCAACGTTTCGGCACTTTTTCAGGTGCCGTGGTCCCGTATGACTGAGGTGACGGGCGTATTTTAGAAAGCATTAACGGTTAGTTTACTACCCTCGGCAAAAATTACAAAAGTTAATTATGAAGTTACGTTCCAAAATGCATAAGCATAAATCCGTATAAAAACAGTTTTAATTCATGGCCTCATTTTACCAATTTTGCGGATTTGGTAAAGTCGCCGCGCAGTATCTAACAATATAAAAATTGCAGTAGGTGCATGCCGCGAGCAGTCGAGCCCTAACTCACAAAGCTATCGGATTACCTCTAATTTCGTGACCTTTTTACCAAAGTTCCGGACTAACTGTACGTGCTGTGTTTTGAGATTCCCAATAAACATCAGTTAAGTGAATTCTAGTGGTTTAATTCCAAAGGACCTTATGGAGCACCATGCTCCCCCTCTAACAGCTCGATGTGAACATTTGCATGAATATTTCTCCGTTATGAGGAAATGCTTACAGCACCTGAATATTGCACAGCAAGACAGTACGAGATACGATAATAATAATAGATACAATACGAGCAGCTCGATACGCTCACTGCTCGTATCGAGCTGCTCGGCTCATTGTACGAATATTCGACTTGTAACGCACTCACATCGAGCGAATATTCAACGTCAGTCGCCACCTTTATGTTCGTATCTAGTATGTTTGTAGGTTTTGTGTACGATGTCTCGTCGGCATCAAAGTTCATAATAGTACATTACACAACTAGGGTGGTAATACAAAGAAAGGCCGAGATCGCAGAAGTTTGCGGCCCGAGCTGCAAGCGAGGGACGTAAATATGCGATCGAGAGCTTTCTTTATTACCTCCCGTGTTGTGTACATCTTTTTATGTCTACACTTGGCCAGAAAGCGGCTTTTTCCGTAAGCGCAGCGTGCGGAAAAAGCCACTTTATGGCCAGGTGTGGCATAAATATATTTACAAATAATGGAAGCCTTAGGACTTTTATCCGTGGGTGGCGTAATAGACCTTCTGCTTTTAGGCTTTGTAAATCTACATCTATTTATATAAAATACAGCATGTACGTATATTATACTCGCTTAAGCCAGGATCCTTAATACTCAGATAATCTAGTGTGAAAACCAATGGGTTCATTTCTGAAATATATCTGCAAATAAATTTATCTATAATGTTGATTTTTCTAAGGGTTAGTAAATATAATTGTCTAAGATATTTTACAACAAAATGGATATATTTCCTAAATAAAAAACATATCTTATCTTAAAAAACCCGCCGCTGTAGAACACCACCCGGGTCTCGCATTCGGGAATTCGAAAAACCTAGGAACGAACCTCGAACTTGATAGTATCATGGTATTATAATATAATATCATAAATTTATGACCAGCAAAAACTCTTTTGCAGATACCTATAAAAATTTTATAAGAACTTACGTGCACTTACACTCCTTTAGTCGCACTACGATCCCTGTCGAACGCTTATGTCTGAAAGTTAGACGGCATTTCCGGAAGCCTATCGACATAGAGGATGTCAAGCACAACTGTGGCGCGCGGCGGCGGGTTACGTATATACTGAATCTATTACACGACACAATTGCGAAATTCAGATAGAGCAGTCAATATTTGTTTACACTAGCCCATCGGTAGCATAAACTTCATTCATATGAGCCATTGTTTAATTTTTGAAAGAAATAAAACTACAGTTGTTTATCTGCAAAATTTTTGATTGTTAATTTCGTTCTTTAACGGCGTTATGAGCAATGCATGTCATTGTCATTACAGATATGCCTTGAAATCGTCCATGACGTCACCATATCACTCCGAGCCAGTGACATGAGCGTCATATTATGGTATTTAAATGCCTTAGAGTTGATGTCGACATCGCTCTTAGGCTGACATTCAGAGACGAAAACTGAAGCTAAGACCGGTCTCAGAAATGTCAAAATGTACGTGATTTGGACATTTGTAAGACCAGTCTTTGCTTAGTTTTCGTCTCTGAATGTCAGCCTTAGAGCAATCGTCAAGGCGCCTTCAAACGGCGCGCGTATTCACTGTTTCCGTAAAAACGGGTTTGCCGCAGCGCGTTTGTATGGCTTCTCAAAATTGTCACAGAATTTCGCGATTCAAAAGACGCGCTTATACGATTAATGGCATCGTGGGCGATGGCTCATAGAGTAATGTAGTAATGAGTAAATAATTAATGAGTGAATAAACTGTAGTTTTGCTATACATTTTTGTTATTGGACCTTGCCTTATCAATAAGTATTTAGCTTGGAGTGGGATCGGATTTCGTGAGGTAGGTTCTTTTTTTACTGCTGTCTAAAACAGGCTTATAATAATAACAGGATTAACAGCGGAGATTAATATATGGTCTACATCATGTGTCAACCAGTCTACGTTGACTCATGACCTAGTCAACGGATGGTAAACGAAGGCTACGTCTAATCTTATTTTTCTGAATTCCGATTTCGGTCCAAGTAGCAATTGAGCAGTGTAGGTTATGATTAAAATTGAATGCGAAAGTTAATTTGAAATAAAATCCAAGTTCACGGTAATCTTTCTTTTAAATAATAATTTATTTTATATAGTTACACAGTCCACAATCGGTACTATAACAATTACCTTACATACTACTTATATCTAGGCACCCAGATACGGGCGGCCGCTAGCAGACTGAACTCTTGGAACGGAAGCTCAATAGCGGAGTCAGTGCACCACAAGGCCCGTGTTTTCCTTTTAAGCACAAGATAACGAATCAAACTCCCTGAGTAATCTGAATAAGGGCAGATTTTTCAATGAACAGATAAAGCTTATTCGTCGAATTTCGTATTAAACAACCATTTAAAAAATGTGTTATCATTGCCTTTCCTTTGTTATTTCACGGTGACATTATTATATTATTGTGTAATATTTTAATTGACGGATAAGTTTTATCCGAGGATTGAAAAATCAGCCCTAAGCAGAATACTTCTGTGCGTATACTTATAACCTTGTGCAGGCCCACCTGCGAGACTTGCGTACTTAAACAATTTTGCTTGTACCATAAAATTTGTGCATCTCTTAGCATGATAAAAGGATGCAGCGGAGAGTGAAGATATCACACTCAGCAATGAGAGGCAATGTTTTAAGATGGCGCGTGCGGCCGCTATGCCAGCCGCAGGTGCGCCGCACCGCGCCGTCCCCGCACCGCCCCGCACCGGGCCCGCATCAGCCCCGCACCGGGCCCGCATCAGCCCCGCAGTGTCCCCACAATAGCGACAACCGTGCCAGCCTCACGGTTGCTATGATCTGATCATAATGGGATCTTGCCTTGAAACTGTATTAGAGATATAGTTATGTATACCCATAAAAAACAAGAAACCATTTGCATCGAACGTAAGTAGATTGAATTTAAAGGCCCTGTGTGTAAAGAGTCTTCAGCCGCCGCCCAGCTCTGAGGCGCCCTGCGCAGGATCACCTTCAAGAGATAAGTGGTAATAAGTTGTGGAGATGTGAAGCAACCAGGGCCTCGTTTTATAAGACTACATTTATTAATAGACTATTATAACAAGTGCAGCCAAGTGTTCCTGCTTGGTAATCTATCGTTTATGAGCTAAGCAATATACAAGTTTTGTTAAATCCGGAAATGTTTTCTGAAATAGGAGCCAGCCATCAATGAATATGTCGCGAAGCGTCTATAATCAGCTACACAGTGCCATTTACTTTTTGCCTCAAGTGAGTAATAATTTTAGATCACTCACTGTTATGTACGCTGGGGCGATTGACTGCAATTACACGTTTAACAAAATTATAACTATAACAATAAGTATTAGAGCAAACTTAATAACAGATTCTGCTGAATACCTGGTTATAGTTATACGAATTATTACAGAAAGCAAGTAATATACCTAATAAATGTTTTTTTTTTAATTTGCTTCAGAATATGGATTTGTCAAATACATGGCGGAAATTTTATTTGGAATCGCAGTTTGTGTTACGAGATGCGCATGATCGAACGGCAATGTGTGTTCGCGCTGCTTACGGCTCCTCTTCAGATGATCTGCAACAGAAACAGCAAACGTCAGTGCTAAGCATTGGAACATAATGTCAATATCTAATCTCTAGTAAAGACTGTCACGCAAACGTGATACTAGCACGGTGGTAGTCACAGCCAGATGTTTATGTTTTGCATGTGACTTGAATTTTCGCGTTCATAGATAATGCGCACGAACAAGGAATAAGAAAAATCTCAGGAACAATTGAATAAATCATCGGTGCAAACTTGATTTATGAAAATTTCATAAATCAAAACAATTATTATATACCATACTAAACTTAACACTTGCGGCATGAAAATGTTAGTCTTATTTATTTCGCGTTTTCTAAGACTTACATATACAGTAAAAATGCTAGTAAAAATAGTATAGACGAACGAGGATATTTTTAAAATTAGACGTAATAATTACACAAACAAAAGATCCTATGATATACCAATATCGTACATAATTAATATTGTACTCGCCAATTGAGAATCAGAAAATACTAAAACGAATCTTTAACAAGGAAACTTAAAATGAACTTATTTATTTTTATTTAACTGTCACAGCCAGCAAATGTTCAATACACTAAATTATAAAGTACTTTTCCTAAAGGAAAGGTAGGTGTAAGGTAGGTTAGGCTATACTAAAGTACAGCCTAACACCCAATAAATGGCGTGCAATAACAGGTAGTTTTTTAACAGGTAAAACAATTATTATGAGGTAGATGGATAGATACGAGTAGATAGAATATTTTTTATTGTACACAGAAATTACAGTAACAGAAATTATATAAAAATATTATTATAAATAAATAGGTATTGATTTAACACTATTTAGAAAAAGAAAAAATATCTTAGTTTATACTTTTTATTTTTAATGCACTAACCCGTGCTCAATTGGTAGAGTGCTGGCACAGATAGCCAGAGGTTGCGGGTTCGAATCCCGGCATGGGTGAAATTTTTAACCTCTAAATAGGTTTTTAAATATCTTAGTTTGTGATTTAGCTGTAAACAATTATATTAGGTATATACATAATTTTTCTTACCATCAAATTAGGCTGATTGAGCTGAAAAGTAGGGTTGTTGCTGGGCTAACCGCTTCCATTTAAACATTTATCATACAGATAACATAATGCGATTGGTTTCTTAACAATGTGTAAATAAAAGTGGATGGTGAACAAAGGTTTAGCTCAGTATGTTCAAATTATTTAAAGATAAACTATTTTCTCAAAATGTGTTATATTAATTAATGTAATACGTTAATATTCATAAACGGACCTCACTTTAGGTCATAATCCAAATATGTTAAAATTAGTTTTGTTTGTAACTATCACTGTAGTCGATTATAAGCTTTATTAAGTTTCCCTACTATTGTGTAGCAAATAATAAAATATTATGTATCAAAAGTTACCTTTTAAAATACTTATGTTACCTGTGAGTGCGGCCGGCGATCAATGCCGCCACCTGCCATAGTACCGAGGGCGGGTGGCGGTGCGCGAAAGAGGACTGGCGGCCCGTCAGAGCCGTGAGCGTGGCCTGGCGGTCCTCCATGAGCGCATCCTGGCGGTCGGCGAGCGACGCCAGCGCGCCCGGCCGGGTCAGCGTCAGCACTGGCTCAGACCGCTTGCCGTAGCGACTCCCCATGAAAAACCTGCGAAAGTGCTCATACATGGAGTATCGACCGCTCCCAGATGTTGCGATTTTCATCTTTTTACTGATTGAAGACTAATGAAATTGTAATAATATACGAGTTGAGGCTTGTGCTCTAAAACGTCATAGTTTATATGTACGGCCCCGTACGGCAAATCTGCTTCGTACAACTTGCCATTCTCTCTGGTAGAGCGCCACATATTGTTACTTATTAAACAATATTATAAGCATTATGAATTTAATTCTTATTAAGATACTTTCGAAGTCTTTCGACAAATAATCAAGTAATTAAGTAACATAAAAGTTTGAGTCCAAAAATATTTTAAGCTTGTAACATCTATATTTATATTTTTGGCTTTATTGTCACGATAATTCTGCCGTCGTACGGAGAAAGGCCGTAACTCAAGATTTTGACAAAATTTAGTTAAGTACAGATTTGGAATCAGCAAAGAAAAATCTATCTTTTGGTCTATGTAATAAGTTCTATCTCTTTCTCTAGGCGAAAATAGCAGGGCGTAAAAAGCCATCCTCCAACAAAAATCGCTTGAATTTTAAAATGAAAGGCCGCAATTTGATTGTTACGGCTTTTCACATAATAAATAAAGTTTAACTAGTATGAAAAGCCGTAATTGAATCTAAGGAATTTTTAAATAACAACAAACCTTGATATATTGTTTTGGTATGTTAAAGTGAAAAGCCGTAATTTCCTAGTTGCGGCCTTTCATGTTAATATTTGTACGAGTGCATGCAGAAAGTTCGCCCTCCGAATCTATGAGTTGCGCCCTAGTGGTCTATTATTAAAATTAGGGCTTTCCTGCTTAACATTATATCACGTATTACATTTTGTTTACTAAAGTGAAAGGGAAATTTGCAAATTGTGAAAAAGTCTAGTCTATACGAAAACAAAACAAAGACCATAAAAATTAAGCATATTTTTCTACAAATTTTAAAACTACTATCATCGGCTTAAATTAAATATTCATGTTCGAGACTTCACTTCAAATAAAACGTTAATTTACTCGAAACCAGTTTCAACTGAGTTACGGCCTTTCTCCGTACGACGGCAGAATTGCTTGCAGATATTTTTGTCACTTTTTGCTGTTGGATTTCCGAATAAAGAAGGATATTAATTTATTATAATAAATTGAATATTTGACGCTTCTTTATACTTTTTCAATAATTCAAATAATTCAAACTGTGGTCAGCAGCGTCCCCAGCAGTCCAATTCCACCAAACTGTGATCCCCAACCCGCATGCCCAGCGTAGGGATTATGGGCACAACCCCCCAATGATGGTACAACCTTGCGCTATGGCGCCCATTAGGGGAGGGCTATGTCCAGCAGTGGACTAATATAGCCTGAAGAAGAAGAAAGAATAATTCGAGGTGACTGACCGGTCGTTGCGCGGCGTGAGCTGCCGCGGCGGCGAGCGCCCGTAGCGGGAGCCCAGCACGAACGGCATCGGCGCCACTGGAACAATGCAGCGCGGGACTCGATATCAGGACATAGAGGTGCGCTTATTGAGTAATAGTATAGTACAGGCGTTTCCTGCATTAGGTACTAATAAGTGTCACTTTTTGTCTTGAATTCGGTTAGGAATAATTATCGGCGCCACTGGAATATTGCACCGAGGGTCAGGTTACCGGGACCAAAACGTGCGCTAATTGAGTAAACTTGTGGTAGAGGCTTTTCAATTCTGCGTTACCGATAAGTGTCATTTTTTATCCTGAATTCGAGGAATAATGTATTCAATTCAATTCAATTTATTTCAACTAGGATAGGAAAAACAATTAAAATCATAACTGGAATAAAAACTGACTTATAATCCTGGCTCATTACAGATAACGTAGAACGCAGCATAGCGATAAGCAAGTAAAACAAGCGACAATTGGTACATTCGCAGTGGTCTCAATGACGGTAAGTGGGGCACTCGCAGCAGTTGATATGACGGTAAGTTCACTCGCAATGCTCAGATGTCGGTAAGAGCTAAACAATGGAGAACTTGTGTAGCACTGAGTTCAACAAATCGTTTACGATATACAAATCTTACGTACGAATTTTAGTGAGAAGATGGGTCTACAACACAATACCAGATGTTTTTAATTAACAATTCAGTGTCCCTAAATACTTTGTGAATTAAAAATTTACTTAATAATAAGTACTTAATTATAGTTTGTATAGGTGTCATCATATTGTTGAAATTATCATGTTTAACATTTGATAAAGAATATTTTTTATGTTGGTAACGGCGATATTGCAGTGAAGGACGCCCTCAAACTAGGTGGGATGACGGAGTGCGAAAAACTGCAGGCAGATGATGGATGCGGCAAGCTGATGACAGGGCGCTACGGCGCTCGACAGGAAATGAAATAAAATGAAAAGGTTTAATTCAAAGTAGCGCAGATACTGCGGCTTAATGAACGTTACAAGTCAAACTAGGTGTCCATTGCGTCCATAGGGGAGGGCTAGTATAGCATGACGACAATGGCGATGTTATAATATTAGTGTGCTCACTCTCAGCGCGCTTGTCTGTGTCGAGCGAGGCGCGCGCGGCGCACAGCAGCGCCAGCGCGCATGCGCACTGCAGCCACATCCCGGCGCTGCTGGGACACTGGGATCACGGAAGCGGGCGAGTCCGCACGAGGTACCGGCTCTCTATTATCTGGGCACTGGTACACTGGCGACGTTTGAAGTACGAATCTGAAATAGAGAGTGAAATCGAAATGACATGATAAAATTAACTGAATGACTGAAAGAAATAACTTTCAAAAGTATACGCAGTTTGGCCCTAATCCCAGATTGGTCCCAATAGTTAAATAACTAAACTACTATTGTTACACCTATAGGTACTGAATCAGAGTTTTTTAAGTTGCTATTGCCAGGTAAATAATTTACAAAAGCTAATTACAAAATTTCAGAGATCCTACTTATTAGGTAAATAAATTAATTTAAGAAATTTAACCCTTTATCTATTTAATTTATTTTTTATCACTGTCATTTATTTAGTTTAAATTAATATTGTTTTTATACTAAACTAAACTACAACTATATGTAAATCTCTTATATTATTACCAATTGTTTTGTGTTTTAGAATAATTGTTAACCTTCCTAGAACACCTCTTACAAAGGTAATTAATGAAATAATCATATCGTCTGTATCTCTAAGTTTGACCCTGCTCATAAAATAAAATCAACGAGGTAAACCGCACAGCCTACTCCTGGCCTAACTGGTGATCCTCGAAGTAGGAGGTTTGGCTCCGCGCCGCAGACCACCAGACGCAGCCGTGACGGTCGCTTACAATCTCATTATAACACTGAACAAACGAAGTTTACAACACTGATTTGTTTGACTACCTGTTAGGCTGACCGCACACTTATCTGATTTCAGAAAGTTAATGAGACTCACGATGCCACCTACACCCACGTGAGGACTACACCTTTCGCGCATCTATTATCAAGGATTCAGATAAAACAGTGGTATTTGCACTATGAGGGATTTACTTCAATTTATTATATCTATGGTATTCCTTCTTACATGACATTGTAACAAGGAATACCAGATATATATATATATATATATATATATATATATATATATATATATATATATATATATATATAGGTCTAGTCTTTGGACGAGGACGTGCAGCGCTTCATAGTTGCTGTACATGCAGTTGAACATAACAAACATCAACTAAACGTCACAGCTAGAGCCCACTGTTGGGTAAAAGTCACTTCTCTTTCACACCATCCCATCTCAGCCGTTCCCTGCCATTTTCGTCCAACGTTAGCCAGCCGTCACAAAGTCGTCAGTCCACCTCGCTGGTGGTCTGCCCAAATGTTAACTTTTAAAGTCAGCTATTCCGCGCTTATATCCGATACAATACTAACCGATATTCTCCTGTTTTATTTTTTTTTAGGACATTATATTGCTGAAGAAAATCTGAAGAAAAGCTGAAATCTGGTGAAGTTTACTGGATACAGACCAACCCTTTTCAATCCCTTTCGCGCCAATAAGATCTCACGCAAATGTTTTCGTAATATAAACTACAAATACTGAAAAATAAAGTTCTTACTATGTCATAATTAATTATCATCATCAAGCCATTATGTCCCCACCGAGCGGCACGGTTCTCTTCCTGAGCAAGGCCTATATAATTAGTCTCTAGTGTGGGAAAAATAATGATATCGGAGCAAGGACGAGACGGGCCGGGCCAGACGGGACTCTTGCCCGGGACTAAAGCCGTTAGTTCCGCGGCCGCGGCCGGCACTTCCGCTTCCGGCAGCGCGCCGCTCGCCGCCTGCTTGAAGCCTATTAGTCACGGAAAACAATCGGATTCCAAGAAGAATAAAAATCGAAAATTTGCTGGAAAACGCTCTTACAATCTTGGAAAGAAATAGTAATCGCTCAATCACGTGTCTTGATAACTGGTAAAGGTCAGGTGCTGGTAGCAATTATGTTACTTTTCTCAATCATGTAACACACGTCGCATGACGTTGGTCAGCCGTGTCACTTCTGAATGCCTCGCGGGAGGTACGCCGAGGGCCGCCGTACATCTGTACCAATGGCCTCAGTCTCGGTATTTCTCTATGTTTGTGGTGTCCTTGTCTGATTACCATAGCACAGGATAACTAGTTTTAGACCAGGACAAGAAATTGTGTTAAATAAAAATTATTTATTTAAGTACTCAGTTTTATTTTTATTCTTAAGGAAACCGACCTGGGGCTAGTGTTTTATGTATTTTTTGATATAAAATTATAGATATTTATTTTTATTAGTTCATGTTAATTAGATTTAAGTTTAGTTATAAAATAATATAAAATGTAATTCATATGCTAAGTGACTTTGAACAGTTTTTGTCAGTAGTCATTAATGTAACTTTGAATAATGGCCTAAATTCATGTATATTTGCACCAGCCCTTTTGAATTAGTATTGTGCTGGGTTGGTGGGCTTAGTGGGCCCAGTAGGCTCAGTGGCTTCGTAGACCGAGCCCTCGATTTAAGCCTTTGGCTCACAGCTACTGCGGTTGTGCGGTAAAGGCTGTTCCAATAAAATGAACAGGGCGACTCAATAGCTTTTAAGGGGGTGCCTTAAGTAGCAAACACTTCTACTAGAACTAAAAAAACTACGGAATAAATGTTAGAAGCTTAAATCTTGTGAGATCATTTAGAAGGGAGGGTTCAAAAACCTGACGAACTAAATCGACAAAGGGTTAAGACAACACCGCCACAGAGATCTATTTTAAGTCAGTTTCTGTTCGTCGCTTATATGTTATGATTTACCGTTAATAAAATATCAAAACATGTCAGAATTACATTATTTGTCATTTAAAAATAAGTGAAAACACTTTACTTATTTTCTAAAGTAAATTTTTTGTTTTTGTTTAAGAGACAAGAAAATTACCTTACAAATAATGCTGTCTCACAGATACCGTTTCATTTATAATCACTTATTTATAATCACTTATTGTTAAATTATAATATGGCAAGATGCAAAATAAAACGGCCAAACCACAGATTGACTGGAACAAAATGCTACTATGAATTAAGTACGCCTTTGTACCAATTACGTGTTTTGTGCAATAGGCAATGTAATAATAATGAATAAACTGCGGGTAGCCAGATATCAGAAATACCACCTTTAATCGTGTTAGTAATTGCAAATATACTAATCAAAATATTTGAGCGTTATACGAAGTTACTTGAAATGGCTTACGAGTTTCAATTTTGTTTTGGTAACTGACTAAGCCTCTATTTATCTTGTCTAGTTTTAACATATTGGAAAAGTTAATTTCCAATGTCGTTTCTAGGTTCAATCCAAACCACGTTTGTATAGGAATCCCCGCGCTAGGTGCCCCTGATTTCCAGTTTCTTAGGATTTGTACAAATCAATAAAAACATTGGGGTTTTGATAAATATTTTATTCACATGGAGCTGATGAGGCAGCAAATTGAAGATTTCGAAGATTTTCTCAAAAATTCCATTAACCAACCTTAACCAACATAATAGTCATACATCCAGAGGTAAAGAACGGAAGGTATGCGTAATATAATAATATACGTCGGTTGAATAAATAATTTTGGTGCGCCGAACACCGGATTGGAGCAGACTGCAATATAAATCATATTCAAATGTACCCGGAGTGAGTTTACTTCATTATAATGCCCGATAACAGAGGGACATTGTCATCTTATGAATTTCAAAAGTCAGTATATATTTAAAAACCTATTTAGAGGCTAAAAATTTCACCCATGCCGGGATTCGAACCCGCAACCTCTGGCTATCCGTACCAGATACGGATAGCCAGAGGTTGCGGGTTCGAATCCCGGCATGGGTGAAATTTTTAGCCTCTAAATAGGTTTTTAAATTTGTTCCTTAGCACGGGTTAGTGCATTAAAAATAAAAATAGTGTAATCAGTATATATTATATTCTTTTTAATGCACTAACCCATGCTAAGGACAATTTTAAAAAACCTATTTAGAGGCTAACAATTCCACCCATGCCGGGACTCGAACCTGCGATCTCTGGCTGGCACGGTTGGCTGAAGGTATACATAAACAAAAACATGTAACATCCTCTACCCACTTCCGCAAAAAATTAAAAAAACTATTTTAACCAGAAGTACCCCCCCCCCCCGACTGCTTTTTACGTCAGTTGGTTGACTCAATGAGCTGGGTTTGCTAAAAAATCTGTTCTCTTCTACTTAGCATGCCGATGGCAAGGTTTCTCTGTCATCGGATAAACCGCTTATTGCTCGCTTTTTCCTTAACTCAAACTTACAAGACACATTTAATGCAAGGGTATCTAAAGTAGTCGAATCTAAAGAGAAGTCGCTCACCCCCACTGAAATAACATACACGTGACCCACGATGCTAGTATAACAAACACAACGGAAATAGCTCGCGTCCACTAAACGTCAATACTTCCAACTTCAAGCCCGCTCGTCGCTGCGAAAGTAGGTAGTTAAAACGGCAATAGCGTCTGTACGAGAACCTCGTACCTACCATGTTTAATATAACATACAATAACCATCGCTCTACAAGTTAACGAGTAATTATCGACTATCTCGATAAATCTATTAACTATGACAGATATTTTTTTGACTTAATCTTTTCTTGAAAGATGGTATCGTCGTCGTCAGGCTATACTAGTCTGTGGCGAGCACATGTCAACTCTGCACGCGCACTACAAACTCCAACATTCCTGCATCGCGCAATCAAAGTGTTTCAATGACATACGATAAATATAACGTCCGACTAACAATAGTCGGACCGGCCGCCCCCAGGCATACGATCTGCCTGGCGGGAAATTTCCCTTTATAGTGGAGGAGCACGATCACCCGCTCTTCCCTATAAGTCCACTGCTGGACATAGCCCTCACCTAAAGAGCGCCACGTCGTGCTATCATAGGGGGAAATGCCCATAATCCCCACGCCGGGCATGCGGGTTGGGGATCGTAGTTCGGTGGAATTGTACTGCAGGGGGCGCTGCTGCCCACCCCCCGGTTTGTGTCCCTTAGTCGCCTTTTACGACACCCGCGGGAAGAATTGGGTATAAAGATGGTATAGAAGGGCTCTTTTAAACTTGGTTTGGTGGACCGGGAAAGAGTTAAAGAAAAACTTTGTGGTACAAGGTAACAAAAAATTTCAGTGAGATAACCAAGATGTCATATGCCCGCCAGTATTAATTGCTTTTAAGTATAGTCGACATCGAGGGAATTGTTGAAACAGCTCGCCAACATGAAAGTATAATTATTTTAATTTAGGTTTGGTCTACAAGTAAACAAATCGTTGATAGATATAATTTTTCGCTCAATTTTGCATGTTGTACTTGGTGCCAACCACTTTGCACAAAAGAGTTTAATAATTGCTGATACTCTGTTTCTGCCTCAAGAGGACTTTTATTTACAGTACTTATGATCTCGAATAACAACAAAAAATACATGTATTTATTTATATGTGCCTTTTATAAATAGAATTCAATATCTCTTTATTATTCGTGTTTTTTCTGTACCACATTAAAACAACGCCTGTAATATTTTTATAGTAGGTACTTATACCTACGCCTCAACAATAATTTTCGACAATATCATCTCTTCCTATGCATAGCTACAAATACTACTCTTTTGGCAACTTTTTTTTCCTCACCGTCCTTGCGAGCTTTAAAATCGTAGTTTTAAATTCCCGATGCTCAGTATGGCCAGCGTAAGTAAAGTGAACTTACCGAAACTAGTCGCATGGTCGCATCCAATCCAGAGTTATCTTTTGGTGTAGTTTTAGCAACCCTCTATAAGTTATTATATTTTCGAAGTCATAATAGTTATTTGTGTATCAGTAATTCAGCGTTATGCCTCACTCGTAAGTCGCCGCCGTTTAGCTTACGTCGCTGTTTTAAATAAAGAACTCAATCACAATAAAATTATTTTAAGTCGTTTTGAGTAAGTACTCTTTGATAGCAGCCTGCGATTGAGGGGTTGAGAGGCTGAGGGCCGCTCCCACGCGCTTGCTGAGGAAGTTACTATAATAACGTACAAATAAAAATTTATTACAAATAATAAAAATAAAACAAGGACTTCATTCATTGAAGAAACAAGCATTTCTTCAATGAATGTTTGTACATGTTTGAAACAAGCATTTCTTGAATGAAGAAACAAGCATTTCTTCAATGAATGTTTGTACATGTTTGAAACAAGCATTTCTTGAATGAAGAAACAAGCATTTCTTCAATGAATGTTTGTACATGTTTGAAACAAGCATTTCTTGAATGAAGAAACAAGCATTTCTTCAATGAATGTTTGTACATGTTTGAAACAAGCATTTCTTGAATGAAGAAACAAGCATTTCTTCAATGAATGTCTGTACATGTTTGAAACAAGCATTTAATGACACAAAAGGTTGCAACTTTTCTGAAACAGAACTAAGACTATCGGTTTAGTGTCGACTGCTCTATAAGTTTCCCATAATAAAGTTCATGCACGTGCGCCCGTTGAACTCTTCCTTACGAAGAATTAGTTCACAAATAAATTATGATTTATGCATTCGTCAGAAAAATTGGCAGTATCAAAAATAAAATGAACAATTTTAGAAATTACTTATGTTTTCTATACTGAAGCTAAATGTTTTTTTCAGATTTCACGTTTTTTAATTGCGTATGTACATAAGGTATTCCTACAATTATAGTTATTGCTTTGATTAAATTATTCACTAATGTTTTAACATTCACAGTGCAAAAATGACTTTTTTTAAATGAATAAATTTCCATTGTGGGGCCAGAAGCAATGTACGTGCCTGTATGTAAATGTTATGTTACTTAATTCCGAATCTACTTACTTGATTTGAAACGTGGTCCAACTCTTCCGACCAAAAATTAAATGAATCCGTAATTAAGTTAATAATACAGTGCTTCCGAAAGTTATAATTATTATATTCAAATTACTATTTGGGTATAATACAATAGGTTAATTTATAGTACATACATATGTTAAAAAAACTTAGGCAATAAAGGTCTAAAATAATGTATTAATCATATTTTTTTTTATTTAGTAGTTCAGAAGCAATTTAGTGATGTATGTAATAAGCATTCGAATTTCTGCAAAACCAATTTTTACGAAATATTCTGAGAATAGGTCAATTAACATGGCTAATATAAACTACGTTTGCAGGAGCAGATAGCATTTTTACATTACTTTTAAGGATTTTTATGGATCCTTTGATTTGGATCACTTAATGAATAGCCCAGACGAAAGTTTAATGATAATAAAAAATATGAACAAGTTAAACTTAGTGTTTTAAAAATCTATTTAGAGGCTAAAAATTCCACCCATGCCGGGATTCGAACCCGCAACCTCTGGCTATCCGTGCCAGCGCTCTATCCAACTAAGCCAATGGGCGACTCACCGGCATCAGTGATATTTCGAACCTCTACACTATTCTCTGTATTACGTAAATAGGTATTTAAAATGGTCCGTAGCGCGGGTTAGTGCATTAAAAATAGAAATAGTATAAACTTAGTGTTGTTTGAATGTGTCAGGTGGTTACCTGTCCTGTCCTGTGTCCGGCGCGGCTGGGCGGCTGAGCGGGTGCGGCGTGGTCGGCGGGCGCTCGCGAGGCGCGGCGGCGGAGCACTCTGTGCGGCGCGCCGCGACGCCGCTTATATCGCCGCGGCCGCCCTCGCCGCCCTAGCCGCCCACGCCGCCCACGCCGCCCACGCCGGCCGGGGGATGGGGCGCTGCACTGGACTGCCCGTCGGACTGCCGCGCGGCGGTCAAACTTTGTGGGTTTGCTCCCGTAAGGGCTAGTTATAGACTAGTTAGAACTAATACTGAAGGTAACCAGTAAATGTGCAATAAGTACCATTTTCTTTTTCGAAGCGCTCGTGGCCTAGTCGAACCGAGTGATTGGAATCAATCAGTTAAGCAGCAACAGGCGCGGTCAGGTGCAGGATGGGTGAGCGTCCCGTGACCAATGCTAGGTGCATTTTTTCCGAATGCTTCCGTGCTTCGCAAGGCACGTTAAACTGTTGATACCGGCTGTAATGTAATGGCAGTCGTTAAGTCATGTCAGAGGGCTTATGGGCGGCTTGATAACTTCTGACAGTAAGTCCCGCCACTGTCTTACAATCATCCAACAACCCGGACTCGGCCCCCGTGGTGAAGTATGGCCTAACCTTTCTGCGATGCAGGAAGAGGCACGTTTCTCCCAGCAGTGGGAACATAGAAAAGGTTGATATCATTCTATGTAGTCTACATACGAATATACGTTCTACGGCAGATAGATGCCTTCTCTTGAAGAGAGACTACCGGCTCAATCACCACGCGTGCCGAGCCTGGGTTAGCAATTTCCCGCACCGAGGTATATGAACATCTCTCACACTCACAAGTTTTTCATTTACCCTTAGCGCGTGATAATGCTACTTTAACGTAAAATGTTTGTGCCATCATTGGGGGGTAACGCCCATAATCCCCACGCTGGGCATGCGGGTTGGGGATTGCAGTTTGGTGGAATGATGGCACAACCTTGCGCTATGGCGCTATTAGGGGGAGGGCTATTTCCAGCAGTGGACTAATATAGCCTGTAGAGGAAGAAGAACGTTAATTTTTAAAGGTACGTAACTTAAAAGACAGTCATCGGCGTTATACCACTCAGTTACACCGTTAGTTGGATATTGGATGTTTCTGTGATGATTATGAAACACTTCTCTCCGAGAGAGTTAGAGAGTATGGCCGCAGTCACCATTCGCGCCGAGAGGACCCCTTTGCGACCGCCAATTTTACACGGGGCTTACATGTCAAAGTGTTGCCGTGTACATAGATAGAATATTCTTTATTGTACCTACACAGAAATTACAGTAACAGAAATTATATTAAAATATATTACAGATGAGGGCATTATTACTAAAAGCAATTTCTTCCAGGCAACCATATTTGGCGGTCTCATGTTTTTATTTTCTAGTGTGTACTACGAGTATAAACAGATTTAATCTTATCTAATATAGTACTGATGACCAAATCACAATATCAACACCGATATTTAATTAATCCTCGTTCCAGCATGTCGGCGCGCGCCGGACACACGTCACTGCCGCCGCCATATTGGACGCGCCTCTCATCTCCTCCCGCTATCTGCCGACTGGACTCCTGCTATCGCTATCAGCTATCGGTTTTACTCGTAGCTATCGCCGGAGCAGCGGAGCGCGAAGCGGTACACGCCACCCACTACGCCGCTAATTGTTCGGCAGAACCAGCTCTATTTGAAGAAACGGCAACATTAAAGATAAAGATCATTTATTTGTCAAACATGACAAATAAGATTGTTACGTTGAAATACGTCCTGTACATGTTTTGTCCATACGGTCTTACAAACTATTTAAGAGAGAGTAGTTGCATGTCATTAAAATATATAATATAATATTGGCCTTTTTGCATCTACTTAATGAGATGATTTATGCAGCGTCCAGTGGTATCTTCACTCACACTAGATGGGTGAAGGGACCACTCCGACGCTGTAGTGCCTGGGTCATGGTTTTATAGATGGTGTAGGCTTGCCCAGCACCTATACCATCCTGACAGCTTAGTCGGCCTAGCCCACAGGAAAGACTAGTCAATACGTGCGGAGCCAACCAAGCCGCGGGTTTCCTCACGATGTTTTTCCTTCACCGTTAGCGTTAGCGGTTAAAATATATATCTATCATAATCTTTGTGATAAAACGCAATGTCAGTGAAAAAGAAAAACATATCAAAAATCTAATAGTAACCATAATGAGAATAATTTCATATCTTGTTCTTTCCTATGCTTGTAGACGTTATAAGTTTGTTATTGTTATAAGACGAATTTTAAAGTTTAAACTCAACAAAAAGTACCCAAAGTACCCAAGTAAAGTAGAAATTTTTATTACATTGGATGTCGAAATACATGTGTTTAGCAAGAAAACTTCCGTATAATTTTTTAACGAAACTATATAAATTATATTTTCAAAATTCAAGGCACTGCAGATCTCAATTCGATAGGTCTACCTTTTTGTGATAAACAGCCTTGACAGGCAGCCGGATAGCCAAGTGATCATATGAGGGTTCTGGTTTATCTTTTGGAAATATGGAATCCTATAAGTACCTGCAACCGGAGAGCGTGAAAGTGGCCACTCATGAATATTGATGGCGTGAAAAAGAACCTGTCAGGATGGTAGGAAGCCAACCCTGGTGCCTGGCTACCCCTCCGTGGTACAGGCGTGAGTTTATTGGTGTGTGATTTTCTTCCAAATTGCACCTAATGTGATTCTGTTTATTCTGATTAAAGAGATGTATGTCTTTTGCAAATCCTCGCAGAATAAATACGAGGACTTTTCAATAGAATCACTGTTTTTATTTACAATAGCGTGTTGATTGCGCAAATATTTTTACAGGAATCAAAAAAACAAAAGACGACTTATAGAAAAATAATAAGTTTCAAGTAGCAAGGAGGTTGCATACTTTTTGGCAGACGCAAACACTGATGTATCGTACGTTTGCCAATTCGTGGAGCCATACCGTTCGGAATCTGAACCGGACATCATAACGGCTACTCACTAATATTTATTTTGATGAGGAAAAACGTAGGCTCTCGTCTTATTAGACAAACAGTAGGTGGATGAGAATCAATGCTTCAGGCGCTACGTCTTTACCGTGTGTGTTATACAGGATGACAGCACCGCCTCCAGTATTCAGGTACAAAAATAGCTTACCGTTTCTTCTCCACAGTTAGTCAGTTTAGTTTTTAAATTTTGTTTTTGAGAAATTATACTGAGATTAATTAATCTGTAATATAAAAATGAATCGCTGAATGTGTTAGTAAGCGCAAATCTCGAGAGCAGCTGAACCGATTTTGCTAATTATATTTTTAGAATAATCCTTGAAGTACGATTTTAGTTTTTATTTCCAAACTACGTGACTGATCACAACGAAACTTTGGCAATAAATTTTGATGACATACATCGAGGTTTGATAGCGCTAAGAATTGGAAATAAAGACTGGCAAAGTTTCATTGCGATCTGGCAGGTCGTTTGTAAATAAAAAAGTATGAGAAAAAGTACTAAGCTAGTTATGTTAGGATAAGTCAGATCCGCTTCTGTACCGGGGTATTCAATCGCATCCGTGCGGTTAGTCTATGAGATTAGGTAAACCCGGTTTCTCGTACATTAACAATATATTAGTGTATACGTTATATACACACTTCACAAACTTGCTGCCGTGGTGGAAAGCAATGGCCGAAGGCAGGGATCAGTGGAGAGCTAAAGGGGAGGTTTTAGCCCAACAGTGGGGCACTACATAGTTTAATAAAAAAAAAATGATAAGATAAGAATATTTTTTATTGTAGACATCAGAAAATAATTACAGAGACAACGGTAACACAAGAGTTTATTCTAGGCAAAGCTATATAAAAAAAATCCACAGGAGAAACTGACGCCGGTGGTGGTCAACTGACAGCTGTTGAAATTAACATTTTGTTCGTGTGCTTCAAAAACCACGTGAAACCGTAGATGAAAGTGACATGACCTTCTTTTTATCAGAGTCCCGGACGGGCAAAGTCGCGGGCGCAGCGACTAAGCATATATCTGTGTGTACCGACCTAAAATATTTGTTCAGTTATTTTGCCGAATGAACAAATTCGCCGGTGTCGCCCAGGGCGCTAGCTGCCGACTATACAGGGTGGTCGCGAGGTATCAAGCCTCGATTTGTTTGTGCGTGCACATTGGCAGATACACGGTCGGTCGGGGCACGTGACTTGTTTTTTCACATCATTGCCGCCTATAACGTTTGTATGTTTGTTTTAAATGCATCAATGGAATCCAGACTCAGGGGTATAAGTGTAGTTTCAGTTGTATAAAAAGTCGCGGGCACCAGCTAGTTATAAATAGCTTAGGAATTGAGTCTCGCAGTTTTTTGCGATTTTGAACTTCAAAAACTTTTTGTCGAATTTTATAGACTTTTTTATGATCTAATTACAAATGAATAGTTTTTTTTCGCATTTGTAGTACAAGACGATATTACATTTCCATTTAGGTACCTGTGGAACTGACAAAAAAATGCTTTAGTTGCTGAAACCACGAGACAATCAATCGTGTGATTCAGTCTACGATATTTTTATATATTATAATTTATTTCGATTATTATTTCGTATTTTGGATAAGTATTTTGAAGAGCACGTACTAGCGCGGCGTAGAAAAGAACTTACATTATGACATTAAAATTATCACATAAATAATTTTTGAAATACAACAGCCTGACAATAAGTCGCACTGCTCGTAAAATAACTCTAGTGGTTTTGGCAGCGCACGCTGAATAGCTCGCAGATGGTATATTTTTCCTACTTACTTGACACCAATTGTCATATTTTGGAAAATTCACTTAATAACTTTACAAATTTTTATTGTATATGTTATTTTAATGTATAAGCTACATTATTTTATTATTATTAAGTTTCATTAAAATCCATTCTGTAGTTTTTACGTGGAAGAATAACAAATATCCATACTTACAAACTTTCGCGTATATAATATTAAAAGGATTAGGTGCTTAGGTCAATTTATCGACAGAATTATAGGAGGTGATAATATATATGCACATTAATTTGTATTGGCCGGTTATTAACCTAACCGAGCTACATCTAGCGTTTTACTATCGTCCACACTCTGCTGGTAGGCTTATAGTATAGGCCTCCACATTACTTTTCAATAAGAATGTTGAATTACGAATAATTCCTCGATTGTAGGAAACAAAACTCAGAAAAAAAACGCAATGTTTTGACTGACAGTCATATTTAATAGATAGATATATTTCAAACGGACTTTAGGTTTTACTCTATAATTCATTATTTAGTTCAAACTGGTTTTACGACCACTAAAAGTCTAACTGAGACGTATTTTAGGGAAATCTTTTTTGTACATAAGACTCTTATATGTTTAATTACGGATTTTATGTTGTATAGGGGCGTGTGTAATAGATATAGCTTAATACAATATATTTGAAATAAAATGGGCATTTATGTAGGTATGTAAAAATAAAATATCATTGGTATGGTACATATTATGAATAATCAACTGGAGAAAAAAATCGTGGAACGAACATGTCCAACTCAGCCTCTTGCCGGACTCACGCATTCTAGAGGTGACTTTGTAACACAAAAACCAAACATATTAAAGTGTAATTTATGGTGACGGTACCCTGTATGTACCGGGAGGCATAATGTTTCTACATTTGTGTCCGAGTACTCGGTCATCGCTAACTCGATAATACAGAGGGGCACCTGAGCCACGCAATCGAATCATTTCTTCATGCGTTGGTTGTCTGGAAGACAATCTCATGTGTCCTGCACGGCGTAGGACTATTCAGAAAGAAAGTTTTAGCTCTATCAGCACGCGAGGCCACGTGATTTTGAAATTATTCTGAGCAAGATTGAAAGATGAAAGAGACGGAAAAAGTCACTAAATAAATTTATTGCTTATAATTAATTAATCACAATATATGTTTTGTAATGAAATGAACATAGTTTATTTTTATTTTAATGATACTTGTAGGTACAAGAAATTAAGAAACAATAAAAAATTGTGAAGTCTTTAATTTCAAACTTTTTTTTGGACAAACCGCACCTTTTTCACACGTAGGTATATTTTCAATATATTGAAAAAGCTTAAATATTTTAAGCGTTAAATATTTCAAGCTTTCCTGAAACGCGGTTCACAAAACACTTTGTGCCAAAAGGGCTATTATAAGATACAGGATTATTTAGATGACAATGAGGTCTGGAATTAAAGCCAGTACAATGTATGAGTTATATGTTTTATAATAATTATGTAAACTGTGTTAATTAAGGACTTTGAAAAGACTAAGTTTGGAGTTTTTTGTTAATTCTTCAAAATTATGTACATTTTGAAATGGACACCTACCTTATTTGAATTGTAACGTTCATTAAGACACAGTTTCTGCGCTACTCTGAATAAATCATTTTCATTTAATTTAATTTCAAAACTATTGAAAATATATTGAAAGGTCCACTTATTTAATACTTTAATTACGGAATTTCTTATTTTAAAAACACTAAATATAAAATAATCTGTTAAATAAGGACTTTGCAAACAAAAATTTGGAGTTTTTCCTCCAAACTTATCAACTAGATTTTGAAATGCACACTGTAACGGCTGAAAGGGTCAACCCTTTCATCCGTACAGTTTTCGGCAAAATATTTTCAAAATCGATACGAGTGCCGCCACCTGTTGTTATCTTAAAGGAAGTTTTCCTCTATAGGAAGGGATAGAGACGTAAGGAAGACCACCCATTGTGGAGCAGTACAAGCATCTGCAGTTACAGAATAATGTACCTTAAATATTCATTGATACACTCGAAGATCGTTTAAGTCATGCCAAACGTGTAACTTATACGCACACATTTGCAAGCAAGATTCGTCGAAAACATAAGTGTCAGCCCAAACTGAAAACCATAACGCCATATCACTCAGAAAAAAGTATTGTTTTTCTAGAGCAACTTCAACCTTAACCGTATGCCAATAAGGCGTAGTTACTAAATCTCACGCTAACATTTACATGTGGCCTGTGATGCCATTCGGAATATGTTCTAAGAAAGAAATAAGTGTAGGGGGGTCTCAGTAGGTATTAACGTAAATAAATATTGTATGGATGTGTATGAAATTTTATTATTTGTCGGCTAAGGCACAAAAGGGTTAGAATTACGTCGCCTTACAGGGACCTAACTTTTAAGAATTCATGGGTTTGTCCTCATATATCTCTCAGGTTTGGAACTCGTCTTTGTATGGAAAAAATGTATTTAGTGAGTAATTTCGCGAAACAAAACCGTCATAAAGTTTTACACAGGTTGTATGACAGTTTAGCATAGAGAGACCAGCAGATATTTTTCCAAATATATCCGTAAGATTTTCGAATGAAACGACGAGGAATAACGCCATCGTATTTTTCCAATGAGTAGAGTTATATTTTCAATCACGAATCTACAATATTATAGAATCTCCATTATTTGCCATACAATCCTTCGAAGCAGTGGGTCCAACGGGGAACACACCGTGTAGATGTAAACAATATTCTCTAATCTAAACTAGCCTCGAGATGTTTGACAAATATGGTTCGGATTCTGATTTCAAGTACTTGGGACCAAGATTTCGGGCAAGCAATAAAATTGATGATGAATGGTTTTGCGTGCGGGGGACGAGGTTCGGACGGAGGAGAGCTGGTAAATCAAGGAGATAGCATCGGGAGTCAATTCGCAGCCTTCGAAGAGAGTGGTAGTTCTACTAGAACTTACAACCGCGCGTGAAATACTCTCAAGAGTCTAGTCTGGACTTACCGCGTTACAAGTGTTCTGTTAGGACAAGTCCTCAGTGAAGACTTCGTGAGTGCCTTAAGCTAGCCAGCACAGAATTCGTAAAGTGGAGAAAGAGTGCGTCGGTCCGTTTTCCGCGAAATAAAGGGTTTTCCGTCGAGGAGCGAATTTTCTCAACCGAACAAATCATTTTCCGAATTTCGCGACGCGTGTGTTATATAAATTGTATTTGTGTATTCTACTTTATAATTATGTATATTTATTTTATTATACATGTGTAATATGTTATCCGCCATTCTTAATTTTATTCTTCCAGTTCTATTTATAGATTTCCCACTAACTAGCGAGAGCAGAAGGCGCGGTGCTTCCCACAGGGGTTCTGCGTTTGTCTTTCGAATTTAGCTAGGAACTAGGAATCATCAACAGGAGCGGAGCACAATGGACAAGACAAAATAACTTGTCTATAGGGGGAGGTTTTACTAACACTATATCATCTGAATGGAGCTGCGATTTTGGAGAAACGACGGAGTTAATATCTTCTGTATTTATTACGACAAGCTGAGCTGCATTATTATGGATTACTTACATCATCATGAATCTACATCACTACAAGGATTTTCTACATCATCATGGATATTACAGGTTTCATCGGGAACGTTCTATCTTCACTTAAGCTAGGGTCGAATTGAGATTGTGTGATTTTAGGATTGTATTTCGTGTGTGTTCTAGTAGAGCTAAAGAAGTATCGTCACGGGTGTACAACTCGAGGTACATTTTGTGTCGATGATGTGACTATGGTTTTCACGTGTGTACGACTCGGCTTGATGGGATTTTGGTCCTCTACGGCTAGCCTGAGTCCCTGTCTTAAATGACGTGTGTAGGACGGTAGCCTGTTCCTTAGCCCGGAGGTCAAATGGGTAATACACTTGCAAAAACCGTAGGACATCTTGTTTTGTTTTATTAAGAACCAGGACATAACATGGATGAATGATGTTTTCAGCGGATGTCGGGCGTTAAGTAAAGGTTTGAATGTGATAGGGTGATACGTTGCGTCCCGATGGATTTTGAAGGAGCGAGTTTCTTGTGGAAGCTCGTCGGGATGGGTGTAGCGTTGGAAGGGAGCCCATCGTCATCACGCTAGGGAAACAAAAGTTCTTCTAGATTTTCTTCTGAAAGTCTAGAACCCTTCCCATTTCCATTTTTGCTGTCTACAAACGCCGTGAATTTTTCCTTTTATTCCATTATTTTGTGACGGCATATTATTTGTATTTTATCATACTTTACATTATTTTATTATACACGTTATTACTTGTTTTGTGATTTGCGGGTGAAACTGGCTAGGCGCGTGTGTCAAAAGTCTTCCTAAAAAACAACGGGCATGAAGCGACATGCATAATGAAGTGTACAGAAGGATCGCACTGCCCACTCTCTCGGTAGTCGCGGGCATTAAGGCTGACCGTGTCTCGATGCTGGGTTTTCCTGGGGTGTTTACGATTACTGACCGAAGCTAATTTGCATGTTTTTCTTATTTTAAACGTATTATGTGTACGGTTAATTAATTTGCGGATTTTATTTAAGCCTTGTCTTTATTTGATTTACTCTTGTTTTCAATTCACAACACAACGTATGGGTCTTTTATTATTTTTCTAGACGATCACGACTATTTTATTTGGCCAAATTAGTTTTAAGATAATTTACAACCCCTCAGGTTATATTTTATTTGTTTATATATTATTATTTCGTGACGAGGTGGCGTCTCGCTTTAATTTTATTAAGAGGCCACACCCCGTTCATTACAACACCTAGTTTAACATGTCATGGTCATTCTGTGCTACTTGGAATTCTTTTTGACTGATTTTACACTACCGTCGCCATCAGCACCTGCGACTGCATGTCGATGTTCATTGCCGCCGCGCCGGCACAGAGCGCCCCCCTCGCTCGTCTCTCCACGCAACAGCTAATGAGGACGGATGGGTGAACTGATTAAAAGTTATCTAATAATTAAATTAAAAGTTGTAGCTAAAGTAATTAATGGAGCTCATCATTATGCAAGGTTTTGTTGTGTTTGTTCGAATATTTGCCCCGAGTTCTCTGTTTCCGCACGAGCGGGCGCCGCCCGTGTTATTGAGTTACCCACGGGCCTGTACAAGCCACCTTTACAGTTAAAAGTTTTCGTTTTAGCTAGCTAGATCATTTTTAGGGTTACTTACTGCAACAGGGAAACCAGAACCCTTACAAGATCGCTCTGTTGTCAGTCCGTACGTCTGTCTCAATGTTTAATTCAACACTCAAAGAAATAAAAATTCATAGGGTACTTTTTATTGACCTACAACTATGAAATTTGGCAAATAATATCGTTTTGGAAAAATCTAAAAAATTACAAAGAAATGTCCGAGTTTCCTCCGACCTTTTTAGAGGTCAGAGGAAACTCAGAAAAAAACTGGGAGACTCCATTTTCTAAACTATATTTAGTTTAGTAAGTACCTTCCTACAAATTTGTACACAACCCTCAAAGCGCGACACGCACTTGGAAATTCAATTTTTTTTATTGATCACTGAATTCGCTATCAACCCTTAGTCCCTACTGCTGGGGCACGGGTCTCTTCCTGCATCGCAGGAAGGTTAGGCCATACTCCACCACGGGGACCAAGTCCGGGTTGATGTGTGAATAAATAAATAATGTGTTAGAATCTAATAATTTTGTTGATATCCAAGTTTTTGTAAACTTTTCCACTAAATATCAAAATTACAATTTAAAACATATTACTTTTATTGCCTCGTTGTAAACAAAATTACATTTATAACACAATGTACACAAAATTACATTTATAAAACAAGGTACACAAAATTACATTTATTACCTCGTTGGCAATAAATGTAATTTTGTGTACATTGTTTATTGCGGTTTATTGCCGTTAAGGCGCTACGAAGACAGAGGTCGTAGGTTCGATTCCCAGTGGAGGTCGCCGAGCATTTGTACCTACCAGTGGCCTGACTGGGTGTATTTTCATGTTTGGAATAGTGCGTGTACCAAGAGTCGTCAAATCGATTAAAAAAAAAACTATATCATTTGATAACTTCACAGATACCTACATTAACGACGGGGACTTCAAAAACCAAAAACTTCTTTCCGTCAAAAACGGCGGTTTTAGTACCTAGAAATTGAAGTTCTAGTCTATTGATCCTAGGTTCTATGTGATCAAGAGTGTAGGTTCTAAACATAGTTGTCACCGTTATTAAGATGTGTCATGTTCACTTTTTGAATCGCTGGTAGCCCCGGCTGCCTGAGTGATCTTAAGCCATCACGAAGGTTAAGCAACACAGGGCGCGTTCAGTGTATGCATGGGTAAACCGAATATAACTGACGCTATAGGCATCTTTCCGAGCGATTCCGTGCCTGGTGCCGGCTTTCGTCGACAGACGGCAGTCAAGTGAGCCAAGTCAGAGGCATTTGCAAGCCTCCACCAATCCGGACTTGGCCCCCGTGGTGGAGTATGGCCTAACCTTCCTCAGGGAAGAGACCCGTGCTCCTCGGTGGGGACATAATGGATTATGATGTTAAATTTTAGACAAAAACGTATTTTAAAACCAGTTCTGATTAATTCTCCATTGGTGGCGCTAGTAAGCACCTCGAAGCGCCTTCATATACCGAGTTATTTCCGGCTCTTCGTACAACAGTCCTTAAAGTGCGACGTAGACCTGCTGAATCACAATCTAGGTGTGTCGGTACCTTGTGGCGCATCGTCTGAGGATACATCTCGGGGTAAACTCATTAGCGGCGTCTGTGTCGTGAACAAACCCGCACTTTATTTTCTCCACGGAGCGTGCCACAACAAGGCCCGGTGCACCCCGGACACGAGGCAGGGGGGCGGCGGGCTCCGGACACGATGATTGGTACTTACGAACGCTTCTCAAAATGTTAAGGTTTAAATTTAAGGTTTAAAACATATTTAGAGGCTGAAAATTCCAACCGTGCCGGGACTCGAACCCGCGATCTCTGGCTAACCGTTCCAGCGCTCTCTGACTATCTGACTACCGGTATCAGTTAAATTTCGAACCTCTTTACAGTCTCTGTATTACGTACAGGCAGCTACATCCGGCTGAAGTAATTTGCATCACTTGAAGCCCCGAGTACCTACTTTGCAGTTAGGTTTTACATCGGAATTATATCGCTGTACCTATATGATTATATTCTTTATGCCACAGCTGGCAATAAAGCAGCTTTTTCCGCACGCTGCGCGTACGGATTAAGCTGCTTTCTGGCCAAGTGTAGACATAAAAAGATGTACACAACACGGGAGGTAATAAAGAAAGCTCTCGATCGCATATTTACGTCCCTCGCTTGCAGCTCGGGCCGCAAACTTCTGCGATCTCGGCCTTTCTTTGTATTACCACCCTAGTTGTCTAATGTACTATTTTTATACAGTTGCTCAAAAAGTGGCGTATTACAGGGACGTATAGCGTGCGGGATGGGGGCTATTACATACTCATGCTTTTTTAGGGTTCCGTACCTCAAAAGGAAAAAACGGAACCCTTATAGGATCACTTTGTTGTCCGTCTGTCCGTCCGTCCGTCTGTCAAGACCCTTTTTCTCAGGAACGCGTGGAGGTATGAAGCTGAAATTTATATCAATTACTCAGGTCTACTGTCCCTTGAAGCTGTGAAAAAATCAAACTTCTAAGCCAACGCAATCAAAAGATACAGCCGTTTATGCCGCAAATTTTCGACACTTGCAAGGGAATCAAAACCTACAGGGTGCTTCCCGTGAACTCAGAATCTTGAAATTTGGTACGAAGCAACGTCTTATAGCATAGATAAAGGAAAAATTACGAAAACCATAAATTTTTAGTTACATCACATAATATATATTTTTTTAATAATTTTAAACTTACTACCCATTTCCTCATAAACGCGTAGAGGTATTAAATTGAAATTCATACCAAATACTCAGGTCTATAATACAGGTTTGTACGGAACCCTCGGTGCGCGAGTCTGACTCGCACTTGGCCGGTTTTTTTTACCTTTACCGCACTCGTACCTTTTCTTTCCAAACTGTCAAAATAATGTCTATTAAAAAGAAAAACCAACCATGAAGTTTTTACTAAAAAAAAATCATAGAAGTTTTTATGAGCTACTAATTTGTTTCAATAACAGATTTAATGATTTGATTGAATGAATTTAAAAACCTATTTAGAGGCTAAAAATTTCACCCATGCCGGGATTCGAACCCGCAACCTCTGGCTATCCGTACCAGTGCTCTACCAATTGAGCCAATGGGCGACTCACGGCATCAGTGAAATTTCGAACCTCTTTACAATATTCTCTGTATTACGTACAGGCAGCGACATCTGACTTAAGCAAATTGCATTACTTACAGCCCCGACTACCTACTTTGCAGTTAGGTTTTAACATTTTTTTTAAGGACAAAATGCCAGAACTATTTCTGAGACGTATCAGGAACTATAGAACTCTTCTGCATGCGACAAGAACTCCCTTTTTTCTTGATCTGCTGGACAATGATCTGCTAAGTTCACTGACATCTACCTATATGGGCTGGAGAGTAAAACATCCCCTTAATGTCACTGCGACCCGCCGCCGAGTGCTGCTGGCTGCAGGCGAGTACCCGCGGCAGGCGGCCGCGTCGCGCGATTCATCTCCGGCGTAACCTGATCAGCGACTCATCCCGCCACTCAAAGGATTCACGGGCTGTGAGCTTTGAGTCCGTGAGGAAATAAAACCCTTTGTCCCAGGTTTTCCCCTAACAAAATTAAGTTGCCGCGCAGAATCTACCGTACGTTATTTCCATACGTAGGTAGGTCTCTAGAAAGTATAAGCGACACACAAAATAATGATATCCAAGATAAATAACAACCACTCTTAAAAGTATTTATTTAAAACAACTTGATGTAAATTATTTACCTACTCAACTACAGTTTTTATTCCTACAGGAGAGGCGTCAGAAATGGATAACCTGAAAACAGTCTCTTGAGAGTACCTAACATTTGGGGATTTTGTGGGTAATAAGTTTTGTACAATGTTGTTAACTTAATTATTGTATTTTTTTAATGATTCGCGATTACTTATTGGTTCGGGAGTTAATGCATTGTCACTGTGATAACTCGACGTAGTAAAACTCTTTATTTTTACAACTAAGTATCTACTCATTACAGGAACAGAGACGTTATTTATTCACGGGCCTTTCTGTTTTCTTTTAGCTAGCGCGGGTCCCGCGCCGTGCAGCCGGCACGTACCAGTAATTCATACCAATTTGCTTTCGATTTCTATGAATGATATATGTTCCAAATTCAAATTTCATTTCGAAAGAGATATTTTGCTCACCATGCGAAGGAATAAATCTACACTTTTCGATTAGAAGCGATGGAAAGCCTTTTCGCTTAGATATTTTTTTATAGTTTGTCAAAAAATTCAAGAAACCGGAAGTGAAACTTTATTATTGGTATTAACGAAAATCATGACCATTTACTTACCTTTGATTAAGTACAGTACATAATTTTAATGCAATGACTGTAGTTTTTATTTTTATAATACTTGCAAGTGCAAGAAATTAACTAACACAGACAAAAAGTCTGAGCAAAACTTTACTCTTTAATTTCTACACTTTTTGGACAAAGTATAACAATGTCTCTTCAAGTCCAAGGACGTGATTGATATATTCTAATAAATAGCAAACTCTCTCTTTTAACAATCATAAATCATCAGGGTGATAGTTTTCTTATAATTCAATCGTTTTACTGCTTTTAATACTACCTACGTGAAATGCTCTGCTTTAGTCATTGTTACTTTTCTTTAGTTCAAAGATTTAATTTTTGTTTTTTAACTTCAATTAGCTATTACCTATTTTTTTCAATGCTGTGGCGATCAATAACCCTAGAATTTATAGATACTCTTTTTAACCATTTTTTTCGAGTTATCTACCAGTGGCGTATTTGTAGGTCTCCTAAAAATAAAATAAATCCCTACCTATCCGCAAGTCAATGTCATTAGGGATATTACAATAAAACACCTGAAGCATATTTCATAAGTCAATTTTTTCCATTTATTTTACATACATTTAGGTAACTAATTAAACTTACTCAAGTGTACATTTAATAATATTAATTAATAGTAATAATATACCTGAAAATTTTATTTACAAAAATGTTTTTAGTGCAAAATTTCGATAGGTTCTTAATAAAAATACTCGTGTCCCTGCCTCGCCTCTACTGAGCGAAGGGCGTGAGGGCGCCAATACATGTATCATATCAAAATGTAGCCAAAATTCGTGCGTTGGACAAACAAATTATTTACATTATAAAGTCTCAAGAGATCGATTTTGAATCGACCAATCGGAAACAGGAAAAGTTGTTTTCGCGTCTCTGATTGGCTGATCGGTTGCGACTATTCTAGAACACTGAACTTTTGATCGAACACCGAATGGCTGGTACATTCACCAAGTTTCACCTTCAGCGGCCATGCAGCGTCGACCAATGCCGCATTGACTGCTAAAATTACGAACATTTAGTCCATGTTGCTCTACGAAAACCCTTCATACAAAATTCAACTCAAATTCATTCATTCATAAATTAATTTAAATTCCACTTAAGTGACACCGAGGAAAGAAATGTGTCTATTGATATTGTATGTGTGTTTTTAAAACTATTCTTTTTTATATGGATTTATAAAAAAAATCCTCCCAAACACCCTTGTTATGAAGTGAAAACAGTATCTCAACGAAACATAATTTATAGATACATTAAAATCTTAAAAATTATAGCAATTTAACAGTTAATTAGACAAGATTAAAATAGTTATCACTTTCAATTGAACCTTTCTTACCTTGAAAAATAGATACAAAATCAATTAAACATTTACAAACATTACCCATACCATAAAATGCTTATTGGGTTTTAAAATGTACTGTTTAAGTTTTGTTTTTATACCCAAACGAACGTATGCGTATGTTTGAGGGGCAGTCAAGCTCAGAGTAGTAAACTTATATTTTTGTATAATTTTCTGAATCTGCTGTACTCACTTAATAAATAAAGAGCGTCGTGCCTCAAAAAAGTCTCAGTTGTTTCGTTTTGGTTTGGGAACAAAACGAGTGATTGTGATGCTTCCAAGATAAAATAATAATAAAATTAATAAGAAGTTCCTGCGATGCAGGAAGAGACCCGTGCCCCAGCAGTGGGGACATACAAGGGTTGATAACGAACGAAGAAGTTTAGTCGTTGGGTAAATGTTTTATAAACCTAGGCAAGTAGATGAAAAAGTGAAACTTGGTAAAATGTGCCTATCAAAAGTAAGACTTAATGAAATCACTATTTTATAATAGATTATAATAAAACTAAGTACAATAATTATTTTCGGTACTTGACTTAAAAATATACACAGTGAAACGACATCTGCATACATACATCCTATAATGGCGGGTTCTAGAAGACTTATAAAACTTATACAGTGGGGGCAAAGTTAGAAAGAAACCACTTACATTGTGTGACAAGGTTTGTAAAGATGAGATCGCAACATTAATATTATGTCTCATACAATTTTACACAGCTTGTCACGTGTGACACCTGATCTGTGTTTTTTTTATTTAGACGCTTTCCCAATAATAACCATCGTGAGAACTGACCGATAGAACATGCCATTTCCGGATGTGTTTGGAATATCCTTTCACTCTGTTAAGTAACAATTTCCCTGTCCAATATTAAGATCGAGAATTATTATAATTAAATCATTTTTTTCTCGCGACGAACATTCGACAAGAGATGTGCTAAAATTGCTAAAATATTAATTTAAGTTGTTGCATGTTTGACTATTTGAACAAGTTTAACCACTTCGGAGCTCCTAGTAATGACTTCAATTACGGAGGTATAAAGTACATAGAAAAAAGATAGCATACAAAATATCTATATACTAGGATATATACAGCCACTATACAGGGAAAGGTATAAGGTATAGAAGGACAGAGTCAACATAAAATATATTTAACTAAAGCAAATTAATTCACAGTGATGAAAACTCACTGAAACATGTCTTATAAATGTCGTTTTAAATACATTTAATAAATAGTGGTACAGCCAAACATACACCGAGCGTATAGATTGTACCTAAATACATGATAATATTATTATCTAACAAAGTTTCGGAGCCGGCCGTCGACAACCCTAGGCCTACAAATAAGCTTCACGATCCAACAAGCGAGGTTGTTAGGGGGCAGGTTAATTAGCGCCAGCATCGAAAGATAATCATTATTTTTGTAAAAAGTGGCTTTCAAATCTCTCTACAATGAATCAGAAATGTTGGCTTAGCTTCCGTTGGTGAGCTCAATAAAGTCTCGAGCGTCTCAGTGGAATTATGACGCCTTTTAAATTGAAATTGAAAAATGGTTTAATTAGCGCACATTAATACAAAAACAACGTAAAATAGACTAAGTTAATGACTTAGTTAATTAAGTGAAAAGATAAGCTATGCGATAATAAGGATAAATTAAATTAAATTGCATATACGCCCACACGTGTATGGCACAGGCAATTCAGTCAACTATTTCGTTGGTCTGCCGGATTTTTCAAGTGTACGTTTGATAATCTTACAAAATATATATTTCAGACACATCTTTCATTAAAGATACACAACACTAACTTGGTCTGCCCCTGTATTCCAGTCATCTGTTAAATTAGTTAGGAATTTGAAAGAGAGGGCCAGGTTCTGAATTGAGAATTTCGCTGAGTGAATAGTTAACTGTAGTGGTGTCTCATCCATATTCCGAGAAAAGAGTATGACAGAATGTTACTTAAGTATTTACTTAGTGCAACTCTCAATTTAGACAACGGCTCATAGAGAATTGGAGTCGCTCAGGATGTGGTGCTCATAGTCAGTGCACCGATGCTGGTGTAACAAGTGCGCAGGATTTACGCCGACGGCCCAGTATGGAAATAATCGTGACAGCTGCGAACACATTCGCTGGTACGATAAAAGTAGAAAAATAATCACTAATAAATTAGGCGGTTAATTTTAAAAGTCTCAAAAAGTTTCGCTTAATGCTAGGATTTACAGTTGAATATTGGTATACTTATCTACGAGTACTTAAATACAATTTTGTCGATCGCCGGTGACCGCCGCGAGGTAAGGTCAGCAGTGAGTATAGCAGGACATTGATATTTTTGCAATTTTCTACAATTTTGTGGCTTAATTAGGCAATCATTGTTTAACATACTTCGTGACAGTAAAACAGCATTATCTTGATTACTCTAAACAACTATGTTACATGAATAAAACAAAACTTAAATTAAATTACAGAAACATATAATAGTAATTAATAAACATACCACTTTCTCATTCTGACACAACGTCACTCACTCTCAAGCACAGTTCCATATTTCAATAACCTAAAGCGGTTCAGTTAGACTAGTTAATTTAGTTGGTGGAATATTGATTCCACTAGTTATTCAAATTACTTTCGAGATCTGTAATTATTAAGTATAGTCTACCGTTGTGCTGCCCTGAGTACAATAATGTTTACAACAATATTAAACAAGCTTAATTATATCCATGTACAGTTGCGAAATAAAAAATATACAATTTCCTGCTACACCGGGTGACGTTGAACCTTAGAATATCTTAATGCCCATTGGAGTTGTAGTCTATCTAATGATACCTCCATTAACGCCAATCATATGGAAATCAATTATAAAATCGCTAAAAACCAAGTACCTACTATCTTTATCAGATAAATAAAAAAATTACCGTTGTCTACCTGATAAATTAACAGTCACTTTCTAATACGCACATAAAGGATAATGGCCAAGAAGAGACAGGAAGTATTCAGGTCATATGAGAAGAATATTTAACAAGTTCCCTGTCCATGAGTGGTATATGACTCAGAGGAGTATATTGGAATAAGTTCATGAGTCACATTTGACTCATTTTCATTACATCTTCCGGCATACAACTATCTAACTGTGGACGTAGGGTATTGGAATTTAATTATATCTTGGACAGGGAAGTTGTTAAAGTGGTTGTAGGAGCACTGCACTTGTAAACTATTCTATAAAGTTCCGGTCATGACAACAGCTACTGGGAATAATCACAGAGCCACTGACGGGTCAAGTCGAGTCAAGTTACTCTTGACTCGCTATGAAAAGAATCAGTGAACAAATTTTGGATATGTTACTTAAGTTTTAACGCGGTGACAATGTTTTGGAAGAGTTTTTAAAATAAATAAATGATCTTTATTGCCGAGATATCAATGAATCCTTCGGTGACTGTGCACTAGAATTTATTTCCATATTTCATTTCGTTTACTGTTGTTTATATAATATACAGAACTGTCATCAGATACAGAGATATATCTTTGTATGGAACTACAAAACTACCTGGCTATTTTCTATATTAAGATTAAAAAAAAACAGATCAGACCAAATCTCTCAGATCAAAAAAAAGACCTGAACCAAATCTTTTCAGGGAAATTCATCAAATCAGTTTAGGCCGAAATCTGTAATCTAACAGATTTTTTTGTAGTTCAATACTTCCCCACCTATCCGCAGTCGAGTGATGGGCCACAAACGATCAGTTTTAACTGGGGCGCAGACTGTGCACTTATTACCAAGATGCAAGTGCCTATTTTAAATTGTTATGTGAACTATTAAGTGAATTATTGTGATTTTGTGTGACTGAAGAGTGAGATTAAACAGATTCTTGAAATTTGTTGAAATGTTAACAGTCAAATCTTACACTGATTAGTCAGCAGTTTATACTGCACAGTAAACAAATTTAGACTGATCAGTCAGCAGTTCGACTAAACAGTGAACATAGACTTGGTCCAGGCAATTTTTTCCCTTTTTTATCTACTAACATCAGTGGCTTTTTATTTCAAGCAAAACAGACCTGTAGTAGCAAGGAGACTACAAATACTCAAAAATTGGTCTGTCTTGTTCTCTGTTTTATTCTACTCACAATAAACTGACCGTGGGTGGCCCCTGTACTCGTAATGACCCGCGTGGAGTCTAAATAACATTCACAAATTGGTCACACCTCTAGCGAATTCATTATTACATACATTACACTACAAGATTTCAGCTAGTTTGGTGCGTGAATTGAGCTAAAATCACCCGTCACATTTAATTTAAAAAGTTCCTAAAAAGTAACCAAGAGATATTTATATCGCTTTCTGGAGTAGGTTAGGAGAATTTGGGATTTGAGGCGTTCGAACCTAGGTCCACATTAAAATACCTTTTTTTGTTACGAAAAGCCACAAAAGGTTTTTAACCAACGATGATATACAGACATCGAAAAATACTTTATGCATATTGATATTTTGCATTTAAAACCTGGTTCAAACATCTCAAACTGCAATATTGGATCGCGTTGGATCGAACTGCTAATTAGGATTCAGCTGACAGTGAATAGCGATCGGTTTTGATCAAAGGGGAGTGCGCTAGGACGTGCCGCCTTTAGGAACCGCTGGGTGCCACCGGCCGTGGCCAGGGCTAGTCTTGTGGGACGTAGTTTGTAGTTTATATCAACGGTGGAACACACCAGAAACGGCCCCTTGTAGCGCTTCTAGATGGCTTTTGTGGCTTATACTAGCAAGAACGTGCTGGGTTATGTGCTAGATTCTAACACCTGTAGTTGGATAGTTTCTATGTATCCTTTGTCACGCCAACAGTAGAATCGACTGGGATCCATTGCCTATAGAGCGCTTTAATCCTGGTAAGTCGAATGCGTCTGATTACCTACCGGTGAAACTCATAACTTCTGCTAACAAAGGAACCCGCGTGAAACGCCCTACCTGCTAACATTGGAACGTGCTTAGTGCTGCCATCTGTGGCACCTGCAAAGTCCCGAGCGCGTAAGGTCCTGTGGGGTGCACCAGGTGCCGCTAACAGTGGAACTGCTGCTGCGTAATGGCGGAGAGGTCCTTCATGAGTCCCTCGAGGTTCTGCATCTCCCGCTGCAGGCGCTCCGTGGAGCGCGAGGGGGTGAGGGGCTCCAGCTCGGCCGCGGACGCCGGCACCGGGCCTGCTGGAGGATGCAGCTGTCACTTTTGGTCATATCTTTATTTATTCGGACAAAAGAAACTGATAGAAACTCCTTAAGGCACTAACTGCCGGTTTCTGGTACAATAACAAGCTGTTAATCTACTGTTAACAGCTGTCAGTGGGCCAAAGTGCATACAGAAAAAGCATTTGACAGCTGCTATCAGTAGATTAACTGACTGTTAGTGTACGAGAAACTGGCGGTAAGTCCGCCGTATTGTACATTTAGTTAAGTGTTATAAAGTTTTTATTAATTAATAAATAGCACAATACGGTTACAAGTCGGAATATGTTACTTAGATATGTACGGTTGCCTGGAAGAAATTGCTTTTAGTAATGAGGCCGCCATTTGTACTATATTTTTTATATAATTTCTGTGTACAATAAAAAATATTCTATCTATCTATATGTAATTGTACAACTTTTGGCATTTTCTTTAGAATAATACAAACAAATAGAAAATAAAAGCTTATGTACAATTTATTAATCACGAATAATTTATTTCATTGTTAAATTAAAATGAAATTAATTGTTATTGGCTCAGTAATTTTCTTTAGCCGTATGTAAAATGGTAAATATTTATTTCAATACCTCACGGGACAGGCATCGCCTATTGTACGGGTCTGTATATGCTCAGGTTTCGTAGACATTCTCATGGCATTTCGTGATGAATGTGAAAGTAGAACAAGTGATTTGTTGTGATGTGAATGTTGTGTTTTGTAGAGGATCTAGACATGCGCAAAACAGTACCCTATGAGAACATGCCACATGGCATGGCATTTCGTACCGCGTCATATGGCATTATAGCAGTACGCAGTACGCGGAACATGGCCTACCTAAGATGTCGAATTATGACTCACGAAGGCCATGTTTAGAGTCACTGTCATTATGCCTACATGACGTAGCCCGTCTGTATTATCCATTACCTACACTTAAAATACGAGGTGGTGTCAAAGAAATGTAGGCTTTATGAAGAACGTATTGATTTCAAAACGCTTTACCGGCGTGATAGAGACAGCGGAATCTCGTTCGCGGCAAGATCATTTCTTCTCAATTGCACAATTTTTCGAAGTTATACGATGCCGACCGACGGACACCCGAACATCGAATTAGGATAATAATTTGTGCAAAACAGTACCCTATTAACAAGGCAATAAGGTACGCTCGCCGACCGCCGCGCGCTTTGTGCCATGCATGTGCAAGTACATAGCAACGATTTGCCGCGGTCAGCCGGTCGCGACGTACTGATCATGCCATAGGTCATGATAAATTTTGCCGCGTACTGGGTACTGATTCAGTACGCGGTCGTGCTATATAACGCGTACTGCATAACTCGCATTACTTACACATGTCTAGAGGATACTGACCCATCTGCAGTCGGTTGGCGTGGCCGGGCGAGGAGCCGGCGCTCTTGTAGGGCGAGGTCTCACGGCCGGTGCCTGCCGGTGGACAATAGCATTTATAACACATTTGTCAGACGAATTACACTCGCCACTCGCTAAGGGCCCATTCATACATTGAGTCACACGATTTTCGTGTTTTTTTTCACCCCTCCCCCGTCCTGGTCACAGGTTCGAAATTTCACTGATGCAGAGTATTCGCCCATTAGCTCAGTTGGGAGAGCGCTGGCATGCGATAGGGAGAGGTTGCGGGTTCGAGTCCCGGCATGGGTGGAATTTTCAGCCTCTAAATATGTGTTTAAAAATTTTCCTTAGCACGGGTTAGTGCATTGAAAATAATATAAGGGACAAACTACATAACAAGGGGTTAAACACTTTAGGAGAGCAAATTGACTTAAGGTAAGCTATAAATATTTATAAATTATGTTTTTTTAATTGTTATTATGGTCTACTTTAACAACGTAGACGATTACTTTTTAAGTATAACCGTAAATATAAACAAAATGAGTTAAGGAATCTTATTCCGAGGTGAGCAATCTTGCTTGAAATGCGCGAACATATAATATCGCCTCTCCGTCTATCAGGACAATGACCTCCGGCGCATACATATTTTTAAATATTAACATTTACAAACATGTTATACAATAGTTACTCTTACTGTTTATTCAATAATAATTCTGAAAAAAAATTCTCAACATTTTAAATTCAGTGAGGGTCGTGACAACATAGGGAGGCCGTAGCAGACTTACCGTCAGCCGGGGGGGTGAAGCTGTGCAGCGGGGCGGCGGGGGGGCGACGCAGTGACCCCGCGCGGCTCGCCCCCACCCCCGCGCCGGGCCCCGCTCCCGCGCCCGCCCCCGCCACGCGCTCGCCCTCGCTGCTCAGTGAGTCGCGGCTGCGAGAAGTTACATTAGATAACAATATTACCAGTGACTTTATTTTCGTTCAATATTTTATTTCATTTCAATATTGTTCCATTGAGGACGGTGATAGAGCCCGCGCCTAACATGCGTGAGATCGTTGGTTCGAATTCCGGTACCTACTAACGACTTTGTTTAAGTCACTACGTGTTGTGTCTCTGCGAAGTCAGTACTGTCGGAAGTCAGTATTCACTGCTCTGCTAGTCCACGAAAAACCCAAGACAATTTATTATGAAAGTGTCTGAAGTCAATATCCACTGCATGAAGTTGTCACTAGTAGCTAAAATCAGTAAACTCTGTGTGTGGCCGAAGTCAGTACAGATGGCATCTGGAACCCTTGGTGACACCAGTTGGTACACTCTTAAGGTCAAGTGTCTCAAGTCAGCACTCACTGAGTATAAAGTCCACTCGTAACACAAGTCAGTACTCACTGAGTCTAAACCCAACTACTAAACTAAAGCAGGAGACGGAGCACAGTCCGTCACGTGACCCAGTCAGTAACACTGCGTGTGTTGGCCTTTAGCAACCTAACACAGTATTCAACACCCCAGCAAGTCCGTACTCATTGTGTATAATGCCTATTCTTAACACAAGTCAGTACTCACTGAATGTACCTAATGTCAACTACTAAAAAGGCAAGAGATGGACCACTGTCCGTCACCTGATTAAGTAACACTGCGTGCCTTGGCCACTATTACCCCAAGACAGTATTCCAACAACGCCCCAACAAGTCATTACTTACTGAGTGTAATGCTTACTACTATACTAATTTATAATATTGCGTTCCCTACAGGGTCCACAAATATTCATATTTTTAGTTATGTCATCTGTATACTTGTGATATGCAATAAATTATTGAGTATTAATTATTGAGTACTAACCCAAGGACGGACCACGGTCTATCACCTGCTTGTCAGTAACAATGCGTGCCTTGGCCCTTAGCAACCCAAGCCAGTATTCCTACTAGATATGAGTGGCGCGCCGTTTTAGGAGTAAAAACTACTTTATTTAATGTGACTAAATTAATGTAATTTAAGTCAGTAGGTAGGTACCTACTGATTAGATAATCTAATATACAAATGTGATTGGATTTTGAAAGATCTCATGGATGGATGAAGAATTATTCAATGGCTTCTACTGTACTTATTTATGGTAAAAATATGAAAGAGAGATATAAAACAAGAGTTACAAAACATATGTTTTTTACGTAGTCAATCACATTCTTTTGGCTACAGTTTGTTAAAGACTGTTAATTGGTTTTAAGGTTTTATAATCACGTTGATTTTTTTATTGCCACTAAAGTGCCTCAAGTGTTTTAGTTTTCCTTTCACATGTAACTATGTTTTTCATTCTAATAAAAACAAGTACTTCCGATCGATAAACAATGTCTTTTTATTGTATTCTGTCATGAAATACAAAAACTATATTATAAAGTGACGCCGCCGGCGGCGCTCGTATCTAATTCCGGCAGCCCGACAAGTCAGTACTCACTGCGTGTAGTGTCCCAGCGGCTCGTAGGCCACGTAGTGGCCGCGCTCGCGCGCCGCCGCCGCCGCCGCGTACACGTCCCCGCCTGCACAGATTAAATAGAGATTATACAAAAAGGATGTATTTACTCATATTATCACAAATTCAATAGATAAGATAGAGGTTGCATAAAACGTATGTAGTTACTCAAACTATCACAAAATTAAAAGATAAGGTAGAGGTTATATAAAAAGGATGTATTTCTTCAAACTATTACAAATTTAATGGCATAGACGAAAAGTACCACAAAAGCTCTTGGGGTTTTAAATTTATTTATTAACACTAAGCTGAATTCCTTATTAGTTTTATGTACTCACAGGGTGCAGACTGTAGCGGTGCTACTGAGGCAAGTGAAGACTGCGGTGACGCCAGCGGACCCTGTTAACAAACTGATAATATAATGTCTGGCTGATGCGTTACTTGCATTTGTACCCATAAAGCTGAGGATATGCTGTCTTACGTGATGCCTTTGTTTCGAAATTCGTATTGATAAAACTGAGCATTGTGTCCTTAAAGATGATGAGTTATATCCATGCTGATCATGTTAAGGATATATTGTTAAACGTGATGAGTTTTTGCCTTCGTCTCGATTAAGCGGAGGTGTTCAACAAAATTTCCAATTACTGAAACTTCTGAAACACGATATATGTTACAGTCACAACTCTTAAACGGTCAGAACTAGTTTTGACTGCAAAAATCAGTCAAAAGTACTTTTGTCCAAAGCTTCTGGTCAGTAACATTTGAAATTTAAAACCTATTTAGAGGCTAAAAATTCCACCCATACCGGGATTCGAACCCGCGACCTCTGGCTATGTGTGCCAGCGCTCTTTCCAACTGAGCTAATGGGCGACTCACCGGCATCAGTGAAATTTTAAGTTTGTCCTTAGCACGGGTTAGTGCATTAAAAATAATATAAACATTTGAAATACCAAATGGTTAAAACACCTAAAATGATGCATTACTCAATTTGCGACATTCTAAACATAAGTGCGACGAAGCGCGTAACGGAGCGCGAAGAAGTGTGTAAGGTTGAATATGTAAGACCGAAAACCAACTCGACATTGCGATTAGAATTTTTAATGCATACATATAAGAATTTTGCTTTATTTTTCGCAATTTCGATTTTAGTAGTCAAACTAGTTTGGACCGGAGTTTTGACTGTAACATATGAATATAATTAATTATTATGAAATAACACAACTCACGAACGATGCATCGTTCTATCGAAAGAAATAAGATGTAATGTTATAAAGCTATTAGCTTTTGCCAACGTCTTTGCGGCTGGCTTACAGAAAAAATATTTTGTTCCTGTGAAATATTTAGACATTATAATAGACAATATAATTATTCTATTCATAAAGAAGACAAAACAAATCGAAACCATAAAAATCGGTCTAGTTGGTTTCGAATTATAATGTTCGAAGTTGGTTTCGAGTTATAATATTCGAAGTTGGTTTCGAGTTATAAAATTCAAAGTTGGTTTCGAGTTATAATATTCCAAGTTGGTTTTGAGTTATAATATTCCAAGTTGGTTTCGAGTTATAATATTCGAAGTTGGTTTCGAGTTATAAAATTCAAAGTTGGTTTCGCGTTATAATATTCTAAGTTGGTTTCGAGTTATAATATTCCAAGTTGGTTTCGAGTTATAATATTCCAAGTTGGTTTCGAGTTATAATATTCGAAGTTGGTTTCGAGTTATAAAATTCAAAGTTGGTTTCGAGTTATAATATTCCAAGTTGGTTTCGAGTTATAATATTCCAAGTTGGTTTCGAGTTATAAAATTCAAAGTTGGTTTCGAGTTATAATATTCCAAGTTGGTTTCGAGTTACAATATTCCAAGTTGGTTTCGAGTTACAATATTCGAAGTTAGTTTCGAGTTATAAAATTCAAAGTTGGTTTCGAGTTATAATATTCTAAGTTGGTTTCGAGTTATAATATTCCAAGTTGGTTTCGAGTTATAATATTCCAAGTTGGTTTCGAGTTATAATATTCGAAGTTGGTTTCGAGTTATAATATTCGAAGTTGGTTTCGAGTTATAAAATTCAAAGTTGGTTTCGAGTTATAATATTCCAAGTTGGTTTCGAGTTATAATATTCCAAGTTGGTTTCGAGTTATAATTGTACGAGCAGAGGCGGGTTGTATGATGGTCACTGATGCCCTACTCTGCTGTACAGGGATGATAAGGATGTATGATGATTATGATGTAAAGTCTGATTTGCTATTTCTTGATAGATATTTAATAAACGAGTGCTCGCCGAGGCGGCTGATAGAGTACTGGATACATATACGAGTAAAATGCTAAATGTGCGGTTTGGCCCGTACATGCTGCGGACGACAAATAAGAGAAAACAAAGTAAAAAATATTAATTAAACATTTTAGAAGCACTTAGGTACGTAGGTAGCTACTTAAAAATTAAATGCTTATATTATAATGTAATAACGTACACAACTTAAATATTTCATGAAGGTATATACTGCACTATTCACTGTCACTAAAACGAACACGAAGTACGGGCGAAGTGGCTTTATCCAGTGCACGTGCACTGTTCGGCACGCTTGCCTTCGCGGTCGCGGCCAGATTACTCGACGATCTGTGCAATTGTGCTCTGGGTACAGTGCCGAGTTCTATTGATTGTTCGCTGCGTGAAGGGTGTGCTTGTTGTGTATGGATTCTTCGTATCTTTTAAGTAGATTGTGCTCGGCCTCAACTATGGATGTTTGATTTTTCCATAGATGAAAAAAGGCGATTATGATTGGTTCTTATCAAGTTGATGTCAGTTTGATACTGTTCGGCGAAATTTTCTTCAAGTACTCCGAACAGGCTGTGAGCTATGTAACCCACGCCGTTGATAAGCCCGCGCCGAGGTCGCGTCGAGCGTGTGAGATGCAGACCGCGCAACATGTTGTTACAGTATTCAAGCTCGGTCGCTTCATGCCGTAGTTGCAGAAGTACCGCGTCGCATCTTGTTTGTTTCGTTCCTTTCAAACAGTAGCAGATATCTTCTAAGTTTTTGATGTGTTTGTTGAAAAGTGAAAGTCCTTGTCGATATGGATCCATGTCGTAATATACAATCAATTTCCATTGATCTCGAACAAGGTATATGTTGGATATTTTGTCCAAATAAATGCTTTGATTGTCGTTTAGACTCAGTAAGTTATCGACACACTGAGCCGGAGATATAATGGTAGCTAGCAGAAGTATTGCTAAGGCGACGTAATTGATGGTCTTTCTGCCTGTAGTTCGGCTAGCTTTCGTTGGAGATGTTGTTGTTTGTTGATTTGTCTCAGGTTGATTATTTTCCTTTCCGGTGCCTTTCTTGTCTGCGATTTGACTTGAAACTAGCCTTGATATTTTTGTGATAGGCCTCTTGATGACGTTGCTTTTAGTTTTGATGGACACTACACGTACGAGCTTGTCCTTTCCAGGGTGAAGGTCGATTACCCTGCCCATCGCCCATTTACCGGGAGGTAAGTTAGCGTCATGGATAATAACGATATCGCCAATTTTCATATTTTCTTGCTTTTGCTGCCATTTGCTTCTGACAGACAGCTGGCATAGGTACTCAGACTGCCACCTTTTCCAAATATCGTTATAGATTTTTTGTACAAGCTGCCATCTAGTGCGTTCGTCCTTCTCGGTCTCCAGGATAGTCAATGTGGGACCGCTTGCTAGGAAGTGTGACGGCGTAAGGAAGTCGATGTCATCTGGATCTTCACTGAGAGCGCAGAGCGGCCTTGAATTGAGGCAGGCCTCCAGCTGATATAGAAGCGTTGCTAGCTCCTCGTAAGTCAGTTTTTGCTCTCCTATTACTCTACGAAGGTGGAACTTCAGACTTTTCACAGCCGCTTCCCATAAACCACCAGCACTTGGCCACGAGGGGGCATTGAAATGCCATTCTATCTCCATTTCTGATATTGCTGAGTGGAATTCTTCGTTTAAAGCAATTTGCAGATGACAGAACTCTTGTTTTAGTTGCTTATTGGCTCCGACGAAGTTGGTCCCGTTGTCGCTGTACATGTGACGCGGGGTTCCTCGCCGGGCTGCTAGTCGACGGAGCGCTGCTAGGAAGGCGGATGAGCTGAGGTCTGATACGGGTTCAAGGTGTATAGCCTTGGTCACCATACATACAAAGACACAAACATATCCCTTTGTAGTTTTTATGCCTCTGCCTTTACTCGACTTGACTGCAATGAAGCCCGTGAAATCTACTCCGGTGTGATAAAAGGGTCGGTTGAGATTACACCGCGCCGCCGGTAAGTCTCCCATCTGTTGTATTTGCTTGATAGGATTGTATTTTTTGCACACGACGCATTCTCTAATGCGTTTCTTGACGGCCCTGTTACCGCCTATGATCCAAAACTGCTGCCTCAGCCACGATAAAGTGAGGCGCGGTCCGCCGTGAAATGTTTTCTTGTGCGCCTGATATATTAATAGATTGATAAAGTGCGCTTGGTGTGGCATGATAAAAGGGTGTTTCATGTTTGTATCAATGTTTGCGTGTTTTATTCTGCCGCCCACTCTCAAAACCCCATTTTCATCCAAAAACGGGTTTAGCGGTTGCAGCGTGCTATTGGATTTCACGTGACCGTTCTGTTGGATACTGGATATTTCTTCAGGAAATGCCCGTTGCTGGACATGCTTGATAATTAAAGTGTTTGCTTTCTTGATTTCGTATGTTGTTAGATAGCTCGGTTTTTGCTTAGACCTTGACACGGCACGTAATACCCATGCGAGTATGCGCGTCACTCGTGTAAGACAGCTGTGTCTGTTCAATAGATCTTTGATCACGTCATCGTTGTCGTCGTGTAAGATAGTGACGTTTGATTGAGTTATTTTTTTTTACTCTTGCTCTGTTGTATATGATTGAGTGGTGTCGTGCTGATATTTCGGTAGCCACGTAGGCCCTTCCCACCACAGGGAGTGCTCTTTTAAACTTGATGCTGATATTCCACGGCTGGCGCAGTCAGCTGGATTTTCGGCAGACTTAACGTAGCGCCAACAGTCAGATGGCATGATTTTCTTGATCTTTTTTACTTTGTTGGCTACGAAAGGCTTCCATCTCTCTTCATCACCCTGTATCCAGCCGAGAACTGCTGTTGAGTCGGACCAACCATAGATTTTAATATTATGATCGGATAAGCTGTTTTGCACAGTTTGCATTAGTCTTGATAGGAGAAGTGCCGCACAAAGCTCGAGTCTGGGGAGTGATACAGTTTTCGAAGTGGGCACTAATCTTGATTTTGCTGAACTGATAACCACCGATGCTGGATGGTTTACTGATTGATCTTTGCTTGATATTTTGATGTAGATGACACAAGCATAAGCTCGCTCTGAGGAGTCGCAGAACCCATGTAACTCAATATCATCATGTTCGTGAGTGTTTATCCATCTTTGTATTTTTATGTCGTGGATTTTCTCAAGGTCTTTCCTTGTTCTAGACCATTCGTCTGCAGTATCTTGAGGAAGTTGATCATCCCAAGCAAGTTGCTGCTGCCAGACTGATTGGAAAAGCAGTTTTAGCTTCGTGGTTGTGGGGCACAGCCAGCCTAAAGGATCAAAGATTTTTGATATATCTGATAACAATGATCTTTTTGTGGCTGGTTTCTGTGTTGCTGTGTCAATTGTCAGCTGAAACATGAAAGTATCTTCTTGTGGGCTCCACCGTAATCCAAGAGTTTTGGTTGATTCTTTTTGCTTGAAGTCGAATCCAGGTTGCACTTTGCTGGCTGTGTCGACTCCTTGTAGTAACTCATTGTGATTTGAGCACCATTTTCTAAGATTGAACCCCCCTGCTTTGAGTAAGTCAATCAAGTTTGCTTGAAGATTTTTTGCTGTTTCGATGCTGTGATGGCCACTGAGGACGTCATCCATGTAAAAGTCTTTTTCAAGGATTTTGGCTGCTTCAGGGAATCGGTGACCTTCATCTTGCGCCAATTGCTTTAGAGTGTTCATTGCTAGAAATGGCGCAGCCTTGGTTCCATACGTCACTGTTGTTAGAGCGTATTCACGGAGCATTTGATCAGTGGTGTCGCGCCATATTATTTTTTGATACATTTGATCTTCTTCATGACACCAAATAGCTCTGAACATTTTCTCAATGTCTGCAGAAAATGCTACTTTATATTGCCTCCACTTTGAAATCAAGGACATTAAGTCTGTTTGTAGATTTGGCCCACTATACATTAGATCATTGAGACTGTGGCCAGTTGATGTTTTTGCTGAAGCATTGAATACGACCCGTAGTGACGTAGTTGTAGACTCGGCCCGTTGTACGGCGTGGTGAGGCAAGTAGCAACCGGGCGTCATGTTGCCGGTACTAGTGCATGGTTGCATATGGCCTAATGCGGTGTATTCGCGCATAAATACGCTGTTGCTAGATCTTGATTTTTCTGGAACTTTCTCTCTAGTTGACGAAATTGTGCGACGGCTTTTTGTTTTGATTCGCCAAGATTGTCCTTGAAGTCTGGTTTCAGAGGTAGACGAACAATGTAACGACCATCTTCCTGCCGTTTTGTCTCTGTTTTATATTGCTCAAGGCAGTATTGGTCTTGTGATGTCAGGTCAGTGGAGTTTTCTGCTATATCTTCCACTGTCCAAAATCTAGATATCTCTTCGAGATCGTGCAAAACTACATTACATTGATACGACTTTAGGTTGCCACAGATTATCCAACCGAGGCGTGATTGCTGTGCGATCGGATGATTTTCATGTTCCCTGATTATTCCGCTCAAAATTATATTTGAGTAGATGTCGGCGCCGAGGAGTACGTCCACTGGGCGGCTGATATTAAAGTCCGGGTCGGCGAGTTGTAAGCCTTCAAGGTAGTCCCATGCTGGTTTATTGAATGAACGGTGTGGCAGGTTATTAACAAGAGTCTTCATGATCAAGACATCGGTGCTGAAGGTATAGTTTGATTGCAAAGATGAAACAGTGATGTTCAGCACTCCTTTGCAGTTGTTCTCCTTTGTCCCTATTCCAAAAATAACTCCCTTGCATCGCTGCCGGGGCAGGCCAAGTCTTTGGGCTGCGTTTTCGGATATTAAAGATGTCTGTGACCCTTGGTCCACCAAGGCCGCATGGTCTGATAGCTTCCGTCGGCTGACAGCACCTTGATTTGAGCGGTTGCTAGGAGAATTTCTGTGACGCATTCTTGTGATACATGTGTCACTTGTTTTTGTTGCGAAGGCTCTCCTTTGTTAGTGTGTGTGTTGCTTGCACGGTAACTTGAAACGTATGCGCCGTGTAGCAATGTATTGTGATTGCTGTCGCACTTGGCGCATCGCTTTTCTGAGAAACATTCCTTGCCTTTGTGGTCATAAAGGCAGTTTTCGCAAAGTTTTAAGTCTTTTGCTGTTTGTCGTTTTGACTGTGGTGTTGCTTCTAAAAATGTCTTGCATTGGAAAATGCCGTGTTGTTCAGTGCACCGGGGACACTTGATATTCCGCTTATCGCGAAACGTTGATGGGAAAGTTTTAGCACTTGTATGATTGATGAATGGCTTGCTTGGTGACCCGTGGCTTGCTTTATAGGTATTTGTTTTCTGGGCCACCGTTTGCTGGTTTAATTTCGATACGTCTTGTCGGCGACGGGACGATTCCAATGTCATAAACCGTAGTTCTAGGAACTCTAGAAACTCTGATAAGACAGGTAATTCTCGCGGCTGTCCTAAGTACTCGAAGTAGTCGTTATGACTTTCGTTGTCGAGTTTTTGGAGCAATAGGTGTACCACAAGAGGGTCCCAGTTTGATGTGTCTACTCCCAAATTTTTCACAGCGTGAAGACATTCTTTGGTAGTGTCGTAAAGTTTTTTGATAGCTGATGCTGATTGCTGTTGTATGTTTGGCAAACCAAGGAGGGTGTTCATGTGGGAACTGAAGATCAAGCGTTTGTTGTTATATCTATGGTTCAATATTTCCCAGCATGTCTGATAATTTCCCGAGCTTATTTGAAGATGCTGAATAAGTTTTTCGGCTTCTCCCTTTGTTTTGCTTTTGAGAAATTGCATTTTCTGAGCGTCAGGAATTGATGTATTTTTGTGAATGGCTTCCGTAAAAAGATCCTTAAATGAAGTCCACTGTTGATAGGATCCACCGAAAGTAGGGATTTCCATTTTTGGTGCTGATTGCTCTTGATAGGATACGGCCCACATCTTGCCGTTGATCGATTTTTTGATTTGATTATATTTGTCTTCAAATTCATAATACGTGTTTTCGTATTTTACATCTTCTGACGTGAGCTCACTGTCGAGTTCCCAATGCAAACAGTCGACAGCAGCCCACCTTGCCTGTAAAGTGCGTAAGGCGTCCTCGAACTCCCACTTGTCGTGAAGGCTGTCAAGGTTAATGCTGTTCATGGCACGTTCAAGTGCTTTGAAATTGCTTTTTTGCTTTTTATACATCTCGTCAAGTTTGCTAAGATTACCTTTGTTAACTTTGCTGGAGTGTAACTGATATTGATTATCTGCTTGTGAAGCTTGCTCTGCCGCTGTGCTGGCTGGAGAGCTTTGTTGCTCCAATGCATGATAATCCGAGCTAACTCCTGCTAGTGGAGTAGCGGGTCGGAGAATTGACTTCACTTCCGGTTGCTGTTGATACTGAATTATCACTTGGCGAACATCGTTGTTATACTTGGTGGTTTTTTCCATGTGATTTTCATAGTAATACGGATGGTCAAGTTCGATTTCTGATAACTTCTCGTGATTTGTCTGGAAATCGTTGTAGTACCGATCCAGAGTTTCCAAATTTCTTTTGATGTTGGACGGCGTCTTTCGGCCTGGTCCATCCTTTTTAAAGTTGGTAAAAAGGGTTTTCATTGCTTCCATAAGCTGCTGCTGAATTTCTAGGAGAGCTTCCATTTTGAATGTTTGATAGGTGTTGTGTGCTCCTTTGATAGATGATAAATTTAGTAGTTTTTGCTTCCTACTAACTGATACAAGAGCTGATCAAGTATCCCAAATGTGATATGTGCGCCTTCTCAATCGCACCGGTGATTCCCGCTGGTGAGAGGCCGGTTTGACCGATTCGCTATCACACAGAGGACACAATCACAGTAAACTGGATAGTTGATTGATATTAACGTTGTTACAGGAATGTTTTCACTTGATAAGTTGATAAGTTTCTTGATAAGTTTTTCCTTCCTTGCGAACGGTAAAGTCACAGGTTTCACATTGCACTAAGTCACGTTGCACTGCCATGTGAGATCCCGCATTTGACTCCGCGCGCTAGGCCAAAATGCTCGAAGGACCAAGATGTACGAGCAGAGGCGGGTTGTATGATGGTCACTGATGCCCTACTCTGCTGTACAGGGATGATAAGGATGTATGATGATTATGATGTAAAGTCTGATTTGCTATTTCTTGATAGATATTTAATAAACGAGTGCTCGCCGAGGCGGCTGATAGAGTACTGGATACATATACGAGTAAAATGCTAAATGTGCGGTTTGGCCCGTACAATAATATTCCAAGTTGGTTTCGAGTTATAATATTCGATGTTGGTCTCGAGTTATAATGGGAGTTCCCATTTTGCTTTATATATAAATATATTATACATATATATCGAGAAGATAATGATTGGCACACGCAGTCAGCGGGTCACTGACCGGATCAGGCAGCTGCATAGTCGGCGCACGGGCGTGCCGCCGCTCGCAGGCGCCGCCGCACGCACCGCAGCCCAGCGCGCCGCCCGCGCCGCCCATGCTGCTTAGCGTGCCGCCCATCCCGCCCAGAGTGCCGCCCCCGCCGCCCATGCTGCTCAGCGTGCCGCCCATACCGCCCCCGGCGCTCAGAGACCCCATGCCGCCCACCCCGCTCATCGCTGCAAGTCGGAAATAAACCTGCTTAAGGAAATTGGAAGCGAACTAGCTGCAATCAGTCTAGGATACATGATTCTGGCTAGACGACGAAAGCACTTGCACAAGCTGCTTTGTGTGCCCTACATAATCTGGTACGCGCTCGGCTGTTAGTTTAGTTGAACATCCCTAAAAAATACCATATAATGGGTAAAAAAAAATATTTAAAAATAAGTTCTTGGTCAACTGAAAACAATTTCCCTTTTTTTCGTTTGAAGTACATATTGTTATAAATGCAACAAAAGTGAACACCTAAAGAAGAAAAAAGAAATATTTCACTTTTCGTTATAGAATATAATAAATCTCAGTACGATGCGTTTTCTTACAGTAAGTAATCTCGGTGTTTGCTTGTCTATAACTAAATACATGTGTATGCGAAACAAACAAGTTTACTAACAGTAAAACTTCTAAGTAGCAACAAGAAAATCAGTTTTTTTACACAAGTACATTCTGTATCGTATACACTTTGCTTTTCAATTCTATGTTGATCCCTTACGAAGATTTTTATTGTATTGTTGAAAAAAACCCCTCCTTTCTGAAAGACTGAGGATATACACCTTATTTCTAGCAATTACTCACAAATAATCAAGTTCGAAAACACTGCGTTTGGATATTCTTTAGCCAATTTGTTTCTAAAAGCTAGAATATTTAATTTTTAACAATTATTTATTCGCAGCTTATTCATTACTCTCAATAAAATATTCTGATTTTGACTTCCATCATATTGGAATTTTCGCATCTTTTATTAATTTGCAAGCGAACACCGTAAATTTAGTGTAATTTATAGCAGTTAGCATGTGCGTGATACGCCAGTGTAGCTAGCATGCAAAATTGTTTGCAGTTAATATTTCACTTGTTTTACCTACAGGTATTTAAGTATCAATATAACCTTATCCTACTACAGATATTATCATTAATTATATATATTTCCGTGAAGGAAAATATCGTGAGGAAACCTGCGTGACTAAGGTGTTAAAACACCTCAGCGCTTGACATTGCCAATCCGCGCTGCGCCCTGCAGTGGGACGTTTATAGGACACAGAAAAGAAATTGCGTTTATATAAATGTACTCATGAGGCCTATGTCCTGCAGTGGGCCTCGAATGGCTGATGATGATGGTGAAATGTAAACAAACCCCAAACCAATGTACAAAAGCAACAACAAAAAGCAAAACATAAAAAGGTCGTACGTGTGAGGCGCGCGCGGCAGCTGGCCTCGGAGTGCGCGCCCTCGCTGCCGCTGCACGACGGAGAGTACCGCGGCGCTGTGCCATGCGGCAAATCATAACGTAACGTAAATCAAACGTAACACAAATCATACGTAACGTAAATCAAAAGTAACACAAATCATAGAAACGTAAATCATACGTAACTTAAATCAAACGTAACACAAATCATAGTAACGTAAATCATAGTAACTTAATTCGAAGTAACATAAATCGCAATAGATAAAAAAAAGTACGACGCAGACATTAAAAAAAATAAGGATTGTAATATATATCATAGCTAACGTAGAAATGAAAATAATTCGAATGATTGTGAGGTCATAGAGTACTTCGTACTTCGAAGTAACATAAATCGCACAAGAGTAAATATTATAATAAAGTAGTAAATAATTATAATAAAGTAGTAAATAAACGCACTGAGTAAATATTATAATAAAGTAGAAATTAAAGAATTTTAAATCATAGTAAAATTAATCTTAGCAAGGTTGAATTTAAAGGAATTTAAATAATTGAAACGTAAATAATAGTAATATACTTCGAAGTAACATAAATCGCACTAGATTAAATTAGTAAGCTAGAAATAAAAAAAAAAATAAAATCTTAGTAACGTTTTTTACATTACTGAAATGTAAATCATATTAACACATTTGTGTTCATATGATTTAATAGTAAAGTAAAATAAAAAAATATGAAATCAATGTAGAAATTAATGAATTTTATAGTGACGTAAATCATAGCCACAACGGTAAAGCAAGGTGGGTTAGGATACACAATTAACCCTGTGGTGTAGAGAATGTCCCAATGCAGTTTTTATGAAAGTAATCCTCGTCGATATGTATAGAAAACCAGATAGGTCGAGCAGGGTGGGTTGAAGTGCATAGCTAAAGCTCTAAAGAGCAACTCAGGCCAGTCTAGACTGAAGGGATACCTACTCATTGACGTAATATGTCAATGAGTATCCTTTTAATCTCAACTGAAATGAACCTAATAATACATATTATTTAGGGAGATATTGGTGACGATCGAGTAAGGCGGGTTCAGATGGACCGCTAGCGATGTGAAGAGCGGCTCTGGTCAGGCTAAACTGATAGAATTCTTATTAACATCGTAAGAGACGTAGTAATAGGCATGGAGCAAGGTGTGTCGAGATCGAAAATTAACGCTGTAAAGAGTAAAATTAGTCTACACTGCGGGTCAGAGATGGATCAGATTAGCACAGGACCGTGAGGAAGGGCGCAGTAAAAAGGAGGCCTATGCCCAGCAGTGGGTTGATGTGGGCTGATTATAAATTACAGATAGTCTAGACTGACAGAATACTCACCGACGTAGGTAGGGACGTAGTGGCGACGGTCCAGCGAGGCAGGTTGCGCTCGCGTTGGCTCGTACTCAGGTCGCGCCAGGGTCAGCGAACTGGCTCCACCCATCAGGCCCTCCGCACTGCCGCCAGACACTGGGAATCACGGGTTTTGATTGGTGGTAGGACAAATACAGACCCCCAATGATGGCACAACCTTGCGCTATGGCACTCATTAGGGGAGGGCTATGTCCAGCAGTGGACTAATATATCCTGAAGAAGAAGGATAAAGACAGACACAAAGAGAACAGGTGTTTTTTTGATACAATTATTACAATCAAATTTGATTCAGTTTAAAATTCATTCGTTTGAAAAATGTCACGATTATGTTATATTATGGCAATACAGGCACTTTATCTCCGAGAGAGTGCCGTGGGAATTACGGAGGCTGCTTATGTTGTGAAGACTATTCGGCCCAGCAGAGCAGGTGGTGAAGACTTAGACCAGTCTAGACTGGTGAGATACCGAGCCCAAAGGAAGCTTCAAAGTCGAAGAGTTATCTCACTGTTTGATGAGTGCAGGCTCTTGTCGAGTTGCTTGAGCTCCATCTGGTCGTGATGAATCCATAGGTCGGGGGGCTTAATGCCCGTTGAAGCGCTCGCCTTCTGGTACGTGCTGTGGGAAACAAGTATACCAGTAGACTGAGTGAAAAGTTAAGCGGAGTGGTAAAATATAGTTAAACAAATTTTTAGAAGAATACAACTGGATGACATTTTAGCCACAGAGGCTACAATTTATCCTGGAAAAATATGAATCAAAATTTCCACACGAAGTTTCACGACTATCTGATAGATTTTTCATAGCACGTGTGAATTTAATGTACAATAATAATTATATTTTTTTTATTGAGACCTTGACTAAATCTTTTGTGAATTTGTGCGGAAATAGTCTCATCACCAATAAAAAGTTTGCGTGCGTGTCGCAAACGGGGGCGGTTGAGAAGACGATGACGGGATGACCCCGACAAATTGTTGCCGAAGTGGTCATAGGCGGCAAATGACCGCTTTTGGCCTACAGTGAGACATTTATATTATGAAAACTTCAAAAAAAAAGCAAATAAAAGTACTGACAAATTTGTTTAAGAACTAACTGTGCAATGTTGTATATCTTTTATAATAATAAAAACTGGAGTGACTTCAACTGTTGCTTTATTTACAGATAGGTACTGTTATTTTGTAATAAAACAGAAATACTGGACAAAAACAGATAAGCAGGTAAAACAGTCAGATCTAGTCGATGGGTAAAGTTGTAATGTTGAAAATGAGAGAAATTTCGTAATGTGTGGCATAATTATACTATTTTTATTTTTAATGCACTAACCCGTGCTAAGGACAATTTTAAAAAACCTATTTAGAGGCTAAAAATTTCACCCATGCCGGGATTCGAACCCGCAACCTCTGGCTATCCGTGCCAGCGCTCTTCCAATTGAGCCAATGGGCGACTCACCGGCGTCAGTGAAATTTCGAACCTGTTTACACTGTTCTCAAACGTCTACGTAACTACAGCAACTTAATAGCTAATGCTCAGTTATTTATCGCCACTCAAACGTCTACGTAACTACAGTTTTAGAGGCAACAAATTCCACCCATGCCGGGATTCTAGCCCGCGACCTCGAACCTCGGTTCGAATCCCGGCATGGGTGGAATTTTTCGCCTCTGAATAGGTTTTTTAAAAATGTGTGGCATAATTTAAATGTTTGCAAATGGTAGATAGAAAAAGAAATACAAAGAACGGTGTAAAGAGGTTTGCATTGTTGCGAATGTTCCTTTCGGAAGTGGTTAGAAGCTTAGAGCAAGGTGGGTCTGACCTGAGCGGCTCTGGCGCGGGGCGCGCGCGGCAGCAGAGCGAGAGCGCGAGCGCGGCCGCCAGCGCCAGCACCGCGCAAGCGCCGCCGGCCGACGCCCACAGCCACGCCGACGTGGCGCCCGCCAGAGTGGCGCCCTGCCCGCCCAGCTCTGACAGACAAACAAACAAACACCTCGCACTTACACATCTTCGAGGAGACCCCCAAAAATCCCTGTACCGTTATGTAGAACAGCATTTGCACAACGCTCCCACCCTTTTGTCTTTCCAATTTTATGTAACAAATTGATGGCAACTTGTAATTTAATAACCATGGCACAGTTTGAAGCCAAAACCTCTATTGCGAAGTACTTAAATACACTTAAGTATATTGACACTGAAAACCTTTTTAAAATTGTTAAATAAATACATACACGGACACATAATATTTATATTTATAGGTATTTATGTATTTATTTATTTATGTATTTATGTATTTATGTATTTATGTATTCATGTATTCATTCATTCATTCATTCATTCATTCATATTTAACTTATTTAAATAAATAAGTTGGATAAGCGCTAACGGTGAAGGAAAACATCGTGAGGAAACCCGCGGCTTGGTTGGCTCCGCACGTATTGACTGGTCTTTCCTGTGGGCTAGGCCGACTAAGCTGTCATGGTGGTATAGGTACTGGGCAAGCCTACACCATCTATAAAACCATGACCCAGGCACTACAGCGTCGGAGTGGTCCCTTCACCCATCTAGTGTGAGTGAAGATACCACTGGACGCTGTATAAATCATCTCATTAAGTAGATGCAATAAGGCCAATATTATTATTATTTAAATAAAAAGTCGTTATAAAATAATAACGTTACAATGCCCAGCGTGGGTATTATGGGGCTTACCCCCAATGATGGCACAACGTCGCGCTCATTAAGGGAGGGCTGTGTCCAGCAGTGGACTAGTGTAGCCCGAAGAAGAAAAGCGTGTTAAGCGTGTGGCGACTGACCCTCTGTGGTGGCGGCGGCGGCGGGCGCGCAGGGCGGGCCGAGGCCGGCGGGCGTGCGCGCCTGCACGCGGAACTGGTAGCGCGTGCGCGCCCGCAGCCGCTCCACGCGCGCGCGCGCGCGCTCGCCGGACAGCGACAGCGCGCTCCACTCGCTCGCTCCCACCACCGCGTACGTCACCACGTAGCCTGCGACACACGGCAGTTGAAAACCTTTAAGGGGCTAAAAATTTCACCCATGCCTCTAAATAAGTAATAAAATATCTAGATGCACTTGTAATTATGGTCGAACATATCTAGATGCACTTGTAATTATGGTCGAACATCCCTGGATTCATTTGTAGGTTATTATTCCCATTTGGCAGCAGCCCCACCTGGAGTTACTTGCAATTACCGTCCGACCCACTAGTACTAAATTGTTATCTGTGCCGTAATTGCAGGTTGATCCGGGTTAGTATTTAATTTAAGAAATTAATGTAATAAGTAATAAGTATTTTTATTCATAAAGATGATACATTACACTTAGCATCAAGTTACACTTTAATTTAATATAAAAGTCATATGTGTGAATATGCTAAGATGAGGAGCCTCTGCTTCCTAAAAGAGGGATAAGACCCTGTAGCTTAGGGTAAGCAGTGCTCATCCTCAGTTATATGATACAATATATAATAAAATGTAAAAAAAATTAGGTTGTCTTTAGTTTTAGTAGAATATTAATTACTAAGTTTAGTTGTGTGTGTGTGTGTATGTGTGCGTGTGTGTAAATTAGACATATACATTTGACCCATATACATTAACCTACAGTTTTAAGAAGCTCCTCCGTTTCTACGGTATGACAGTTTTTGGATCCATTGGCTAATTAATTACCTGTTTACATTTAAATTGAGTCATTGGATGAATTGAGAGCATTACATTTATTTTATAGTACAGGTATGGACCCAGAAACCTTAAAAATCTCTTACCAAGTTCGGATTTACAAGCTGCTGTCTGGCAGACTCTGTCGTTTCTTCTCTTATTTTCTTGTGAATTCAAACTAAATACTGTCAGTCTATGCTGTTTTAGAAGAATACTTCGAAATAGGTTTTTAAATTTGTCCTCAGCACGGGTTAATGCATTAAAAATAAAAATAGTATAAACACGGTAAATAGTTAGGCCTGAGATTTCCCCACTTAGCCTCTTAGTTGGGCCGTTGTACGTAGCAAGCGCTGAGGTACGGTAACACCTCAGACACTAGGGTTTCCTTACGATGTTTTCCTTCACCGTCAGCGAGTAGTATTGCTACTATAATTTCACAAATGTACATAAGTTAGAAAACAAAGTCATCGGTACATTCGGTTCGAACACACGACCTCCCGATTGAGAAGCCGACGTTCTACAGCCCTCCGCTACCACCGCTCTCTCAACACACGGTAAGTAAGTAAGTAATTTATTTATGACTTAAAAGACTTATACTAGACTAGAACTAAATTTTCACATGCATGTTTTGGTTTATAATCAAAATTATTTAGTATTTGTTTTCTTTCGGCAAAGTTTATTTGTTCACTTAACTACCACTTTTACTTGTTACTGACAGCCAGTTATCAGCTATGAAAATACACATACCAGCAATCACAAATTTACAAAATAATACAGAGCGCTTCCACAGATTAGAGAAAAGGACCTTTTGCGTGGTAGACAAATGCGCTACCGCTGCGCCTCAGAGTTATTATTATTATTATTATTATTAATACTTTATTGCACCACAAAATTGTACAATGCGGCGAGTTCGTCATTAGTTAAAAATGGATACCTTATGATTGTCTTGGGAAACCAAAGCTTTCAGCCCAAATTGACGAGGCGACTCAGCGGCGATGTTTCCGTTACCTTTCGAAACCAGCTTCGAAAACAAAATTATTTTTCTTTTTAGGATACCTGGTTTCGAATAAAGAAAAATAATTCTGCTTTCGAAGCTGGTTTCGAACCTTTGGTTGCAAAAGCGGCCGAAGGATTCAGTTAAGCCCAAGCTGGCAAAGTGACTCACCGGTGCTGATTCCGGTAAGCCCAAGCTGGCGAAGTGACTCACTGGCGATGTTTCCGTTACCCTTCGACCACTTTAGAAACTGAAGGTTCGAAACCAGAATTATTTTTCTAACGGCCGAATGGTTCCGTTAAGCCCAAGTCGGCAATGTGACTCACCGGTGATGTTTTCATTAAGCCCAAGCTGGCGAGGCGACTCACCGGTGATGAGTCCGTTGGGGCGCGCCGGCTTCTCCCAGAGCAGGTCGACGGCGCGTCCGCCGGGCGCGGGCGTGGCGCGCAGGTCGCGCGGCGGGCCCGGCGGCGCCGCCAGCGACGTGTTCGACACCAGCATCGACCACGGGGACTCGCGGTCGCCTGCCGGCACACCGCTCAATCACGACACTACACACAGTCTACACTCAACGCACAGCGATCGACGTCAACCCTTTTGAGTCTCCACTGGGTGGGGTCACGTACAGTCGTATGAATATGACACGTATGAACATCCGACGCGACCCCATGCGCACGTTGATTGCACGGTGTCCATCGGGTGTGGACACGTCGCGTCGGGTCGCGTTTTAAAAACGTGTTTCCGTTTTAAGTGAACACACGTACAGTCTATTTATTCTTACTTGTCCAATTTAGTAAACAAGAATTGATATTAGATGCCTAAACTAGACATTTTCTCGCAAATTCATGAACTATCATGAACTATGTTTATAAAATTGGCAGCGTGTTATCTAAAAGAGTGTTCCAGGTTTATTCATTCATTCTCCTTCATTTATGGAAATATGGCAGTTTTGGACTAAAAGGTCACATTTTAAGGGTAGAATCTTGTTTACTAAATTGGACAAGTAAGAATAAATAGACTGTACTCTACCACGGAGGCCAAGTCCGGGTTGCGTACACCCAGGTAGAGGATTGTAATTATGCCCTTGAGTCATTCCAGACTCCACGGATTTGTAAAAGGACCAAAGAAGAGGAAGAAGAGCTCTTTTATTTATTTAGTGATCCAACAGGTACTTAAATTTATAAAATACATTAATTTTAATTATACTAATTATGCTTCGCAAGGCACGTTAAGCCGTTAGTGCCGGTTGTCACGTAATGGCAGTCGTTAAGCCATGTCAGAAGCCTTGTGGGCGGCTTGATAACTTCTGACAGTAAGGCCCCGCCACTGTCTTACAATCCTCCACCAATCCGGACTTGGCCCCCGTGATGAAGAATGGCCTAGCCTTCCTGTGATGCAGGAAGAGACCCGTGCCCCAGCAGTGGTGACATACAAGGGTTGACACCATCCATGCTAATAAACCGTAATTATAAGTTAGCCTTAAATTGTGTGAATAGGGAAACGGAACTCTGAACTACTTATGACTTATTCAACACTTCAAAGAAGAGTCGCTACGAGCACTCACGATCTTACCTTTGATGAGCTTCACAGCGAAGTCATACTTAGTGAAGGGCCGCAGGTCATCCAGCATACAGTTGAGGTCGCTGGCGTTGTAGAGCCGCGGCCGCGCCCCCGCGCCCGTACCGGCGCCCGTCGGCCCGTAGCGGACCACGTAGCGGCGCCCGTCCGTCGCCGTCTGACGTTGATACAACAATCAACAATTAATTAGTAATTAATATTCTACTAAAACTGAAGATAACCTCCTTTTTACATTCTATTATATTGTAATATATAACTGAGGATGAGCACTGCTGCACGAGCGTCAGAAGGATTGACCATATCCGCAACACTACGCTACGCTCAAAAACACGCTGATGTGGATGTCCAGACTGCAAGGTTGAAGTGGAGCTGGGCATGGCATATCAGCAGATTGCACCCGGATAGGTGTGCGAGACTTGCCACCGAGTGGGTGCCACAAGGCGGTCGTCGTAGGAGAGGTAGGCCAAGAAAACGTTGGCGAGACGACCTCGACCGACACATGCCGGGGTGGTCTGGGGTGGCACAAGACAGAAACATCTGGTCTGAGGCCTTTGCCCAGCAGTGGGACACAAACGAGGCTACGTAAAAAAAAAGAGCACTGCTTACTCTAAGCTACAGGGTCTTATCCCTCTTTTAGGAAGCACAGGCTCCACATCTTAGCGTATTCACATATACTACTTTTGTATTAAATTGAAGTGTAACTTGATGCTAAGTGTAATGTATCATCTTTAGGAGTTAAAATACTTATTACATTAATTTCTTAAATTAAATACTAACCCGGATCAACCTGCAATTATGGCACAGATAACCAGTTAGTACTAGTGGGTCGGACGGTAATTGCAAGTAACTCCAGGTGGGACTGCTGCCAAATGGGAATAATAACCTACAAATGAATCCAAGGATGTTCGACCATAATTACAAGTGCATCTAGATATGTTCGACCATAATTACAAGTGGGTATAAACATTACAAGTTAACTAGAGTAGATCATCGTTACAAGTAAATTGAATGTAATATAAGTGAAATTAAAATGATGGTCTGAACAGACTAACTGACATAGTGTGTCCAGGCTGATACGACCATAACTACAGGCAATCCAGATTTCTTTATTATGCAGTGTAAGAATTTTTCAGCCTAATTAATCTATGCAGTGGAAATTGTAAAAATTTTAATTAATTTTTAATGTAAAAAACAGTGATAGAAATGGCAGAACAGTAAAGAGAAGCGACGTACGGGGTGCACACGCCACTCCGTCCGTGGTCAAAATTTCAATGATATGTGAGAACGAGAAGAGTTAACGGAAAAAAATACTCGTTCAAGACAAGTCAAAATTGGTGGCCAAGTACGGGTAAACATTACAACGAAAAAATAAAATAGAAATATTAATTCTGTAGAAATTAAAAATATATGTAATAATAGTACATTATGATATAAGTGCGGTAAGTTGAAAATTACAACCGAGGCGGTAGTACTAGCCCGAGCCATCGGCGAGGGCTATAAGGAAGCAGAGGCTGTAATTTTCAAAGCGCACGTATGTCATACGACGTTTTATAACATATTTACGAGTAAATTAATAAAACTCTGACTTTGTTATCATCACTACCTACTTGACGACATTTTCAAATAAAAACAATACATCGAAAAGAAAAAGCGCGCGGATTTATGTTTACTTCTCCACAAATAAGCGATGCGCCCGCATCAACTTTTTTTTTTAGGCAAAGGTACAAAAACAGCCAGTATTACTAATAAAGTAAATGAATATTTTTGTGTTTTTGTTACAGATAAATGGTTGTAATTTATTGTCAAACTTTATTAAATTAAAGAATTAAATGTTTATTTGTTATATTTTTTTCCCAAAGTTAATTTTATTCATAAAATATTGACCACTTTCTTGATATAAAACCTCTTTGCTAAGATTTTTAAAAGTATCGTTCATTTTTAGACGGAGTATTTTAAAACGTTATTAAAAAAAAAAACACGTGCCTTTTACATTACATTATCGCACAAGTACGTAATGAGATACATTACGATATTGAAATTGGTGTAATTACAACCATTTTACGAGCAAATTTGTTATAAATGTACATTATGTTAATAAGTGATCGCAAATAACCTTTGTTCTTTGCGAGCAGTAACTGACCTGGCCTTTAGGCAGCGTGGGGTCCGTCCAGTACACCACCGCAGTGGTCCCGCTCAGCATTATCACCTGCACAACCAACATATACACTTTTGTCACCACGTATAATTGTATATAGTTATTTGTAATTTGAATTTAAAAATGCCAAGTCACGTACACAATATGTATAGTATAATAGCACAGTTCTTTACTCACGTAAGTAATCAAATCTGCAGTACCAGGTCAAGGTTGAGTTCTTAGCCAATATCCAGGTACTATTTAAAATATCTAGGAAATAGTTACTGGGAGAGGTTGGCAAGTGTATTTTCTTTTAAATAGAAAAAGTTCAAATTTCAAAGAAAAAAACTAAATGAAAAACATGAGTTTTTTTATTATTAAAGGAACTACATATACAAAACATTTTTGAGCTTTTCTATGTCTTTCATAGAATTTTAAAAAAGATATGTTAAATTTATAGTTATCCCGATTCTATAAATTAATGGACTGAATCATTCGGATTCTAACTATCATTTATGAAAAATAAAACTATTACGGACATGTAGTTCTAATTCGTTATTTCGCAGAAAACGTAACTAACTTACGAATTTCACCGACGAGCGACTCCAGCGCCAGGATCCGAAAAAGCAACTGAATGATCTTCTATCTCTACTTAAAATTCAATGTTTAAGTACAACGTCACAGTAAGCAACTTTTTGTCTTAAGCTCCCAATTTGAGCAGTTCACCTTGAGCCCGAGCGGCGGCAGCAGCGGCTCCTCCTCCTCCCCCTCCTCCTCGTCCCCCTCGTCGTCGTCCTCCTCCTCGTCGGGCTCGTCCCCCCCCAGCGCCCCGGGAGGGAGGGTGCGCACAGTGGCGTACACCGGCGGACCCAGGCCCAGCGAGTTGGACGCGCGAAGGGAGATCACGTACTCGGAGTTCGGTTCTGTTGAGAGAGCTGGCGACTTAGTGGGCTAGACTCGGTCTGGTCTAGTCTTAAAGCGTGCCAGGGGATGCTTGCGGACTGTGGCGTCCTAGCGAATACTTGGAGTTCGGTTCTGTTGAGGAAGCTGGAGATTTAGGGGCTAGTCTGGACTAGACTAGTCATAAAGCGTGCCAGGGGATGTTTGCGGACTGTGGCGTATTCCAGTGGAACCCTAGCGAGGCGCGGAGTGAGATCAAGTACTCGGAGTTCAGTTCTGTTGAGACAGCTAGGGATTTAGTGGGCTAGACTCGGTCTGGACTAGTCTTAAAGCGTGCCAGGGGATATTTGCGGACTGTGGCGTATTGCAGTGGAACCCTAGCGAGGCGCGGAGTGAGATCAAGTACTCGGAGTTCAGTTCTGTTGAGACAGCTGGGGATTTAGTGGGCTAGACTCGGTCTGGACTAGTCTTAAAGGGTGCCAGGGGATGTTTGCGGACTGTGGCGTCTTCCGGTGGAACTCTAGCGAGGCACGTAGTGAGATAAAGTACGCGGAGTTCAGTTCTGTTGAGACAGCTGGGGATTTAGTGGGCTAGACTGGACTGGTCTTAAAGTACGCGAGGGGACGTTTGCGGACTGTGGCGTATTCCGGTGGAACCCTAGCGACTTTGAGGCGAGAAGAGTGATCAAGTACTCGGAGTTCGGATCTGTTGAGAGAGTGGGGGATTTAGTGGGCTAGTCTCAGTCTGGACTCGTCTTCACCCCCAACGCCCTGGGGGTTGAATACGTACAACGAAGCGTAGAAAGTAAGATTTAGCCATTGTTCTAAAGACCTCCTTAGAGTCAGTTTATTCAATCTATTTATCTTGGACTTACTTAAATATTTCGATTTGATTGAATGAAATGTATTTGAAGTGACATTGTATGATAATCTATTTCTATATTGCACGATTTTAATTATGTTTTTAATTTTTAAATATTTGAACGCCTCAACGGCAAAACATGCTGGACTTTCTCAACAATGACAACAAATTTATGCTCATGTTATACAAATAAAATTCTTCATTCTTTCTTTATTCTTTATGGTTATAACTTTTTTGTACAATTTCTACCACAGATTATTCTAATCAGAGTTCAGACAGTGTTTTTATACTTTTGCAAATAAGACTCGTCATCATCAACAAGTAGACAAGTAGCCGGGGACTTGTGCCTCTCCCAAGATACGACACTGAGTCCGATATTCAGCTTCCTCTTCCTGTCACTGTTCATCCGCTTTGCGAATGTCGTCGCTCCACCTGGTCACAGGCATCCTACACTATGTTTGCTCTTTCGCGGTCTCCATTCTAGAACCAGTCTAGCCCAGTGGTTAACAGTCCTTTAGTATGATCCGCCCCTTTAATTGAAATAGTAAGTAACTAAGTACGTTTAAAAAACTTATTCAGAGGCTAAAAATTTCACCCATCCCGGGACGGAAACCAACGACCTCTGGCTAACCGTGCCAGAGCTCTTCCAACTGAGCTAATTTATTTATTCATTCATTCATTCATTCATTCATTCATTCATTCATTCATTCATTCATTCATTCATTCATTCATTCATTCATTCATTCATTCATTCATTCATTCATTCATTCATTCATTCATTCATTCATTCATTCATTCATTCATTCATTCATTCATTCATTCATTCATTCATTCATTCATTCATTCATTCATTCATTCATTCATTTGAATTGATTTACAGACAACGTGGTCCAGTGTTATATTAGTAGCAATAAATATAGAACTTAGCCTAGCGTTAGTATTCAATATGTCACAGTGACTTGGTGCGATTTATTAAAATCCAAATAAGTGGATTATGCAGCCGTGATGCAATCGCGTTCAGAATGCTATTGCCGCTCCCGCACATTCTGCTCAGTAATGATGCTGACTTTTTTCGCCAGATGGCGTCAAAACCATCTACTCGGGCCTCGGCAAACATTGTCGAGGCGCTGCAGAAGCGCGGTAACCGCCTCAGAATCCTGAACGCATTGTTAAATTGGATACGCATAGCGTTGTAGGCTTTTTGAGTGTACGTAAACCACAAACCCCCCGAGTACAGTGACGTACAAAATGCTTTGAACAGCGTAGTTGTCACTGCATCGGTACACCGAGAAAATCTGCGATATAGCATGTTAGCCCTGACCGACAACGCCCTGCGTTCTCTTTCCATGTCTGCATCGTCTTTCAAGTCCTCCGTTATCAAGTGCCCAAGGTATCTACTTGAACTGTAGAACTCTTTTGAGTGGAGCCCCATTTAACAAAATAGGTGGTAGCAAAGATTTGCAAAAGGCATTTGCCACGCGACTTAAAAACCATAAAGTTAGACTTCTTGGTATTATATATTAAGCCATGCGAACCAGCGTAGGACTCACAAACTGCAATAAGTTTCCGAAGTGCGCAGACCAAAGGAGCCAGCAGTACCATGTCGTCAGCATAACTTATATTGTTAACACAGATTCCGTCTACAAAGCAGCCGCCATGCATACCGCTGAGCTGCTCGATCAGCGCATTCACATACAGATTGAAGAGTAATGGTGAGCTTAACCCCCCCTGCCTAACACCACACTCCAGTCTGCATGACTCTGACAATTCTCCTGCCCACCTCACACGGTTCTTCTGATGAAGGTACCAGTATCTTAACAGAGATGTCAACTCAGGCGGTAGCCCAGTCTTTTCAGCTAAAGACAGGGCGATATGGCGCTCATTAGGGGAGGGCTATGTCCAGCAGTGGACTAATATAGCCTGAGGAAGAAAACGAAGAAGAAGAAGGGTTGAAAGGAATATAAGTAACTTTATTGAAATAAGTGACAGCAGCAGGTGTTATGTTATGATAAATTATTCATTTAGACTTCCACACACATTCATAAAAGTACAAAAACAAACAGCATAGGCAGAGTAGACACACTTACACAACAATAATAATAAATCTAACATTCCAACATGCAAGGTACGACATGTACCTGCATCATAACGAAAGATATGAGACATCATTTCTGTGGGTGGGTGTGGCAAGTGCTAAATGGTACTGACTCAGAATGTGCTGAAGAAGCTAGCTACTCCTACTTAGTAAAAGGCGGCGTGCTGGGCTCGGAGAGCTATATCTATACATCGCTATATCTATATATGGGTTAGCTGTAATGTAATATTAAATAATTAATAAAAAAAACAAATTGTCAATTAAAATTGTATAAATTTATATAGTATATATTAATAAAATACGATGTTAACTTGAGCATAACATTAATTGTTACATAAGCTAGTTAGCCAAAAAGAAGTTTCTCGAGATCGGACTCACGCAGGTCCCGGATGACGTAGGAGCGCGCTGTGGGCGGCAGGTCTCGGGCCGTCTCGTCGGGCACGCCGAGCCCCCAGCCCAGCGCCCAGCCCCGCGCCGCGCCCGCCCCCGCCGCCCCGCCCGCGCCCGCCGCGCCGCCCGCGCCGCCCCAGCGGACCGCCACCCAGCCCGCGCCCGCGCGCGCTACCGTACGTAAAATATACGTTAGATGAAAGGGAACTAATTTTGTGACCAGGGAATAGTACATTACACAACTAGGGTGGTAATACAAAGAAAGGCCGAGATCGCAGAAGTTTGCGACCCGAGCTGCAAGCGAGGGACGTAAATATGCGATAAAAGCTTTCTTTATTACCTCCCGTGTTGTGTACATCTTTGCATGTCTCCACTTGGCCAGAAAGCGGCTTTTTCCGTACGCGCACCGTGCGGAAAAAGCCACTTTATTGCCAGGTGTGGCATAAATGATATTTGTAATTGAATTGAATTGTACCTTTATTATTGTGATAAAATAATTCGTTTTCGCTGTGGTTTTCTTTAAAAAAATAAAAATACAGACCAAAAAATTGTTATTGAACTTAAAACTTTTTTAAGTATTAACCATTTTCAACTTAATAAGTGAATCTGGAATGAAATTAATAATACATGAATAATAATAGTTGTTGCTTAATTATTTCAAATAATCAAGTGATTATTTTTTGCTTATTTTTGTTGTTTATAAAATAAAAGTTATTGATCTGCAGAAGAATTTGATCAGGAGAATAAACGACAGAGTAAGCTTAATAATTGTTCACCAATAAATATTTGGTTTACAAAATACATAACAATCTATGGATTAATGTGGATTTTTCTTTAAATCGATCTGAAATGTTCAGCTGATTTTTTTTGCCTTGGCAACGGCACAGTTTTAGTTTACCTTGTAGTTTTTAAGTAACTAATAATAGGCACTAATAACAACAGTGGTTTGAAATGAACGTTACTCAAATTTAAAAACAAAAATAAAGTTAAATATTTAACTAATATTTAAACAAAAAATAAACCAAACAAATCACCAAAAACAAACATAAAACAACATAAATTTTAGCCTCTAAATAGGTTTTTAAACATAAAACACTTTGAATCATGTGTGTGTGTGTGTGTGTGTGTGTGTGCATGTGCGAATGTATGTCTATATGTATGTGTATATGCGTTTATGTGTGTGTGTACGAGTACCTAGATAGATAGAGAAAACATACATAAAAATTTTACAAATTTAAATAGTAACAGTATTACAGTGTAGCAGTGAGATAGAAATCTCTTACCATAGCCTTAAAATTGGGCAGGGATTTGGTTTTCCGTGCCTCCACTGGTAAGGCATGTATGTCTATATGTATGTGTGGGTGTGTCTATATGATAGATAAAACATTTATTTAACGGCACAATACTTTAAAACATACATGAAATCAAACATAAAGAAAAATATTATATTCATACAAGAAAAGGAAAAGGACAAACAGAACACGTTTCAAACATTGATTACATTTACATACACTTAAAAACAATAAAACAGAACATCACAAACGTATCAAACATTTTTATATTGTCACGCTCAGATTTAAAGTATTGAGTCACTAAAATGGTCACGATTCAGCACAACGCTGATATTCTGTTGCGGCTATACTGTGGTTAGTTGTGTTTGTTGAAAAAAGAAGTAAAGAATTTGTATGTATGTATGTATGTATGTATGTATGTATGTATGTATGTATGTATGTATGTATGTATGTATGTATGTATGTATGTATGTATGTATGTATGTATGTATGTATGTATGTATGTATGTATGTATGTATGTATGTATGTATGTATGTATGTATGTATGTATGTATGTATATATGTATGTATGTGCGTGTATATGTATGTAGATATATAGATAGATAGAGAACACTTTATTGTACATAAAAATGGAAATGTATGTATGTATTTATTAATACAAAAAGAACACAATACATGTTATAAATAAGGCCCTAAAAAACCAATTACTTGGTTTGACTGTGGGAGCAGTCTTATTTGCAATAGTTTTACCAGATATTTTACATTTTTTTAATATAATATTTGCACTCTAGTTTCAAAAACTACCAGTTTCAATCATAACTTATTAATATTACGTACATATTATTGTAAGTTAAGCTGCATAAAAAAAAAATGAAACAATAAACAACAATATGTATCAAATATGTATGTGTTCATGTGTGTGTGTGTATGTATGCATGTCTGTGTGTGTGTGTGTGTGTATTGCTATGTGTTTAGTGTGTGTGCGCGTGTGTGTATCGCTACGTGTTTGTGTAACTTTATGTGTTTAGTGTGTGTATGTGTGTGTGTATCGCTATGTGTTTAGTTTGTTCGTGTGTGTGTGTATCGCGATGTATTTAGTGTGTGTATCGCTATGTGTTTAGTTTGTGCGTGTGTGTGTGTAACGCTATGTGTTTAGTATGTGTGTGTGTATCGCTTTGTGTTTAGTGTGTGTACGTGTTTTGCGCGCGCGACTGACCGTTGAGCGGCGGCGGCGGCGGCGGCACGGCGCGGTCGGCGGCGCGCGGCGCCGTGCGCGCGCTCTGCCACGCGCTGCACGCGCCGGACGCGCCGCCCGCCGCGCACACGCGCACCTGACACACACACGCGCACGCGTACAGCCTGGCGCTTAGTGGACGGCGCTTCCACCATACCACACTAGGTAGCTGACGAGAGCCCCAGGTTCGATCCCGAGTGCGGGCGTGTACCAATGGCTTTGTTTAATTTCAAAGTTACGTACATTTGCGAATTTGCAGTCGCAATACCACACGCAAACTTGAAGGAAAACATCGTGAGGAAACCCGCGGCTTGGTTGGCTCCGCACGTATTGACTAGTCTTTCCTGTGGGCTAGGCCGACTAAGCTGTCTGGATGGTATAGGTGCTGGGCAAGCCTACACCACCTATAAAACCATGTCCCAGGCACTACAGCGTCGTAGTGGTCACTTCACCCATCTAGGGTGAGTGAAGATACCACTGGACGCTGTATAAATCATCTCATTAAGTAGATGCAAAAAGGCCAATATTATTATTATAGGTAGCTGACGTAAGTTTATTAGTTCGTTATTAACCCTTGTATGTCCCGACTGCTGGGGCACGGGTCTCTTCCTGCATCGCAGAAAGGTTAAGCAATACTCCACCACGGGAGCCAAGTCCGGGTTGGTGGAGGATTCTAAGACAGTGGCGGGGCTTACTGTCAGAAGTTATCAAGCCGCCCATAAGGCCTCTGACATCCGGCCGTCACTATGGTAATAACAGTTCAGCCAAAACTAATCCGCCGTTTTAAAACAATAATATTTTTGCATATAATATACGCATTTTTCTAAATATTGTAAATACGCTAAAGATAGCTTTGAATAAAATACGCGAGACACAGAAATAAATATACAAAACTGACTGCCAACCTTTGCTAGTCGGAGAGGTACCATAACATAAAGAAGATAAAAACTCACTCTTAATGTAACACTATAATCGATTTTATCAACAAAACGAAATCACTATAAATTTAAATTGTGTCTTTCTAGTTACGTTGTCCTTTAAAGAGTAATAAATCTGTTAGCGTTATGGGTACTTTTGGGTCGGTTGTGTTCCGGGGCAATATTTTGGTTAATTTAGTTTAATTGTTTTATATTGTTTAATGTGCCACTTTCTGCGAATTTTTAGATCATGAGATATCAACCTAGCCAAGCCAACAATAACCTAGTCCCAGTAATGGTACGGTCGTTATTATAAGTACCTGATATATGGTGTCAGGCTCCAACCCTTTCAGTTCGATTTGTCGAGCGTCGGGCGGGGCGGTGGCGGACTGTCCGCCGCCCCCGCCGGTGCCGGCGGGGCGGTAGCGGATGCGGTAGCCGGGCGGGGCGGCGGAGGCGGTCGGGGCGGCCCAGCGGACTAGCAGACCGGTCAGGCCTGAAGCGGAGAAACGAGCAATGGAATTTAAAAATAAATTATATTTTAGCGTTCGATTTGCGTGTACAGGGTATTTGTCGCAAGCAATTTGTATGATTCCGCGTTTTACAAAAGGCGTTGTATGTAAAATCTCGTTGTTTTGAAATATGCCGAAGACAAATTGTAAATTGCCTTGCGACTCGTTCAATTGTTTGAATTTAGAGATTGATTACTATATTAGGGTGACTATGATAAAATCAAGATTAAATAAATTAGACTTTATTTTCAGCAATGAGCCTGGGTTGTAAGATGACACGAGTCACGTGGCGATTAAACATACACACATACATACATACCTACATCATACATACATACATACATACATACATACATACATACATACATACATACATACATACATACATACATACATACATACATACATACATACATACATACATACATACATACATACATACATACATACATACATACATACATACATACATACATACATACATACATACATACATACATACCTACATCATGCAATCATTATTTTTTCCTAATTACTTGACACTTATTTATTGTATTTTGGACAATTCATACAATATCTTTAAAATTTGTAGCCTATGTGTTATTCTGATTTATAAGCTATATAACAACAAAATAAACGTTTATTATAAGAAAAGGATTTTGACAAGACATTGAATCATAGCGCCTTCCACACCAGGCGTAACGTATTAGTTTATTAGTATGTAAATAATAACTTTACATATTATTGTAAAGTTTAATTAAAATCCATTCAGTAGTTTTATCATTGAATTTAAAGTAAGGGTTTTATCGTGAAAGAGTAAGAAACATCCATTCATAATGTTAATAAGCATAGTGTGAGAGAGTTAGCGATAGTAAGACAGGGCGCTTGGCGCTCACTAGGGGAGGGCTATGTCCAGCTAAGATCAGCAATATCAGAAGATTGTATGGAGAGAAAACCCCCACGCCTCTTCACGGGGACTAATATAGCCTGAAGAAGAAGAAGGAGGATAGTGCGAAGTGTAATTTCAGGAATAGTCTCTAACAATATATGCCACAGCGAAACGATACGTTTTTGCCGGTTTTTTGAAATAACCGTGTTGTGTAACGACACGGCAGCTATAGCGAGCAGTGTAACGCACCTGCGGGCTCGATGGCGAGGCGTGCGGGGGGCGCGGGCGGCGGCGCGGGCTGCGTGCGCGCGCGCAGCTCGGGCGAGGAGGCGCCCCCCGCGGCCGCCACGCGCACCCGGTACCCCGCCCCCGCGCGCAGCCCCGCCAGCGTCGCGCCCGTCGCGCCCTCGCGCACCCACACCTGCTGGCCGCGGCCCGTGTCCTCCTGCCGGCGACACACGCCCGTCACAACCACCCGCAGCCACTGATCAAAGCACTCGAGCCTTGTGAGAGCCCGCCTCAATTTTGACGCCTCACGACTAAATCGAGTCTCTTAGCCATCAGCATAGTCTTTTACCGCCGCACACGTTCACTAAATTTCATAATGTTACGTTACGTTATCAACCCTTGTATGTCCCCACTGCTAGGGCACGGGTCTCTTCCTGCATCGCAGGAAGGTTAGGCCATACTCCACCACGGAGGCCAAGTCCGGGTTGGTGGAGGATTGTAAGACAGTGGCGGGCCCTACTGTCAGAAGATTTCAAGCCGCCCATAAGGCCTCTGACATGGCTTAACGACTGCCATTATATGACAGCCGGCAACAACGGCTTTACGTGCCTTGCGAAGCACGGAAGCGCTCGGAAAAATGCCACTAGCGGTAGTCACGGGACGCTCACCCATCCCGTACCTGACCGCGCCTGTTGTTGCTTAACCAAGTGATTGATTCTAATCACTCGGTTCGCCTAGGCCCCGAGCGCTTAAATTTAATAATAACAATATGTTATTATTATTATTTTTATTTAAATATCAATATCTTTCACTTATATTTTTTTAACTCAGCCTTAAGAAAAACACTTGAGCTATTCAAAATCGAGTTGACTCAGGAGCTCTGAGCCGAGAGGCATCTACGGAGGTGGGCAGAAATCGTCACTGACTGGGTTCCGCGCGACGGATTTCGCAAACGTGACTGACCCATGCGGTGATGGCAGGACCACTCTTTGCCCGTGGTACGGTTCTTGACAGATCACCTTCGCTTTATCAACGTTCATAAGTCGTTGCATAAAACCAACAATCATTAGATTTGTTACTAAAACACCGTGTCAAAATAATTTTTGCTCAATATTATTCATTTATTCGTAGGTTGTAGTTGCGACACGCATGTCATGTAATATAAATTTAAGACACAAACAAATATCTCTGTCTCAAACAAGTCTGTCTTACTCTAAGTAGAGTACAGACATGTGTCTAGGTTGAGCAGAGTAAAAGTTTCTTGAGCAGAACAAAATATAACAGTGCATAAAGTAACTTTGAACCACAAACGAAATTTAATTGTATCTCGGGGCACAGAGTGCTTAGTGCGAGTTTTTTAACTACTCGATCGCGTTAACGTAAACTCATATTTCTATGGCATCGGGGAAGCGCCACCTAGCGACAAGTATGGAAATTAAAATTGCTGAGTGCGAGTTGTAATGGTTTACGTTGAGAAGTGAACACGTTTACCAGCCAAAACACGATAAACGCGAGTGCGAGTTGTACTGTGACAGCGTTTTGCCAGTTCGAACGGTTAATTTACTCATACTCACTACTCAATGCTCGATTAACGCGGTAGTAAAGTTATTCGATTGGATCTGTCAAACTCGCACTAAGCACTCTGAGCTCCGTTCGAGGTAAAATTAAATACACAACATAGTATTTGTTATGTAATAAATAACACAAACGTATTACTTTAAAATATTACTATGCTTTTAAGCGAAATAAGAGTGCGTGGCATTTGTCATGTGTTGTGGAATCATCACAATGACCTACAAACTAATTATTGTATATAAATAGCAACTGGACTGGACCGAGTATATCGTATTCAGTGCCATCAATCCAAGCGTGACATTTTTTCTGTTTTTACCAGCACTTTTTACTTAAAATTATCACTACTTAAGAAAGAGATAAACATTTATCTGTTTTGCAAATCCTCGCAGAATAAATACGACGACTTTTCAATAGAATCACTGTTTTAATTTACAATAGCGTGTTGATTGCGCAAATATTTATAAAGGAAGAAAAAACAAAAGACGAATAAATTATAGAAAAATAATAAGTTTCAAGTAGCAAGGAGGTTGCATACTTTTTGGCAGACGCAAACACTACTTTATTATTGTATGGAATCTGACGTTACTTTGCGGAAATCCATAATGCATTGCAAGCACTTGCACTTGTGAGCCTAAGGACGCGTTGCGTGTTTTCTTACACAAGTATTGTTGTCTTGCTTTTGCTTGAGAAAGTGGGAGGGAGGGCGGTGCATTAACTAACCGCATGGTGCTTGTGGAATTTTTGGCGGAATTTAACAAAAGTAGATTGTTAACCGAGGGTAGAAAGAATTAATTCCCGAGGTATAGTCCGAGTAGGAATTGATTATTTTACCCGTGTTAAAGACTCTACTTTTTATTTAGAATATGAGGAAAATAAAAACTCATTTTTATTATTCAAATAAAAGATTCCAAGAGAAGACTTTTTTTTAATTCCGTCACAGATACATTTAACAGATAAGTATGCCGCCAAACTATGTCGACTTTTAAAATTTTAAATATGTAACTCACCGCGTAATTTTAAATTGTTGCGGCTTATTCCGCTCAAAGAAGTTTGCGCTAAGTTCACACTGGCTGTTTAGAAACTCACATGGCCGCTGCATTGTTTTTTTATTATTTTTCTGTACATAAAACTCTTCACATCTGACAGTAGTTCTATTTTTAAAGTCCATTCCCGCCCTTAGGTGGGAAGTAATTTGTATGAGTTTTCCCTCTCTCGGGAGGGAAGCAGCATTTTCCACCCAATAATTAGATCAAAACAACACTACTTTCCGAGTATAAGAAATGAAATAGTACATTACACAACTAGGGTGGTAATACAAAGAAAGGCCGAGATCGCAGAAGTTTGCGGCTTGAGCTGCAAGCGAGGGACGTAAATATGCGATCGAGAGCTTTCTTTATTACCTCCCGTGTTGTGTACATCTTTTTATGTCTACACTTGGCCAGAAAGCGGCTTTTTCCGTACGCGCAGCGTGCGAAAAAAGCCGCTTTCTGGCCAAGTGTGGCATAAAGTAATTTTCACTTTGTAACATAACATAACATAACATAACATTTACATACTGGCACATACATTGATTCTGGCTCCACACTAGGATACCACGTGTCGTGAGAGCCAGAAACAACGACATCACACACATGTAAATATTCAAGACCTGGGCATTTTTTTCGTCCCCAGCCGGGGTTCGAACCCGGGACCTCTTGCATGGTAGGCAAACGCGCTCACCGCTACGCCACAGAGGTCGTCCCAACTTTATGACACAACTTTCTGAGTCACCTCGGTGTAGTGCAAGGTGTAGGTGTCGGGGCGCGAAGGGGGCGCCAGCCAGGTGACGCGCAGCGCGTGCGCGCCCTGCGCCACTGCCTGCAGCCCCGAGGGCGCCAAGTGCGCGCTCTCCTCGCTCGGAGTGCGCACCTCCAGCGTCTGGGGGCACGGGCACTTCAATGAGTACCATATTCACTCCATCTGCTCGAAATGACGTATTTTGATCGCCAAAGTTAGGCCCCAAAACGAGCTATTGCTATGATAACTTAATCATAATTTGGAAATTTTACACACCTGCAGTAAGGGGGTTGAGATTGTCTATACTTGAACAGCTCGAAATTTTCAAATTATCTAGGGATAGGTTGTTTACAATGCTGAATGAACAGGGGGCAGCTCCTCTTTTTATTATTTATGTTCAATGTATAAATCAATTTAATTTAATTTATTTATTTATTATCGCTACACATTATAGACGACAGAGAGTTTAAAGTTTGTAGTTAAAATAAGAATTTGTGTTTGTTGTTTTGGGTTGAGTGTGATGGACTCTATTCTTCATGATATTCGCGGTGGCTTGGGTGAGAGCAGTATTTGCTTACCTTTTTTTTCTAGTTGGTTTATTAGTTTTTCTTTATTTTTTCGTATTTGTCGAATATATATATATATTTTTATAATATTGTGTTGGTTGATTCAGCTTACCTTTTAGATGATTTCAATGAACTATGTCAAAATTTAAATTCATTTTCATATTACCAAACTACGTCACTGGAATGGTAACAAGCAGCTTGTGGTTGCTTTTGTGGCTTTTCTATCTTGTTATTTAGTTGAATTGTTCTACCTATTATCTACCTTTAATCCAGTACACTATTATTTGTAAGATTGGACTCCGCTGCAAATCAGCGCTGTAGGATGCCTAGCATCCCGCAGCACACGCTGAGCGTCCAGTCCTTTTGCCAAGCTCTTGCTTACTTTAGTACTTGTTTAAAATTATAAGCTAATAAAGTAATTAAGTATATTATAAGCTATATTGTAAGATATTGTTGTTCTTGGCAATAAATGGTTATTCATTCATTCATTCAATTTCCCCAATGTCACGTGTTAGGCAAGACTAGACAGCCAATCAAGAGCAAACGAAGCTCGGTCAGAATTTTGAAGCAATCAGAGCTGTTTTTCTAACGAAGGTAAGAACGGAGAGATTTTAGAGTTTTTATCGTTTTATTTAGTACTATTGTTTGATATTGTTATCTAAAAGGAATTTTCCTATAGTGTTTACAAGAGAATTTGCCTGGGACAAGATAAGTTTAAGATTTCGTTATATATTTCGTATTATTCACTTTCTCTCTCATGTCACTCTGCCATTCTCATGTGATTCTGTCACCAACTGATCGCTCATTAGTTCTGATATTACCTATTTAGTGTGGGGGTCTCAGAATCGCATCTACCGGCTCTTTTTAAAACGGTTGTTAATTTTAGTTAGTGGTTGTGATGGTTGTAATTTTTCAATTATACTTCCGACCATTCCGCAAAACTAAATTATTTATTTAATATATTCCTTACCATGCCGATATACTATAAAGTAGATAGATAGAGAACACTTTATTGCACACCCAGAAAAATATTACAACCATGATTCTTAAATCTAAGTAATATTATACAATTGGCGGTCTTATCGCTAAGAGCGATCTCTTCCAGACAACCTTTGGATGAAGTGGATTGCATGAAGAATATAGTCGGTACGTGGTGCATGTACATAAATAATTAAATCGAAAATATATAAGTACTTTAATAATATTTACCGGCCAAACTTCACTAGAAGACGAGGCGTAGTATAGATCTCACGAAGCCTTCCTCTCGTCAAAAGTTTACCTTGTGTCGAGAACCAGCGTCCAATCGCGCGTAGTGTGGGGGGAGGGGCATTTGTAGTGTGAACGTACCTCACTGGGCGGGGAGAGCCCCGCGGGGGAGGCCGCCCTCACGGTAAAGGTGTAGTCTGTGTCCGGGGTCAATGCCCCTACGTTCAACTCGTGACGTAAGCCGCCGAGGGCCGCGCGCTCTCTGTGGGAGTTATAAACATTAAAAAGTAGTGTATCCATTATTGGACACCAGATCAAGAAGAATGAAAAAACGGTGAGAAGTATTTAGTTTATTTGGCAAATTTAATTCTTTATTCCTATTCATTTATTCAGATTAAATAACCACATGGTGTAATAGTTCTGAAGAATTTGTATTCTTGTATTCATAACCTAAACCGAAACTAAGCTAAAATAACTTAATAATAATATAATAGAATTATAATCACTAATAAATCAAAAATAATCCGTCGACAACTAAAATTATAATAATAATAATAATAAGTTAGAAATAATACAATTTTATGTACATCAAATAACTCTTCATAATATTCTAGTGTTGCTCAATATGTATTTTTAAAAACCTATTTAGAGGCTAAACATTCCACCCATGCCGGGATTCGAACCCGCGACCTCTGGCTATCCGTGCCACGGATACTCGGTTCGAATGCCGACACGGGTGGAATTTTTAGCCTCTAAATAGGTTTTTAAAAATTGTCCTTAGCACGGGTTAGTGGTTTAAAAATAATATAATGTTCAATATGTATCATATTTTTTTTTCAAGTTGGTTTGCTTAGTTTCTACACAATACGGCAGTGCCATGACGTTGTCTCGATTTTTATTGATTTAAAATAAATATTGATTATCGAGATTTAATACAATAAATACATAGATAACATCCAAGACCCGAAACAAATTAGAAGTTCGTTTCCTAGTTTGACCCGGCCGGGGATCGAACCCGAGACCTTCGGTTTTGCGGTCAGCGTGCCAAACCGCTGCGCCACCGAGGCCGTCCAGTGTGTAACTATGTAAGTAAGGCCAGATAGCCAAGCAGGTCATGCTATCTCTCAGTTGTAAGTACGTTACCTAGCATTGGTTTCTTACCTCAAGCTCCCCTTGACTCGGTAGCTCAGCAGGTAGCTAGTGACATTGTCGTGACGCTGCCCGGGCATCCAGCCCAGCGTCACGAACCGTGGTTTCACCAGTAGGGCGCGCAGTTCGCGAGGAGCGGTCAGGAGCGGTGAGGTGCCGTTTATTGATACGTCTGGAGGAAAAAAATATATTTTCAATAAGCATCAGAATAGAGCTCTTTCGTGCTTGACAAGGCATGTTATGCCGTTGGTGCCGGCTGTCATGTAAAGTCAGGCGTTAAGCCATGTCAGGGGCCTTATGGGCGGCTTGATAACTTCTGACAGTAAGGCCAGCCACTGTCTTACAATCCTCCACCAACCCGGACTTGACCCCGTGCCTTAAAGAGGAGGGGGGATGTTAGGTTAGGTGGAATGGTGTGGGCTGATTGATTGAGACAAATATTTATTCGCACCTCAAATGAATGCTAAAATAATAAGAGCTAAAACTAGAATAAAACGTATTACATATAAAAAAATCCTACTTAAAAGCAATGAGGTATTATGTACTTCGTTATAGGAGAAAACTCGTGACTTAAATCAATGACCACATTTCCCATTATTATTATTTTCTAACATATTTTAAAATTTCGCGACTTGAACACATAGTTAGAATATTTTCGGGGCCTAATCGCGTAGTAATTTATTGCTATTTTCCCTCGACGTTTCGACGACGTTACAGTCATCGTGGTCACGAGAAGACTGATGGGTGCCAGCCATCAGTCTTCTCGTCGAGGTAAAATAGCAATAAATTACTACGCGATTAAGCCCCGAAAATATTCTAATATTATTTTTGTCAAATAGAACGTACTTAGTGGTAAACATTACCATTACCCCCCAATGATGGCACAACCATGCGCTATGGCGCTCATTAGGGGAGGGCTATGTCCAGCAGTGGATTAATATAGCCTGAACAAGAAAAAGTAGTAAACATCGTGCGCTCTTCAGAGAAAACCTTGTATAATTAATGAATCTTGGAGCTTTGTAAAGGCTCCAATACACTACTCGCGAAGTCGACCGAGGTTAGGCGAATACAAGTGTTGAGAGGCACTCCGTCCAACTTCACCTCGCCTCGGGCGACTTCTAATTGTTGTACGAACTATGTACGAACTTCCGGACTCGAAGCATTCCGAAGTTCATACACACATCGACGTTGTAGTGAGGTTAACTTAGTTCTTCTTAGTAGTCATGTAAGTATTCAACTTTGACATATTCTTTGATGGCTGTGCAAAGTTTAAAAGGAGTATCTTGTCTACCCTCTGAAACTTAGACTTATATATTTTATAAGTAAAGTAATATTATTATTGTTAAATTATCTCACGAGTTTATTAACTTAACAATAAACCAGTGTAAACTATAATTAATACATTAAGTCCTCAAGTAACTTCATACTAACGGTGCATGTTGTGACTGCCTGTAAGTGAGTTAACACTTAGTTTATTTCTAGTTATGGTCTATTGTAAATGTATAAATGTATATCTTGTTGTTAGTCCTAATAAATAATATAAATAAAAATTGGTGCTTTACTGATTTGGGACAAGATCACAGTGAGTGGTAAATACATAGTCGTCACGAGAAAAACTTTTTTTGGTCCCGGTAACACCTGAACGTCCAAGTTGCTGCGAGCGCGGACTCCAAGCCTGGGTTCTTCGCCAGATTATCCCATTGTGTACGGTAATAATGCACTTCAAACTTCGGGTAACTCTGGCGAGCGATACGACGAAGCATCGAAGCGGATTGTTACATCACAACAGTATGTAAACATAAAGCTTTGGCAAGCGAACACTGATTTCGAGACGTTACACGCAAGCAGAGTGGCGCAGTGGAAGCGTGCTGGGCCCATAACCCAGAGGTCCGTGGATCGAAACCACGCTCTGCTACGAACGAACTTTTTATTCTTTTTTTTTCTTTTTAGATCTTTTTGGTATCTTACCGTTTTGTTTTACATTTTTGGGGTTTTCTTTTATTGGTACTGGCTGAAATCGGCACTGTCCAAATCACTGCGCTGATTTGGTTAGCACAGAACAAAACTAATACATCGGTTTCCTATTCCGCTGTTTATAGTTATTAATAGGAATCTTTTACATGGATAATAAATAGAATACAAAAAAAACAAAGCACAACGAAACAGAAAATACATTATGAAAAGTACAAAATTATTTATTTCAGCCAATATGTTACGTGTAATAAAACAATTTTTAATCACATTTGTCCGCAAAATCTAGTTAGATTTTTGCTAAAATCGTAAGTGACCGGGCCTGTTTGTTCCATGAGAACTTATTATTTTTTTATTTTACCCCGATAAAGAGACGAAAATAAGTTATATACGCGTAGACTTGACAACTTCCTCCTTATACTATTTTTATTTTTAATGCACCCGTGCTAAGGACAAATTTAAAAACCTATTTAGAGGCTAAAAATTTCACCCATGCCGGGATTCGAACCCGCAACCTCTGGCTATCCGTGCCAGCGCCCTTCCAATTGAATTGAATAGGTTTTTAAACTTCCTCCTTTTTTGAAGTCTGCTAAAAAAGGTACTGGATGGTGAACTGGTACCCGAAATACACAATTATGTATTTACCAGTATATTCCTTGTTGCTCCATGTACCAGATGTACCAGAAATTATGTGAAGACAAGGAAATTTCTTCAAAGAAGAAATAACTTTTACATAATACCTGATAAGCGCTCGTGGCCTAGGCGAACCGAGTGATTGGAATCAATCACTTGGTTAAGCAACAACAGGCGCGGTCACGTACGAGATGGGTGAGCGTCCCGTGACTACCGCTAGTGGCATTTTTCCGAGCGCTTCCGTGCTTCGCAAGGCACGTTAAGCCGTTGGTGCCGGCTGTCATGTAATGGCAGTCGTTAAGCCATGTCAGAGGCCTTATGGGCGGCTTGATAACTTCTCACAGTAAGACCCGCCACTGTCTTACAATCCTCCACCAACCCGGACTTGGCCCCCGTGGTGGAGTATGGCCTAACCTTCCTGCGATACAGGAAGAGACCCGTGCCCCAACAGTGGGGACATACAAGGGTTGATAACGAAAACCTGATTATACACACATAATACCTCATTGCTCATACAGGACAAGGTTTACCTTCCAGATAATTCCCCTGAACGACTTCGGGTGGCGGCGTGTAAGCGAAGGCTACGTCATCAGGGTACTCCGCAAACGAATCTGGCCCTTCTTGCTCAGGGGATTGAGGCGAGTTTGCATCAGAGTATTCAGCAAGCGAATCCAGTCCTTCTGACTCCGATAATAGGGGCGAGTTCGCCTCCGAGTAGTCCGCAAGCGAATCTGGCCCCTCTGACTCGGGCGATAAGGGCGAGTTTTTCGCGCGCAGCGAGTCCAGCACTGACTTTGGGTTGTAGGTAGCGGGGATGTCTTGGGAGTGGCGGGAAACGAAAATATGCAAATAAAAAAAACAGGTTTAAATTATAAAACGGGATGGACTGGGTTACCTCTGAGATATTATAGAAAAACGCAAAATCTTAAAGTCGATCAGAAATTACTAAGTATTGTTAATTTGAAATAGCAATTATTCTTTTGATTAAATCATATATTTATTCTTTTGTATAACATTTTTTTTTTATTTCTATGGACTTAAAACAAAGCACCTGATATGACAAAGTCTAACTTACTGAACTGTAATTTCTAATTTATTTTAAAAATTGCGTATTTTAAAATAACCCTGTATAAAAACAAGAGGTAAAAATATTTAACAAAGTCGTTGGAATAAAACAAATATAAAAATAAAGAAAAAAAGGAGTGTGTGCTTATGACCTTACGACGAAGTGAAAGCCTATGGTCACCGACCGCCTGGAGCCAAGAGTAACCATTTAGATACACCGACTGCTGGAGCCGAGTATACCCTATTCAGTATTCCGACCCGAGTGTTACCATTCGGTTTCGATCACTTTTCAGAAAGAGCGCAGAGTGCGCTCTAAAATAATTTCGATTAAATAATAAAATATAGAAAAAAGGCTATGTTTAAGGCCTGCACAGACGAGGGACCTAGACCTTAATCGTAAATAATGTCCTCCGAGTACTAGTCGCGGACTCAACGCCTACGGTGTGCGGTCATTTGTTCCCCGGACATTGAGTGAAGCGTACGCTATGGAAGCAAATATTCTGAGATTGCATTGTGTTGTAATTTACATGAAGTTGAAAAAGAAAAGGCGTTTTAAAAGAAAGCACCGAACTTTTGTCCAGTCCGGTCTCTTGATATCCTCGGAAACTTGAGGGACTTATTGTACGGGGTACTTTATATATTGTAACATATAACTGAGGAAGAGCACTGTTACCATAAGCTACAGGGTCTTATCCCTCTTTTAGGAAGCAGAGGCTCCACATCTTACCGTATTCACATATACTACTTTTGTATTAAATTAAAGCGTAACTTGATGCTAAGTGTAATGTATCATCTTTATGAATTAAAATACTTACATATTACTTTTATTCCTTCATGTGCGTTATTCGATACAATTTATAAGAGACCTATATCGAGGGACAAAAAAGTACCCGGGGGATAGTCCCTCGTCTGCGCAGGCCTTTAGAGTACACCTCGCTAGTCACTCACGGGGTCGCCGTCTCGAGCGAAGCCAGTTGACATGAATCTGGTGTAGAAGCAACTTGATAACACTCGGGATGAATTGCGGGGGCCGTCCATCCCAGTACCTGCCAAAATACGTCACAACTCACCATGTTCGGGCGGCAGCGGCGCGAGCCGGATGGCAGCGGCGGAAGTGCCGGCGACAGAAGACGCGACACACTGGAACATGCCGGAGTCCACCGGCAGCACGCCCGCTATGCGCAGCGACGACCTGACAAACAAATTAACACATTTCTTGAAAAACGTTAAAAACCCTTCGAGATTGACCTGATTTTCCCGCCGTTAGCTAACATGAACGTGGTTCGGAGAGAGAATCACTAACGATTCAGTGAGTCACTCAGTGATAGATTGACTAAAATCCGTTCGGAGTAACGGTGGGAAGCGTAGACACGCAAACAAAATCAATTTTGTATTCAACGTAAAGAATTTACATTCTGTTGAATGTCAATGTATATTGTAAGGTGTAAGCCGCTGCCTTCAGGCCGTAGTAAACGTAGTGTGGGCATGTCTCATGCCGTTGCCGCTAACAGCATGCGGAGTGACTTAATGACCAAGTGACTCACGCGTCGGGAAAATTCATATTTCAAAATTCATAATTGTTGGATGACCTATATACCTACTTATTCTAAATTCTGGATATGTACCTTTCTTCCATAGTAACTATTTTTATCGTTGTTGTTCTTAATCTTTCGATAGCAACGCACGACACTGTCTTTAATATTAATGTTTTTTGGTTACACTTGGGAAACACTGATGTCTGTAACACAGGTTATTACCTAGCACAGGCATCAGAGCAAATCAAATAAAATTATTGTAAGCTACATACATTTTCTGTGAGTTCATTTTATTGATAAGCAGTTGCTTTTATGTTAATTTTATTGTAAAATTACGTGGTGTTGGGTACAAATAAAAAAAAAATCATTTTCATTTTCATGAAAGGTTTTAGTCATCGTATGGCTTAGTGTAATTTTAAATTATTGTAAGTGTACGAGAGCGGGTCTCACCAGCAGACATCTCAATTTGTACATAATTGAGCAACAGAGTGACTCACCTGGAAGACGTTTGGACCACGTAGAATGTTGAGCCGCCCGAATGAGTGCCTTAGTTAGTAAGCGAACGACTCACTGAGGGATCTAGGGACAGTGAATAGTTCATTGAGCACCCGAGTCACTAACTGAGCGATTGAGTGACTAATTTAGCGACTGTGTGAGCAACGGAGTGACTTGTCCGGCAGATCGACGTTTCGGAGATTGGGGGAGAGCGTCCCGCCCTCCTTAAGTGACTTCTTACGGTCCAATAATTGACCTAAAAGATGACTGAGCAACCGAGTGACTCATTGCGTGGCCAACTCACCCTTCCAGCAAATCCACGTCCCGATAGAAGGGCAAGAGCGGCTTTCCGTCCTGGAGCCAGTTGTTTAGTTCAACTGCCCTCAAATATGACTGGCCGACTGAGTGATTTATCGAGCGACTGTGTAACCAACTCACTCGTCAGGCAAATCAACGTCTCGGTGGTTGAGCGAGAGCGGCTGGCCGTCTGTTAGTCCAATTGCCCTCAAAGATGACTGAGCGACTCTGTGATTAATTAAGCAACCGAGTGACTCATTGCGTGACCGACTCTCCTACATCCCTGGGGTTAGAAGGGAGCGTCTCACCGCCCTCGAGCCAGTTCTGGAGTCCATCTAACCTTAAACACGACTGTGATTGATTAAGCAATTGAGTGACCCATTGCGTGACTGACTCACCCGTCCGGTAGTGACGTCCGGTGATTGGGCGAAAGCAGCTGGCCGTCCGTGAGTCCAATTGACCTAAAGGATGACTGAGCGACTCTGTGACTCATCAAAGGTCTATGTGACCAACTCACCCGTCCGGCAGATCAACGTCCCGGTGGTTAGGCGAAAGCAGCTGGCCATCCGTGAGTTCAATTGGCTTAAAAGATGGCTGAGCGACTGTTGGATAAATTGAGTAACCGAGTGCTTCATTGCGTGACCAACTTACCCGTCCGGCAGATAAAGCCAGTTGTTTTGTTCATCATCATCAACCCATTATGTCCCCACCGAGGAGCACGGGTCTCTTCCGTCTTAAGTTCGGATTGGGTGTTTTATTCAACTGCCCTCAAATATGGCTGGGCGACTCTGTGACTCATACAAGGACTACGTGACCAACTCACCCGTCTGGCAGATCCACGTCCCGGTGGTTGGGCGAGAGCAGCCGTCCGTGAGTCCAGTCTACTCACGCATCTCGCCGTCCTCGAGCCAGTTCTAAAGTCTATCTAATCCCGAACTCGACTGTGTGAGTGATTGAGCAACCTAGTGACCCGTTGCGTGGCTGACTCACTCATCCGGTAGTGACGTCCGGTGATTGGGCGAAAGCGGCTGGCCGTCCGTGAGTCCAGTTGACCTAAAAGATGACTGGGCGACTCTTTGACTCATCGAAGGACTACGTGAGCAACTCACCCGTCCGGTAGACCGACGTCTCGGTGGTTAAGCGGGAGCGGCTGGATGTCTGTGAGTCTAGTTGACCCCAAATATGACTCAGCGACTCTGTGATTAATTGAGCAACCGATTGACCCGCTGCGTGACCAACTCACCCACGTCCTTGAGGTTAGAAGAGCCAGCTCTAAAGTCCATCTAATCTCAAACACGAATGTGTGCTTGATTGAGCAACTGAGTGACCCGTTGCGTGTGTGACTCACCCGTCCAGCAGGTCGACGTCCCGGTGGTTGGGCGAGAGCGGCTCCCCGTCCTTGAGTCCAGTTGACGTCAAAGATGACTGAGCGACTCTGTGATTAATTGAGCAACCGAGTGAGTGAGTTGCGTGTGTGACTCACCCGTCCAGCAGGTCGACGTCCCGGTGGTTGGGCGAGAGCGGCTGGCCGTCTGTTAGTCCAATTGCCCTCAAAGATGACGGAGCGACTCTGTGATTAATTGAGCAACCGAGTGACCCATTGCGTGACTGACTCACCCGTCCGGCAGGTCGACGTCCCGGTGGTTGGGCGAGAGCGGCTCCCCGTCCTTGAGCCAGCGCACGGCGGGCGGCGGGCGGCCGCGCGCCGAGCATCGCAGCCGCGCCTCGCCCGCCGCCGCCGCCGCCAGCACCGGCGCGTCCGGCGCCGACACGCGCGGCACCGTCTGCGGGGATCCACACACCAAGCAATCAAGCATGTTTCGCTCCCGTTCAGCTTCGGACTGAAACTAATGGTGCTACCACATTGCCGTTAGAAAATCTTTGTTAACATTTTCTAACTTAAAAACGTTGTCAATTGTCAGCGAGCGACAACTAACGCCATCTAGCGGCGCCTTCGAGCAACGTTGGATGTCTGCGGGACGAGGAGGGAGGGGAGCGGGGGACACACATATCTAACGATTCCGTCTGTTCGACGACAACTATCTCTGCCTTTACTTGCACTGTTGTAATTTATTTTCTAATTAAACTTTATTATTATATTTGCTTAAATTACGAGCTATATTGAAAAGGCCTTCATCCCCAAAGAAAAGAGCGTTATACTGAAAATTCAGGCAAGCTCATAATCACGTAATCGCACATCAATTGTTACAAATGTTATCAATTGTTAAATTTTTTTAGGAACTGTTACATGTTATAAGTGCTCCTACACTAATAGAAAATGTTTACTAACGTTTTATAACATTTAAATCTGGTGTTGGCTCGCAGTTTGTGGAATGGAAGAGTATTTGCTCCTAACCCCCCTCCCCCCCGCATCCTCGACTCACCGCATACCCCGCTATTACCTTTATAAAAGGTTAACAAACAAAAGGTAACACATGTTTAATTTTGTTATAATTTGTTTTGTTTTAATTTGTTAACTTAACGTTACTAAACATTTTCTAACATTAAAACATTTTTTAACATTTGTGATTAAATGCTTACTAACATTACTAAACATTTTCTAACGGCAATGTGAGAGCACCATAAATAAAAAAAATAAAACTTTTTGGAAAGACTTGAGTAAAAGTTCGATTCGGTAGCGACAGGTCTCGCCTACGAATATAGGATATGAAAGAAGTCGAGAAGTTGATAATAGTGATTGTTGTTTTTTAATGAGTCGATTACAGCCACGGATGTAAAATCCGTGTTTACAGCACAAATTCAAAAAGCTATTCAATGACAACCTAAAAGAACTGGCATACTGCTGTCAAAATTAATCTGTTCTAAGCAAAATTTGACAGACGTGTCCCTGTTCTTGTGTATGCTCGCCTATCCTCCTAATCTCTGGCGTCCTAGAAACACGGATGTAAACTAGAACTAAGACATCACGAATAACTTTCTTAATTCACACCCAATGATTTTGTAGGGAGTCCGGAAAAGTTACTGTTCTAAGTGCAATATTTTCCTCATCATGTTTTGGACAACAAGAATAAAAATTTCATCAAAATCTACGTAGTTTATAAGACTTGAAGTAACTGTTACCTCCAGGCCTTACGAGGCTATAAGCGCCATTTATAAAGTGCTAAGTGAATTTGTGCTGAAAACGGCTATTTAATGAGATGGAGCGGTGCAGTAGAATGCTGGCTTCTAAGACTTTGATTTTCATTTCTTTTGAGTGACCACGAGTTTGTTTTCTAGGTTACGTACGTAAGTGATGTTACAATAGGAAAACATCATCAGGAAACCAGTCTGAGGTGTTCAAATGCCTTAGCGTTTGAAATTGCCAATCCACGGTGGGAAAAGAAAGCCAGTGCTCACTCCTAGCGTCACTCAGCATGTATCCGAGCGCCACTCAGCATCTAGCCAAGCGTCACTCAGCATCTATTTGAGCGTCACTCAGCATCTAGCCAAGCGCCACTCAGCATCTATTTGAACGTCAGTCAGCATCTAGCTAAGCGTCACTCAGCAGCTAGCCGGGCGTCACTCAGAAGCTAGTCACTCAGCATCTATCCGAGCGTCACTCAGCATCTATCCAAGCGTCACTCAGCAAATATCCGAGCGTCACTCAGCACCAGCCGAGCGTCACTTGGTAACCAGCCGAGCGTCACTCAGCATATAGCCGAGCGTCGCTCAGCATCTATCCGAGCGTCACTCAGCACCAGCCGAGTGTCACTTGGTAACCAGCCGAGCATCACTCAGCATCTATCCGAGCGTCGCTCAGCATCTATCCGAGCGTCACTCAGCACCAGCCGAGTGTCACTTGGTAACCAGCCGAGCGTCACTCAGCATCTATCCGAGCGTCGCTCAGCATCTATCCGAGCGTCACTCAGCAACTATCCGAGCGTCGCTCAGCAACTGCCCCAGCCACACTGAGTGTGAGTGGTGTCGCGACTCACCAGCACCCGCAGGTCGCAGCCGGCGTCGCTGAGCTGCAGCGCGGCGGCGCGGCACGTGTAGTGGCCGGCGTCGGCGGCGCGCAGCCGCGTCAGCTGCAGCGAGCCCGAGCCCGCACGCCGCGCGCGCGCGTCCAGCGAGCTGACACAACGCACCTCTCACTTAGCATCCGACACAGTACCATAACAAAGCTGGCCCAGTAAAAGACTTAACAAATAATACATTCCCAAAACGTTTTCTGTCATTATTATAACTTTAAAACTTTAGGTAGCCAACACAATGTAAATACTAGAAATAAACATAAACTTTTGTTCCCACTATTTAGGCTGGCAAAGGTTAATAGATCCTTCATGGGGCATTGTATACGCTTCTATAAAAAAATCCCTGAAGATCCCTGAAGAACCGCGATTCCGGCAAGCTTAATATATCTATATTAAGCTTGCCGGAATCGCGGTTCAAAAAAAATGTTAATAAGTTTTATTTTGTGCCAAAAGGGCTACTATAACATAAAGGATTATTTAGATGACAATGAGGTCTGGAATGAAAGCCAGTACAATGTATGAGTTCTATGTTTATAATAATTATGTAAACTATGTTAAGTAAGGACTTTTGAAAAGACTAAGTTAGCAGTTTTTTTGTCCATTTTTTCTCCTAAATGATCTAGATTTTGAAATGGACACCTAGTTTGAATTGTAACGTTCATTAAGCCGCAGTTTCTGTGCTACTTTGAATAAAACCATTTCATTTCATTATCATCAGCTCAACAATAATCCTACCAAATGAAACGTTGCGATACAACAATTTGTGTATGAGTGATGTAATCAATATATGTAAAAGTTATGTAGCGGCACTGTGGCGTTACATCGAGCGGCCAAATGACGGAGTATAAAGCAAGCCGTCATACGTCGAAATGACACTAGTCATTTCAGATAAATGGGGGTCACACGGAAAAGAAAAGTCAAATTGACGGGTCGTGTGACGTCAAAAAGGCGAAAGATGTAGTGGCCGGCGTTAAATGAAAATTTACGAATAATATGTTAAATGAATTTAATATGTTAAATGACGTTAAATGAACGAATAATATCAAATTTGTAAGTGGATTGGCGTCATATTGACGAGTCGCGTGGATGGTGAAATGAATCAGTTGTGTGGCGTCGGATGGACGAAGATGGTCACCTGAGGTCGATGGGGGCGCCGTTGTGAAGCCAAGTTATCTCCGGCCGCGGCCGCCCCACCGCTGCGCAGTCCAGCGTTACCGTCGCGCCTGACGAACAAACAGACGAACACTGTTAAAGGGAAGTCTGTGAAAGCACCACAGACAACGCAGTAGGACACCTTGTTAAAGGAGGTGCAGAACACACAGACCACGCAGTCAGAGAAAAAGCATAGCCTTCAGGATCTCGATTCACGAAGCAGACAAAGAAGTAACCGAGTGGAATGGGCTCCCTTTCGTGGTAACCCTACAGACCATAAGGAATATAATAAGCAATTAATTTATACCTTTTTACTAATCTTGTATATTTGTACAGCTACTTCCTTCCGATAAGACTGCCGTCTGTACGTTAAGACATATCTATGTAATTTCAATGTTTTTGTACGTTTTCTATATAAGTAAGTGTTCTCTATCTATATATCAATATAAAAAAATCAGCTTGACCAACCAATATATAGATCCCGACCGTATTCGGCCACAGCGACTGGGATCTGACTATTGAGGGCGGCGACGTTCGTGTGCCCTCTGGTGACTGACATAGCCAATTTTGGCAGCGAATGTGCGACCACATTCCCTGCACGTCAGCACCCCTCCAACGTAATTATAATTAATGGCCGCAGGTGGTCGGGCCTTGAGCTGTTCTGCGTTTTGACTCAAAGTCAAACACTTTGGTGTTCACAGTACGCCTCCACTTAGCTCGGTCCCCGGCCATTGTCTCCCATTGTGAAGGGTCTAGGTCACACCGCTTCATATGACCTTTAAGCACATCTTTGTACCGCAGGAGTTGACCGCCTCGGTTACGTTTTCCAACTTGCAGTTCCGAATAAAAGATGCGCTTGGCCACTCTATCGTCAGGATCGAGAGGTTCGAAATTTCACTAATGCCGTGAGTCGCCCATTGGCTCAATCGGTAGAGCGCTGGCACGGATAGCCAGAGGTTGCGGGTTCGAATCCCGGCATGGGTGAAATTTTTAGCCTCTAAATAGGTTTTTAAAGGTGCTAACTTGACGATATATAATTAAAACTGTTTTTATACGGATTTATGCTCTTTTATTACATTTTTACCGTTTTGCGACGTTTCGGCACTTTTTCAGGTGCAGTGGTCTCGGATGACTGAGGTGACAGGCATCTTTTAGAAAGCATTAACGGTAAGTTTACTACCCTCGGCAAAAATTACAAAAGTTCATTATGAAGTTACGTTCCCGATAACACCCAAGACCCGAGACAAACTAGAAAAGTTTGTTTCCTAGTTTGACCCAGCCGGGATCGAACCCGAGACTTTCGGTTTTACAGTCAGCGTGCCAAGCCGCTGCGCATCCGAGGCCGTATAGCATTGATACAAACAGATCACAGAGGAGGAAATATATGCATACAGTAGTGAGACACATATACATTCGCATTCCATTCATAAATTCTCAGTGAAGCTTCAGTATACCCCCAGACACAAACATCATTAGAACGTTACGACACGTTATTAGAGTTGATTTGTGCGACACCTTATAAGAATATATAAATCATCTACCTACGTAATGAGATGATTTATACAGCATCCGAGTGGTCCCTTCACCCACACTAGATAGGTGAAGGGACCACTCGGATGCTGTAGTTTTCATGTGGGGTAATTGTAAATATATTCAGTAAGTTTTATTATAATTACATAGATAAGCTTTAAAAGTTCGCAGTGCCGCGTCATCCACAAACAGATTACTCATATGTGTCAAATACATTTAGTTCATTACACATGAAATGCATTGTCCATAATTTAAAAATCATTCGCATTCAAGTTTCATCGCGCAATATTCCAAAAACAATAACAGTTTTAGCTAATATTATATTATCCAGCTAGCTTACACGTCGCAACAGATATCGCAAAGGGCATAAAGAAGTATTCGAAAAAGGAAAACGAAAAGATATTAATAATATATTTAGCTGTCTTATCGCCAATACCAATTTCTTATCGGAAACCTTGTGGAAGGTTGCCAAAGGAAATAAATAGAAGAAATAAAACGAAATAGCACAGAATAATATGTTGGAAGTCATATGTTGTATTGTTATGTTATGTTATGTGGTAGGGCACAAAAGCAAAACGTAGGTAATAAACGTGTCTATCGCAGCCGCATGAAATGTCCTAACCTACATAATTAATTTATTTAGGAACGCCAACTTTATCATGTGTAAATAAATAAACAAAATAATATACGTGGACATGTTTTTCACACAATACGCTAAAGTGTATGCTTGAATTTGAATGAATTTGGTTCACAGATACACAACATGAACCATATGTAATAGTGTAATAAACGCTAGCAAATACGCGGGAGCATCTACTGAGATTCATAATAAATACTATGTTGTAATAATTTAATCGTAATATATAAGCAAAAAATTCCATTTCAAAAATTCGCACTGCACAAGCTGACAACTGGGCGCTTCACGGGCGTTCCAACCCCCACGTCGCCCTAATTTTATAACGCATTGCACAGGGCATTGATAAATAAAAATCCGGAAGGATAAAAACAAGTTTTTAAATACAATAATTACTTAGACTTCCTCCCATGAATGGAACGTCGTTTGCCAAAACTTCAGCCTGTATAATAAAAAACATTTTAGTCACGAGCATTACTGCCCGACTGCAGACTGCTCTATTTAAGATGGACGTCATGTGGCAAGAAATCACAACTTATTCATCATCAGCCCGGTAAACCCCACTGCTGGGTATAGGCCTCTTCATTACCACGCCAGCCAGGACGGGCTCGTGCTAGTCTCATCCACTGTTTGCCGGCCACATTACTTAGGTCATCTGACCATCTGGCTGCTGGTCTGCCCACCGACCGTTCCCCCTCCCACGGCCGCCACTCTGTCACTGCCTTCGTCCATCTGCCATCATTCCGCCTGGCCAAGTGTCCCGCCCACTTCCACTTCAGAGTCGCAATCCGTTTGCCGATATCTACCAGCTTTGTTTGGCGTCTGATTTCGACATTCGGGATCCGGTCCAGAAGTGTGATTCACAACTTATTACTAAAGTTAAATTGATGCATGTGCAAGGGACAGTAAGATATGTGGCAAAAGTCTAAAGGTCTGTAGGCAGTGGACAGTGGTAGACTAATGGTGTAATAATGGCAGTACAATCGCCAGTCGCTTACCCTCCATGGCCGTGGTGTCAGCGGGCGCGGCTACGAACCGCGGCGCCTCCTCCGCGCCCGACTCCGGCGCCACGCGTAACTCGACCAGCGGTCCGTCCCTGAACACAGAACAGCGGATCACTTAGTAAAAACACAACATAGTATTCCAGTGGGGTAGGCAGAGACCAGGGACTGCCACCTGCCGCGATCCTGCCAGATCACCTTCGCTTCATCACCGTTCATTAGTCGTTGCATGCAAGCAAGCCGGTTTCGGGTACTTTTTACCTTGCACTGGGACATCCCTAACCGCCCTTTCCATTCATATGTTCGATATATTTGTTTCGTCAATATTTTTTCCTTCATCCTTTCTACATGTCAAAACCAACGCAACATTCTTTTCTAGATCATGAATGATAGCATTAACTATAAAATTGCTGTTTTTTGAGCAAATGCTAGTGATGGGTTCTTGATCGTAGGTTCTAGGTCATTATCGATAATGACTATCAGCATAATTGATAGAATACAATGAAACTTTTTCAAAAATAACAATAATAAATAAATGACTTTCTTAGATGACTCGGAATCATTTAATTTGTTTTTTTGTCATCGGCGGCGCAGTAAATCCGGAGTCCCTAAAAATGTGTGTCAATGATGATGACTTTCGGTAGTACAGGTTTCCACCAAGCTAAGTGCTAGGTTAAAACCTGTGTACGATGTCAATCTAGCAAATGTGCCGCGCAGCATATTTGCTGACATCAATTTTGTAGAACTTAAGTCAGTGTAAAACAGCCACTCTATTCAAGCGCACCTATACTGTAGAAATACTAATAAACTTACGTAAAATTAAGTAGTGTGTTTGAAACTCAAATACTCGACAAATGTATGGCGGAAGCGCTATGTACAACTTGTATTATTCTTGACCCTTTCTTAAACAGTGTAATGTCTATACTATTTTTATTTTTAATGCACCAACCCCTGCTAAGGACAATTTTAACTGATGCAATCGACTTCAGCCAGATGTCTCTGCCTGTACGTAATACAGAGAATAGTGTAAAAGAGGTTCGAAATTTCACTGATGCCGCTGAGTCGCCCATTAGCTCAGTTGGAAGGGCGCTGGCACGGATAGCCAGAGGTCGCGGGTTCGAATCCCGGGAGGGGTGGAATTTTTAGCCTCTAAATAGGTTTTTAAAACAGTGTAATGTCGTAATGTGTGTCGCACCTGTGTTGTCCGGCGGGCAGTGCGACGCGGCAGGCGTACGCGCCGGCGTCGTGCGCGTGCGCGGGGTCCAGCTCGAGCGCGCCGCTCGGCGTCAGCTGAACGCGCGCGTCCGGCGCCAGCGGCGCGCCGTTCCGCAGCCACGTCACCTGCAACCGACCACCAAACACCTCACGTCACCTGCTTGAGTTAGGCCAATATTACACTAGCATAGAAATATGATCACAGATGTAGGACTCCTATTTATATGAAAAATCTATGACGGTGTAATGTCAACATATGATTCATATTGTCTATGATCATAGAAGTATGATCCTATTTGACAGCATGCGTACAATTATGATCATATTTCTAACTTCAGAGTTACTAATAGATGATCTTTTGCACTGATTGGACATTTTAAATGAGTTTTTGTTTTGAAATGATTATCAATATAATAGTTAAATCTTTTGCACGTCTCCGTCCATACGCAGGTAAATTTTGTATGACTTTAAGTCTTCCAGTCTAAGTTCTTCTAGTACTAAGTTAATGAATCCTATCTCTGATTGCGTCGCAATCCACGGTCTATCACTTTAGAATTAACTCTGTGACAAGATTTATTTATTTAATGTTAAGAAAATCCACAGCGAAATCACGTTGCGTCGCGTTTTAAAAACGTGTTTCCGTTTTAAGTGAACACAGCTACAGTCTATTTATTCTTACTTGTCCAATTAAGTAAACAAGATTCTAACCTTAAAATTGAGATTAGATGCCTAAACTAGACATTTTCCCGCAAATTCATGAACTATGTTTATAAAATTGACAGCGTGTTATAAAAAGAAGGTTTCAGGTTACTTCATTTATGGAAAAATGGCAGTTTTGGACTAAAAAGTCTCAGTTTATGGGTAGAATCGTCTTTACTAAATTGGACAAGTAACAATAAATATACTGTAGCACTATGATCTGAGGGTAGCACTGACGTTGAGCTTGAGCACTGGCGGCTCGGGGCCGGGCGGGCGCGCGCGCGCGGGCGCGGGGGGCGCGGCCAGCACGCGCACTTGCGCGCGGGCCGGCGCGCGGAACGCGCACGCCAGCAGCGCCGCCGAGCCCGCTGAGCCCAGCACCGTGCGCGGCCCCGGCTCGAACTCCGGCGGCTCTACAACACGCAGAAGGAAAGGGAAATGTAAAGTTGAAACAAGATAACTGCTCATCAGAACACGAATAAATTATATTTCTTTAAATAAAAAAAGACAAAATAGGTTTTGGAAAGAAAGACATTTATTATACCCAGAATACACAGAGAAACAAAAACACAAACAGATAATTTGACACAAAATGAGCACGACAGTGAGATAATGCTAGAGAGATCGTTGTGAGAGGTTGTCTTTAGTTCTGTAACGATTTGGTGTTCACTGTTATGTTACAAGAGTAACTAAATAAATAAATAATCTAAATAAATAAATAAACAGAAAAACAAAAAAAAAATATAATTAAAACTGTTTTTATACGGATTTATGCTCGTTTATTACATTTTTTACAATTTTTCATCCGGGACCACGGCACCTGAAAAAGTGCCGAAACGTTGGAAAATTGTAAAAAATGTAATAAACGAGCATAAATCCGTATAAAAACAGTTTTAATTATGTCTACTGCTCGTGTTAACCTTAGAAAATACTAAAAAAAAAATATTCTGTGGTGTCTCTAATCCCAGTTTCCCGTACACTAACAACCTGTTAATCTACTGTTAACAACTGTCAAATGTTTTTTTATGTATTTATTTTGGCCAACTGACAGTTGCTAACCGTAGATTAACGGCTTCTTAGGATACCAGGAACCGGGGCAAAATTGCCACAAAAGGCAGCTGACTCAGTGTTGTGCCGAGGGAGTGAGCCCTCAGCGCTGATTTTCATAGTTTACAGTCATAGTTTACAGTTTTATTGAGCAATGACTGCTGAACCAGACGGAGATCTGTATTTCAGGAGCCAGAGCAAAAAAGTCGTTGTCGAATGAATGCTTTATCATGGCGTATTTATCAATAAATACACGGGAACTGATCGCGAATGGGGCCGAAAAGTTCGCGAACGGAGACGCGGAGTGTAGGCCGACCAGCCTCAAGATGGAAAGAAGAACTCATCCAAGTGGCAATAAGATGCTGGATTCAAGCCGCTTCTAAACTGTACTTTTGGAAATCCATGAAGGAGGTCTATGGCCAGTACAGGCATTCTTGAGGCTGAATGATGATGATGACACAGAAACTTGGACTTTGCAATAATATTCAATGATATGTTAACTATTGGAATAAGCTATCTGCTACAAGCACAAAGTGTAAAGCTACAGTCGCTACGCCGTCTAATCTGGCCACACACTGGTAGCTTCCCCGCACTAGTAATTAAGTCGACCATCCTGCCAGATGATCTCCGCCTCGTGTGAAACAATTATCCCCACGTCTTCGGTGGAGACCACGTACTGGTAATATTACACTACCAGGCAAATCGACAAGACCATAAACTGGTAGCACCGTTACGTGATTAAATAATTGTTGGATTAATCACGTTCTGAGCACACACTTTTTGTCGCCAACTATGAAGTCATCATTTGTAATTTCTGCTGTCGGTAGCAATAATTGCTATTTTTTTTTTTATCACGTTAAGGTGCTACCAGCATGCCACTATGAAATGTGTGACATGTTTTGGCCACCGGTAGCGACCCTGCACTAGTAAAGTATTGGTACCTGCGAGCATGACGAGCGCCTCCCGCGACACGATGGTCCCGACGCCGTCGGCGCTGGCCACGCACTGGTAGCGGCCCGCCGTCCGCGCAGACATGTGCAAGATCGTCAGAGTGCCGTTGATCAGCTGCTGTCTGTAACCGAGAAGTAGAACAGAGCTTGTAGAATATACTGTCTACATTAAAAGGTTGGAGCAGAAGCAAAATCAGTAAAGCAAAGATCTTTATCAAATCAAAATGGTTACAAAAAGACAACTGTGGTCACCACGCTAAGTCAAACCTGTGTTGTGGCCTTCTTTATGTTAACAATCATGAGTTCGATATCAATCTTTGTATGTCCCCACTGCTGGGGCACGGGTCTCTTCCTGCAAAAGGTAAGGCCATACTCCATTACGGGGGCCAAGACCGGGTTGTTGTAGGATTGTAAGACATTGGCGGGCCTTACTGTCAGAAGTTATCAAGCCGCCCATAAGGCCACTGACATGGCTCGACTGCCAATACACGTCAGTCGGCACCAATGGCTTAACGTGCCTTGCGAAGCACGGAAACGCTCGGAAAAATGCCACTAGCAATAGTCACGGGACTGTCACCCATCCAGCACTCAAGTGCTGGATCAACGCGGTCAACCGCGCATGTTGTTGCTTAACTCAAGTGATTGATTCCAATCACTTGGTTCGACTAAACCACGAGCGTTGCAGTCATGAGCGGTGCATGTTTATTGAAGACAATTTCTAATAAATATAAATACTAGTTGAAACTTAAAAACTTTTATGAATTCAATTAGGAGACACAAAAATAACATATTTTACCGACGTTTGTATCGCCTGTACCGCCCCTTAGACTACGGCAAATCAACTCACCTATCGGCGTCTCCCGCGCTGAGTAGATCATCGGGCGCGGGCGCGGCGTCCGCCCTGAACCGCCAGCGCAGGCGGAGCGCCGCGCTGGCGCCCCCCGCGCCCGCGACGCCCGCGGCGCACGGCAGCGCCGCGCCCGCGCCCGGCGCCACCACCAGGTCCGACGGCTCGCTCGTGAAGCGGACGTACTGCGCCCCAAGGTCGCCTGCGGGTGACGGATGAACGGACAGGTTAGGTCGGGGGAGCTAACGGAGGTTAGGTTAGGCATTATTATTATTTATTGGCTACTCCAACAGTACAATTTTCACGTTTCATTAAAAAACTACTTATTGTAATGTACAATTCAGTGTGAAACACCTTTACAGAAGTATACAACTTTCAAAAGCATTGTATTCAAAATAAAAAATAAAGTTTTATGTTACTACTTTTTTGGCAAAAATAGATTACTACTACTACTAATATCGGAACTGATAATGACAATTAACACAACTTTTCAAAATAGTGAGTAAAAGTTTTATACAGAGTGCTTAGTGCGAGTTTTTTAACTACTCGATGGCGTTAACGTAAACTCATATTTCTATGGCATCGAGGAAGCGCCACCTAGCGACAAGTATGGAAATTAAAATTGCTGTAATGGTTTGTAATGGTTTACGTTGAGAAGTGAACACGTTTACCAGCTAAAACACGAATAAACGCGAGTGCGAGTTGTACTGTGACAGCGTTTTGCCAGTTCGAACGGTTAACTTACTCAAACTCGCTACTCAATGCTCGATTAACGCGGTAGTAAAGTTATTCGATTGGATCTGTCAAACTCGCACTAAGCACTCAGAGCAGGAAGTAGTATTACACTCGTGTGCTTTCGGCTAAAACCGAAGCCTACTCTAGAGCCCGAGGTATATTCTAAAAGCTAACAGACTTTAATTTTAGTGGCGGAGTATTCAGTCTCAGGCTGCTTTCGTTTTAAAAAGTAAAGCACTAAGAAGACTCTCTGGAACCGGAAGTACGTTATGCAAGGGAAGTACACGTCATTTATATTAATACTACGCCGGCAACTTGGTCTTGCTATATTGAATAGCAAACGAACTATTCTCAGACTTATCAAAAATACACAAAAAACAACAATGAAATCGGTGCGGTTTTAATTTATGTTATATTAATCTTGCCTGAACCTAGTTGCCAAAAAGGGTACTATGACATTAAGGATTATTTAAATGACAATGATGTCTGGAATTAAAGCCAGTACAATGCACGAGTTCTTTGTTTTATGCTAATTATGTAAACATAGTTAGAATATTTTCGGGGCTTAATCGCGTAGTAATTAACTATGTACTCTTACTTTGTACTCTATGTGTACAAGTCGCGAAAGTTTAAAATATGACTCTGTTAATGAAGGCTAATGTTTTAAGTCAACACCTACTTTGAATTGTAATGTCCATACCACCGAGTTTCTGCACTACACCCATGCCGGGGTTTGAGTCCCGGCATGGGCGGAACTTTTAGCCTCTAAATAGGTTTTTGAAATTGTCCTCAAAATGAAAAGGTTGTTTTCAAAGTAGCGCAGAAACCGCGGCTTAATGAACGTTACAATTCAAACTAGATGTAAAACATAAAATTAAAAAAGTTTCTGTCTGATCTGTTTAGTTAAACTAGGGCATGACAGTACTAGATGAAACAGCACTGAACATTGGGCTCAATCTCGGTCAGCCTTGAAACCTCGTTCTATATCAGTCTGTAACGATGCAAACCTCTTTACACCATTTTTATTTCTTTTTCCATCTATCATTTTCAAATATTTAAATTTTGTCACACATTCTTTGATTTCGCCGATTTCGCTCATTTTTCTGACCAGATCTGACTTTTACCTGCTTATCCGTTTTTATCCAGTTTTTTCTGTTTTATTAAAATATTATACTAAATCTACAAATAAAACCACATCTGAAGTCGTTCCAGAGTTTATTTATTAATTATAAAAGTTATAAAACGTTCCAAGTCTCTATACTTCAGGCCTCTGCAGAGCGAAAAATGTTCCACCAATCGTCCTCTACTGCTAAAATATTACCGAACACAGGCCTCTAACTGTCTTAAAACCAGCAGCAAGCCTAGACACGGACTCTCGCCTTTATGTCGTACACAATACGAGCTATTGAAGGGCCGCCGAAGCCTTGTGAGCAATGGGGATGGATTTAAAAACGCCCGCTGCCGCATGCCGGCCAGAGCTTTGATTAGGAAAAAAGCTGGGCAGCTTACTCCGGAATTCTTGACGTGGAGTAGAACGGAAATAGAATGCAAATAATTTGTAACCATAACTTAATAAGTTAACAGTGACACTAGATGTGTGAGTGAATACATACAATACGCAAATCTATGTAATTTTGAAAATAAACAAAGTCATTGGTACATGCCCGCACTGGGGATCGAACTTGGATCCCTCGCTTGCGAGTCCGTTGTCCAACCCACTGAGCTACCACCCCTTACGAGTATTGACCATAAGACACTATCTATGTATCTTCTCTCTATAATATAAAAATGAATCGCTGAATGTGTTTGTAAGCGCAAATCTCGAGAGCAACCGGTTTCGCTAATTCTTTTTTTAGAATATTCCTTGAAGTACTCGTACAAGGATGGTTCTTACGGAGAGAAAAAATATAGAATCTGCTGTTAGGCGGTACGAAGTTCGCTGGGTCAGCTAGTAAGTAATAGAAATAGTACCACGCATCTACCCATTTTGGCAATTGATCAGAGCGCAGCAAACATGTCGGCTACCACAAAGTAGTCACCAGAAGCGTCGGACAGGCCATAGAGCCAGGGTGGCATTTGACACTTGGTCAAAGGGCAAAGTCAAATCAAAAGAATTTTATTCACTATAAAATAAAGCGTTCACTAGCTAGCTAGTCCAAGCCGTTACATCGTCCCGCCAGTGATGTTGCGGCGTTCCCAGTTATAATTTACATCTTAAAATACATATATAGATAAACTGTAATGTATCTTTTACAGCATTTTCTTGGTGCATTATGCAACCCTTATACGACCGCTAAAGCTCTAAAAAAGCCGCCTCATATACCCTGTGCTTGCGCCCTCGTGTCAGCCCTATACTCCACGGAGGAGTAAGGGGACCAAAGAAGAAGTACCTACTATTAGCACAAGCTCCGGAGTAACCCGATCCTGTCAAACGCGACTCGAATCCCGCCCAAAGAGCGAGCTGATTGAAAAATGGCCGCCACTGCACAAAGCCTACTGCGGTGCGGACGACCCACATCCGGCGAATTGACAATGGCCGGTTTGAGATAGGAAGATACTGGCTGCTTAGAGCACGGTCTATTAAAGGAACAAAACAATACGTTTTCTTTATTATATTCTTCTTCAGGCTATATTAGTCCACTGCTGGACATAGCCCTCCCTTTATGAGCGCCATAGCGCAAGGTTGTACCATCATTGGGGGTAATGCCCATAATCCCCACGCTTGGCATGCGGGTTGGGGATCGCAGTTCGGTGGAATTGTACTGCAGGGGGCGCTGCTGCCCACCCCCTGGTTTGTGTCCCTTAGTCGCCTTTTACGACACCCGCAGGAAGAATTTGGGTTGGTGCTATTCTCTAGGACGACACTACACAGCACACTTATTATATTACATTTAGTTAATTTGGGTCGGCGTGAAAAAGAGGTCAAAAAGTGGGCTCTGTTTTGTTAGACAGATATTTAGTTATAGGTAGCTAAGCGGTCGTGGCCTATTTGAACCGAGTGATTGGAATCAATCACTTGAGTTAAGCAACAACAGGTGCGGTCAGGTGCTGGATGGGTGACCGTCGTGCCGGTGGTGCCAGCTGTCATGTAATGACAGCCGGCACCACGTTAAGCCATGTCAGAGGTCTTATGGGCGCCTTGATAACTTCTGACCGTAAGGCCCGCCACTGTCTTGCAATCCTCCACCAACCCGGACTTGGTCCCCGTGGTGGAGTACGGCCTAACCTTCCTGCAATGCAGGAAGAGGTTCGTGCGGGAGCAGTGGGAACATACACTTTTTGATATCGAACAAATATGAATGCAACTCAGGGTTAATAAAAATAATTATAAAAAATTGTTAATTCATTAAACAATATCAAATTGCAAAATTTCGTCAGAGCCCTGTACTAAGCCGAAGCCCGTATCACAAGTGGCCCCGCTGCTCCTCTGAGGTTTCTTATAGAAGTATTTTGATGAACAAAGGAAATGGAACTATTCCTTTCCCCCATACAATTTAGATAGCTGAAACATGAGCAGACCATGCAAGCCACTTTTATTAAGTTAAGTAAAGTTGGATTTTTTTATAGAGCAGATATTTAATTTGATTATTTTTATTCATTGCAAAAACAACTGACCACGTTTTTTGTCCATTGTTCTCCAAAACGATCTAGATTTTGAAACGAACACCTAGTTTGACTTGAAACGTTCAGTAAGCCGCAGTTTCTGGGCTACTTTGAATAAAACCTTTTCATTTCCTTTCACTTCATTTCACAAAACTTTTTAAGGTGAACATAAAATCTAGCTAAGTCGTAACTTCCAACCCAAGCTAATATAAGAGTGGGTGCGAATTAAACATTTACGTAACAAGGAGCAAACTGTTTGTATCTATGAGACGAGGAAAGCTTTCGACACCACGTATGGAAATACAGAGGGACCTTTCATTCGATAAGGCCACTCACATGGCTTAACGACTGCCATTACATGACAGCCAGCTCCAACGGCTTAACTTGCCCTGCGAAGCAAGGAAGGCTCTAGGAAAAATGCCAGTAGCGGTAGGCGTGGGACGGTTACTCATCCTGCACCTGACCGCGCCTGTTGTTGCTTAACTCAAGTCTTTAATTACAACTCGGTTCGACAAGGCCACGAGCGCTTCAATGTTATTTCACCTTTCCTGCTGATCTGATATTCCATTTGTGGGCCATTTAATTACTTTCTGAAGCAATCGTCGCCGCCGCGGAGTAGTCTCTAGGCGGTAGGTAAAGTGAATTCCTGACCCAATGGTAGTCTGCAAAGTTTTGGCTCGGCTAGTTAAATATTCAGCGAGTTGGGGCCTCGTGCCCGCCCCTGCCCTACCCACACACGAGGGGTGCTACTCCAAAAATATTCCACGTTAACAAGCCGGGGCCGTAAGGGCGCAACGTAGCGAACTAAATAATCTTTATAGCCGATGTTAACGTCTTGGATTGCGTCTCGCTCGCACACTCTATTTTTTTTATTGCTTGTAAAAAATAGGATACTTTCATAAAAGAGGTGGACGGTAGAATTATGGTCCTTTAAAGTATATTTCCAGTCCCTGAAAAAACTGGAAGAGAAGAGCTAAAGATCGGGTTCAGTGGCGTATCTTGGGAGAGGCCTATTTTCAGATGATATTGATGACGATGAATATATATTTGCGAAGCACAAAGCAAAAGCTTTATCTTTGCAGACATATTTTTCTTATTATATACTTAGTATAAAAAATTGCTTAAAAACCTATTTAGAGGCCAAAAAATTCACCCATGCCGGGATTCGCACCCGCAACCTCTGGCTATCCGTGCCAGCGCTCTACCAATTGAGCCAATGGGCGGCTCACGGCATCAGTGAAATTTCGAACCTCTTTACACTATTCTCTGTATTACGTACAGGCAGCGACATCTGGCTTAAGCAAATTGCAACACAAATTAAATCAATTATTTAATTAGTTTTTAAATTTGTCCTTAGCATGGAATGTGGAATGATCTCTCTCTATTTTTAAAGGAAGCGTCAGAGACTACTACTTGAGTACAAAACTAGTCCAATAAATATTACCTCTTTCAAATGTTGCGTATATGTATTATATTCATCTATCTTCTTCTCCCGGATGATATTATTTGTATATATTATGTATGTTTATTTTATATTTTATTTATGTATTGTCTATGGATGTTTATTAAAATTTGCCTTCTTTTCCTAATTATGTCATTAGTTGCACCAACTACCCGTCTTTCAGTTCTTTTGTGTTTTCCATCAAGGGTTGTCTGGAAGAAATTACTTTTAGTAATAAGACCGCCAATTGTACCTTAATCTGTACCTTCTTATTGTCTAAATTGTAATTCCTGGTGTGCAATAAAGTATATTCATTTCATTTCATTTCATGGGTTAGTGCATTAAAAATAAAAACAGTATAATAAAAAATGCTGTTAAAATTTCACTTGTACTTTTACTTTAGCACGAACTTTTCCACATCAAAAACTAGGTAATAATATACAAAATATTAAATTAATAGTTAAACCATGTCCGTTTGGGCCAAGTGGCCAACTTAAACTAGGTGTACACTTAAAAGTCTAGATCTATTTCGGAGTAAAGCAGGTCCCCAGCTGGGCCCATAACCTGAAGGGATGTGATAAAAAATTAGGCAGTATTGTTCAGACAATCTTGGATTTAATATCAGAGGACAAGACGACATTGAGCACGTAAAAACGGAAGGGAAGAGGCAAAGACAATCCCTTCTGAGACAATCAAGATTGTGTTTACGAATATAGGTACATTGCATAACATGAGCATTTATAATCCATCAATTGCGACAGTAACTTTTGTGCAGAACTTCAACACTGCACGCTACATGCAATTTTCTGTCGTAGCCTGTGCGCGACATACTCACCTACGGTTTCTCGTACCCTAACAAGCCGTTAATGCACAGTTAACAGCTGTCAGTTGACCAAGTGCGTACTAAAAAAACAACGGTTAACACTAGATTTACAGCTTGCTAACGTGCTCGAGCCTCGCATTTTTTACTTTTCCGAGTAGCCGCCCCCAACTTGTCTTTTACTCAACGAGCGCCTCAGCCCCTCGAGGTTCTCTTAATTAACCTTTTCACGTCCAAGTTCCCTCATGAATGCTGTTCCTAGGCAAATGTTGGTGCCGTCATGCCTATACTGATGAAAAGGAGCCTAAAACCTTTCGGGAGGCCATGCAAAGTAAAGATTCGCTGAAGTGGCGAAAAGCCATAAAAAAGGAGCTAGATACATTGAACGAAAATAATACTTGGGACAGCTCTTGTGAACTCCCCATGGAGGACAAAATTGGAAGCAGTAAGTGGGTATTTAAGACACCGACATCTACACCGGGCTGACAGCTCAAGAAAGGGGCCTTGGATTCTCGCAGGCAGCGCTGTCGTGAACTTGTGAAGGTTTGAGGTACAGAAGCAATGGAGGACAGGCCTTTAGATTGAAGTGACAATGTATTTATACCATAAAATACACAAAATACGTATGATTTTTAAACAGCTATTTATCGAGAAAAATGAAGAATTAACATAACAATATTTATATAGTACAGGCACATACATTGCTTCTGGCCCCACCCTAGGAAACCCTGTGTCGTGGGAACCAGAAACAGCGACATCACAGACATGTAAACATCCAAGACCTGAGGTTTTTTTTCACAGCCGGGGTACGAACCCGAGACGTCTCGCATGGTAGGCAGATGCCGGGACAGATCTACTGCTGCACCTCGGAGGTCGTCAAATCACTCTAACAATAAAAACATTAGATTAGTAATTCCAATGAACACTAAGCGTTTCATAGTACAGGCGTAACACATAAAAATATAATTTTATGCTACACCTGGCTATAAAGTGCTAAAAAGCCGCTTTCTGGCCAAGTGTAGACATAAAAAGATGTACACAACACGGGAGGTAAAAAGAAAGCTCTCGATCGCATATTTACGTCTCTCGCTTGCAGCTCGGGCCGCAAACTTCTGCGATCTCGGCCTTTCTTTGTATTACCACCCTAGTTGTGTAATGTACTATTACGACATTATAAATATTGGTATTGCCTTACTCGCATGTGGCGTCACTAGCAACATCAACAACATCACGTCAACATCTTACAACACGTAGCTAGGATTACTTTCCAAAACATTGCTAGAAGAGGATTTTTTTATCTCAAAAAGGTTATGTCGAAAGATGAATAATAATGTACAAAAGATAAGCCCAAAATATTGACAAAAAACAAAATGTATTTACAAAGTAGCACATAAATTGCAGCTTACCTATTAAGTTTTGACCTCGAAGATTAAGAAAAAGTTGTTTGGTAAAACTAAAGAAACGATACAACTTAAACTAGGTGTCCACTTCAAAGTCTAGATCTATTTCGGAGCAAAAAATAGACAAAACAAAATTCAAAAAATCTTATTCTTTGCAAGTTCTCTGTTTCTCAACATCGCCTTTTTTATCTTGCCCCACAGACAGGTGGGGCTAAATTGCGACCGCAAAATGGTCACCGACGTCGCAGATCAAGGCGAAGAGTGCGGGTCGACCTAAATGCATTCTGGCCGCGATGGTGCGAGCTGGCTGGAGTCAGGGACAGATGGAAAACAGGAGCGGAGGCCTATGCCCAGCAGTGGGACACAGAAGAGGCTGAGTAAAAACGTATGTTGGTGATTTGTTGATTCAACCCTTGGTAGGTCCTCACTGCTGGGGCACGGGTATCTTCCTGCATCGCAGGAATTTTAGGCCATACTCCACCACGGGGGCCAAGTCCGGGTTGGTGGAGGATTGTAAGATAGGGGCGGTCCTCCTTGACAAAAGTTATCAAGCCGCTATGACATGGCTTAATAACTGCCATTACATGACAGCTGGCACCAACCTTGCGGAGCACGGAAGCACTCAGAAAAATGCCAGTAGCGGTAGGCACGGGATGGTCACCCATCCAGCACCTGACCGCGCCTGTTGTTGCTTACCCGAAGTGATTGATTCCAATCCCTAGGTTACTTTAAGTATCGTACGACATAATCATTACGAGCCCGAATGCCATAACAAGTGTGCAATGTGTCCACATTAGGCCCCGCGGGCGCCGCGCGATAACGGGCTGTAAATCTCAGTAACTGCCGCGGCGCCCCTGTAATCGGCGGCGGAGTGTTGCTATGAAACGGTTTTGAGATGGTACCCTACTAAGCCGTGTCGTATAATGGTCACAAAGACGTTTTTGTCATACATGCTGGTTGTGGAGGAGTGTGGATATAGATTCCGATTGCAACTTAAAAATAACTATTATTTTATAAAAAAAGGACAGAGATAATTTCTTGTCTCCGTCTATGGTTCGATATCAACCCTTGTATGTCCCCACTGCTGGGGCACGGGGCTCTTCCTGCATTGCAGGAAGCTAGGCCATACTCCACCGCGGCGCGGGGGCCAAGTCCGGGTTGGTGGATGTAGATAACCGGATGAAAAATTGGCCCAATTATCTGAATGAACTGTCGTACAATGGTGACGTACGCAGGTCCGTTGACATTAAATTTAACTAATACTGAATGTTGGATCATTCAAATGTTCACATTATTCGTATAAGCGCTTTATCATAAAATTAAATTTTACCTCCCACGCTATTTTAGGCAAAACTTCTAAATAAGGTATGCGTTTTGTACCTACTCCCGGTCACTTATTATATTGCTTTAGATACCTGCACCCGTCAAGATCCCAAGAGCATTATTGCCTGATGCAATCACAAAACACCAAAATGATCTTTACTGAACAACTAGTCGTTTCCTTTCTTTGCAACTATTAGTTGCTGCATCCTTCCTGCAGCGCAGGAAGGTTAGGCCATATTCCACCGCATTAGAATATCATGTACGTTAAGAAAAATACAACGCACAATAAAACTGTAGGAAGTCAACACAATGTAAATACTAGAAATAAAGAAATAATCTTTTCACACCTCCTGCTCGACAATGCCTTATTACGTACCGTCAAATATCATCGTAAAGCATAGCCTTGTCTCTCGAGGGCAATAATAATGAAGAATTTCCCTAAGGAATAAAGTGATTTGAATTTAGAATGTCAAAATTCGCATGAAAACTATGAAGAAGCCCCGCATTGCAATTCGAAATTCGAATTTTTGTTCGAAACTCACCCCTTTTTTCTTTTTTTTCTGAACTACTGTGTCGTGTGACCGCGCGAAACACCAATAAAAAAAGAAAAAAAGGCGCGAATTGCAAATACGAATTTAAAAGTTATATTCACTTTAAGTTGCTAAGCCGTAAAAGAGTGTGGACTTTATATTTAATTTCAGTTTTTAATACATATTTTCAACACGATAATGTCGTCAAGTACGCAATATTTCTCAGCTTAATAAATATTTTTCAACTTATGCAGCCCTGTCTTTTTATTGTCTCCCAGATGGTGTGAAAAGTAGAGTATTCACCTCTGGAATAAAACATGTCTTAGTCTCGGGCGGTATGAACCCCTGGCTTCACTCAGGACTCTACATAACTCCCTCGCTTCGCTCAGGAGTTAAGATTTAACTCCCTCGCTGCGCTCGGGAGTTAACTCGGAGTCCTTCGCTCCGCTCAGGGTTCAATATACCGCCCATGACGTAATACATGGTTTTATTCCCTTAATGCATAATCTACTATTCTTTCCCAAGATTTAGACTGGCAAAGGATAATGCATCCTATATTGTAAGCGACGCAAAAAATAAATGAGCATAGGATTAGGTTGTTAGTGTTAATTTTCAATAATTAAATATATTTTGTTAAACGATCAATAGTTGACTGGTGGAAGGATAAGTTCGCCTCTCTAAGAAATATGTAGCTATGTAAATTCTTTATTGTACACAATCCAAGATATAGGTAAATATACATAATGAACAGGGTGTACTTGCACAAAGGCGAACTTATCCCTGCAAGTGATCTCTTCCAGTTAACCTTTGAGCAATTCAGTAGAAATTGTATTGGGTTCTGGATTTTAATATAACTTACCATGTCTTTTTGTACGAGTATTTCGTGTCATACAAATGCATGAACTGTTTAGTCTACATATATCTATAACATTTAGAATAACTCATAAATTTGCTACTACTGTCGCCATCTAGTGTTAAATTTGGTTAATAAAGGTTATTAAAAGGCGTTTGTGGGTAGCGAGTTCCAGCCAGTCATACGTAGTTTTAAAATCATTGTCATTGGTGCAAAAAAAATTGATTGGTCCGCGCCGCTGGCTCCTTGCTCGCACCAACCCCGTCAATTACATTTATGAAGCATTGCAAAGTTTCTAAAATAAGATCCCGGCAGATAGTAGGTACCTATGTTTGCCAGAAACGCGGTTCATATTATGTAAATGACAAAGATATCAGTCTGTAGTTAATGCCAGTTCAATGCATTTGTACTATACGAGTATATTGGATATTATGCATATATAATTTATTGTATTAAATGTATCGTCGAGTTGGCGCCTCTATGACAAGTCATTTAGTTGTACTTAGTAGGTATGGGGCTAACGAGTCTGTGCAATATGTCAATGGATATTTATTTATTTATATGTAAACTTCATTATTTCAGTATCAAAATCACTGAAAAGACTTAGTTTGGCGATTTTCTTCTCTGTTTTCTCCGGAATGATAGATTTTAAAATGGACACCTAGCTTCACTTGTAATGTATTGGATATTCGACGACTAAAACAGGACGTATTAAAGAAAAGCAAGATAAAAAATACCCGAGAACGGCGTGCGACCCTCTCGGTCTCCTGCTATCGACACCCAGTATCTACGACCGGAAGCCAATTGCAGCCAAATCGTGTATCTTAAACGAAATCAGCGCTCCAATGTGACGCCAGCCACGAGCTAACAAGGACAAACGAGGTCCACGTGGCACTAAGCGGCCGATTGTGGCCCAGCGCCCATTTACGGCCACTACTAAGCCTCGGCCACGTATACCGGCTGCCTTATGCGCATGCGCCCGCATGCACGGCGCCCCCCAATCACAGCAGTTTTAAAATAAGATAAACACTTAATCGCATGGAAGTTACAGAAGGTCCATGCGAGAAATTCGATTAAATAAAACCATCTAGAAAGAAATGTTGAGTATGGAGGCGCCGTACTTCTGTTTAATTTGCCTAAATGGCCTCAATCGAAGTGACTTTGTATATTTATGATGGATTTTTATTTACAACTTGGCCCAGTGGTGGAGTATGGCCTGTACCTTCCTTAGGGAAGAGACGCGTGCCCCTCGGTGGGGACATAAGGGGTTGATGATGATGATGATTTTTATTATGAGGTATTCCACTTTGCCCCACTAAACCGCCCCAGTAATGGAGCAAAGTGGAAACCTAAAATGTAACAGTGGAATCTGCCACACTGCATCGAGTTTTAGTGGGGCAGATTCCACTGTCAGATATTAGATTTCCACTTTGCCTCACCAGTGGGGCGGGTTAGTGGGGCAAAGTGGAATGATTAATTTTTATTTATCTAAAAGCAATGTCTCAGGCACTACAGTGTCCGAGTGGTCCCTTTACCCATTTAGTGTGAGTGAAGGTGCCAGTGGACGCTGTATAAATCATCTGATTACGTAGATGCAAGACACATTACGTAGATGTTTTGAATCGAGAAACCTCGATTTGAACAAATCGCTATAGTCCCTTTTAGTATATTCTCGTTATTATTTATTAGTATTTTTCTAATTGGCACACTTCGATTTCTAAAAATGGTCTCAGTCTGGACGTATTTTCAAGTTTATGAAGTTTTTTATTCAATACTAACATTATATTCTAGTTTTCAATCAGGGTCTAGGTTCTCCCAATTTATTAATTGTTGTACACCTACATTATTGCGTCAATTTGCCGTTTCAAGTCTACGCACGCACGCCGACCATCTGTCATTGCAGTATAATTCACTAACTGTTAGTGACTATCAACCGAGGCACTGCGATTAAAGCCCGCTCAAGGCACGACTGGTAGGTTTTAGAGTGAGGACTAAGAATTAAAAGATTCAGGTCGGAGTTTCCTAGGCCATTTTTTATTCACAACAATAAAATTCTGCTCCGCCGACTGTCCGGAGCCGAATACGAGTACGTATATCGGGATTAGCATCACTGATCCAATAGAGCAGAGTATATCCATATCAGCGACTGGGGCCGAGTAGTTTATATATTTCATATCGGCGACTGCAAAAATACATCGTTATTAAAAACTAATGAAGAATGAAGTTCTCATGGCCAAATGAAACCGAGTGAATGATATCAATCATTTGAGTTAAGAAACAACAGGCGCGGTCAAGTGCAGGTTGGGTTACCGCCCCGTGACTACCGTGGCATTTTTCCGAGTGCTTTCGTGCTTCGCAAGGCACGCTAAGCCGTGCCGGATGTCATGCAACGACAGTCGTCAAGCCATGTTAGAGGCCTTATGGACGGCTTGATAACTTCTGACAGTAAGCCCCGCCACTGTCTTACAATCATCCACCAAACCAAACTTGTACCTGTGGTGGAGTATGGCCTAACCTTCCAGCGATGCAGGAATTGACCTGTGCCTCAGCAGCGGGGACATACAAGGTTTGATATCGAGGAATGAAGAATCAAAGGACCGATAGTGAACGCAGCGGATGTTCTGTTTCTTCCACCTCATCACGGGGTACATTAATATCCGCCCAGGCCATTAGCAACTCTAAATGCATAACCATTAGGGTGATCCGCTGGCAACTGTGTAATCCGACAGCTGAATTGACAGCTCGGCAGATGTCGGCCGGGCCAGGTAGCCGGCCAGTCAACTCGATGGCTCGGGTAAATATATGACTGCATTTTGTTGGGTAAACATTGATGTCGATTAATACTTTGGACGGTCTCCTATTATTATACAGGGTTACCGATAACTGCGCAAAGGTTGCAAAACCTTTTTTTAGGCGTTTGACATATACATATATGTATTTCATTACAAAAAACAGTTTGGGTGTTTTTTCCAGATTTAAGGTTAAAAACTAAATGGACGCCAAAGTAGTTTATTTAGCCAATTTGTTTTGCACAAACAAAACTTTTTACTTTTTTTGTACTGTGTGTGAAATATGTATTTCCATTTAAAAATACCTTATTGGTTGTTTTATTCAGATTTAAGGTTAAAAACTAAATGCACGCCAAAGTTGTTTAGCCAATAACTTTTGCAAAACCAAACTTAGAATTAAGTTTTATGGATTTTTTTCTATGTAGCCTCGATTGTGTCCGACTGCTGGGCCAAGGTCTCCCCTTTTGCCTTCTACTCTTCCCTGTTCATTTCCACCTCCTTCCAGCCCAGCAGAAAGGTCGTGTGGTCGTCCCGCCATCTCCGCTTGGGTCGGCCACGTTTGCGATATCCGTCGCGCGGAACACAGTGACGATTTTTGCCTACCTCTTTGAGCCTATACGGCTTAGCATTGTTTTTTGGATTATTAAAATACAAAAAAAATACAATAACACGCAAATCGTCACGTATCTTGCACCTTTCAGAGCAATCTCAAGTAGTTTTAAGGTTGTTGGAGAGCAGGTAATGTCGGAGGTCGTGAGTTCGATTGCCTCTGGGAGCCGTACATTTGTACAAATGGCCTCAGTCAGTCCGGTTACCATAGCACAGGGTATCCTAGTTTAGAATCAGGACAGGTGAGTGTGTTGAATGGAAGTTATTCATTTATTTATTTATACATAGTAGTACATTTTATCGGCTCTTGCCATTTAAGTTTAATTAAGGTGTCTAATGAACTTCCTCTTCTTTGTCTTTCCCTCGTTCCAATATCTTTCTTTTAAATTACAGCCGGTACCACGAATCGTTCTTTTGCTCCAGGATTTTCTGTTCTGGATTGTCCGCTCGCCTAACTGGGCTCGCTCCAAGTCCTTGGCTACCGTGGCGCACCAGGTGTTTTGTGGAGGTCCTCTAACTCTCAGGTCTACCTAACCTAACACCACGGCTTACACCGATTATTCTTACTATTTCCCGCTTTCGTTGAGCTTTCAAGAGCTGGATTCTGTAAATGTTAAAGGATTTTTAAGCATCGGAATGATTTATATTCCGAGCACAGCGGTGAAGGAGGCTTGAGGGGGAGGTGACCGTGCCACACTCTCGACAGGCTGCCCGAAGGGACGCCCGCTTTCACAGATAGACAACACCCTTTAAAACACCAGACAAAAGCAATTTCAGTTTGTGTTTTCCTTTACGAAAGATTATTTAAACTGTACTTGTGAAGTGTTTTAGAGAAATCTGGTTTTTAAATAACACCGATATAATATTACTGTTAAGCCTCAATTCGTACGCTAGGGATGTTTTGTTGAGTTTAATCTAATTAATTAATTCAGGATATAAACAGTCTTTGACTGTGCAATGTAAATACATCAGTAATAATAAAAGACTATCAAAGAATAAAAGCATGTAGTGGCACCTGTATCAAATAAACAGTTACGTTATGTCATCTATGATAACTGAATGTTATTTGGTAGTTTCTTCACTCTAAAGATTTTAGGGTGTTGTGATGTCAGATGAGATTAATTGCATGGTGTGCAATAGAGAGAGGACAAGAAAAACTTAAATAACAAAGTTTGATGTTTTAGTGTCGAGAAAAAGTATGTCCCAAAATTTCCCAAAAATAAAAAAATAGGTAGTTGGTCAATATGCACATCCCGTGTTCACACACTTGCACTTCCTCGCCGAGAGTGCGGCGGCGGCGGCGCCAGACTTGGCTCGCGGCGCAGGACGTATGCCAAATGTGTGTCTGGATTCAGACTGTGTGTACACCCGGTTTCATAGCCGACTGACCCCTGCCGCGGGAAACTGGCTCGTATGCCATACACAATAAAGGCTGACGGGCGCTAGCTTGGAGAGGCGGATTGTAACCTCGGATCGAAGCGCCTGGCATGGCCCTGTGTATCTGCGATGATTTATACATGGTGTCACGGAGAGTTACATCATGCCGATATATACCAACCACACAAACAAATCCATGAATAACTAGCCGGGCGACGACTCTCAAACTCTTAGTTGTTTGCTCGTGGGCGGGAGCCGATTGGAATGAAACCCCTAAGTTTTGTACACAATAAAAAAAACAAAATGTACACCTTTAATTGAAATCAAAATCACATACCTTGTATATTTTACTAACTATTTTTTTTTAATTTGTGAATACGTTACGTAACAAGTGTTTCTTATATCAAGCCGCTCTCGGAAACCGGTTCGGTACGGACTAAAAGTCTACAATGTGTTGTGCTTACGAAAGTTTTAGTTCAAAAATTGTAAAAATCTGTTTAATAAAATTTGTTGTACTACACGAGTTGTTCTTTTTTTCGTGTCAGCGATTCGACCAGTCTATATTTTTCCTGCCCAAGAGTTGGCTACTGCGATTGCAGCAGCGTCGGCCTCTGTTAGGTCCTCCAGAGTGCAGGTGTGAGGGCACAATGGGCAATGGAGCAGGTGCACCATGGATTGCGATGAGGCTCCACAATCACGTTGCTCCTCCGTTGGTGCAATATAACCAATAATACCACTGTTTTAAATAAATAATTTAGGATTTGGAATTTTTGAATTATGAGTGGTTCAGCAGAGTGATGCCAGTACTAATATGGTTGTTTAATTAACACCATTGGTAGTCTAGTAACAACGGCATGCCAATTTTTGAAAATTTGTGCACCAGTCCAATTATTCAAATAGATTTTCTTCGCGAGAGATGCCACGGCTATTAATTTCGGCGCGTTATATAATTGACGTTCCATGTAGTAAAATACAAAAATACCTATTTCGTAGTATATATGTGTATTTACATGCACATATCGCTCATTTTGCAGAATATTGACGCAAATGTCCTTTTTCCAATTTTATAGGAGAGACCGTTGTTTCATTCAGAAGTGTTAGAACTTTGTCAAAATGCCACAACGACAGTGGCGCTGTCACGCGATAAAAAACAAAACTACATTACTGTCATTTTTTCCCCAAGTGTAAACAGTTATTTCGGGTGTTTTGGCATACTTAACTCAAATTGGCAAAAAAGTACATTTGCGTCATTATTCTGCCAAATGAGCGATATATATATATATGTATGTATGTTTTAAATAATTTTGAATAATTGATTTTTAATTTCATTTAACTAAAATAAATAAGCGTCCACTATGTCAAGCTACTTAAAAAAGAACTAGCAAGTAATATTTCTATATGGCCCTCACAGGACAGGCCTGACCTAGTGTGAGGGTCACCAATAATTTATTGTCCACACTGACTGTCTAGATATTGTATTGTCTAGATAATAAGGATGAAATGTATTTTCTATGTAGAAATAATAAAACTATTTGTATTTGTAGTTGGTCTAGCGGTAACCCGCCAATCACCACTTTGTGCCTAAAGGGCTACTATAACATAAGCAATTATTTAGATGTCAATGATGTCTGGAATTAAAGCCAGTACAACGCGCGATGTCTATGTTTTATAATTATTATTTAAACGCTGTTCTTTTAACCATTTTTTCTCCAAAATGATCTAGATTTTGAAATGGACACCTAGTTTGACTTGTATTGTTCATTAAGCTGCAGTTTCTGCGCTACATTGAATAAAACCTTTTCATTTGATTTCTTTTATTATGTCACATTATTTTTTCTCAGCGGGGCTTACTATCAGAACTATCAGAAGTTCCATTTTTTCTCTAAAGCGATCTATATCACTTTAGAGAAAAAATGGACAGCTTTAATAAGAATACACCTGTGTTTAATTTGTAAGCATACGAGTCGAATTCAAGGAAGATCTAATGATCGTTGATTACGTCACAGTTACTGATATTACATATTAATTAAAAAGTCAACTTTTCGTTGTATGGACGTGCTTAAACTCTGATATTGTAATGTCTGGTTCCTCACATGTTAAACTAATTGACCTAGACTAGACAGAAGTCTGCTACTCTCGTTTTAAGTCTGAAATGTAACTACTTATGCAGGCAGACGCTAGCGGCCTTTTATTTAAAAAACTACCAACGTCTTTTTTTGAACTAAAACTTTCGTAAGCACAACACATTGTAGACTTTCAGTCCGGATTTACCTACGGGTGTTGTTATATCGGAAAAGTCCGACCAGGTTTCGCTCCGATTCGCAGAGCTTAATCATGGTGAGCAGAGACGGAGCTCACGTCGTCGGTTGCTTGTCTCACCAACGTCTTATTTAGATTGCACTAAAACACACTTAACGAGGAGTTAAAGCGGTTTTAAATCCGACTTATCTATAAAAACCCCTGTGAAATAGTTAAGTATAGAATAATATTAAACGATTATAGACGTAATTATTTATTACGTGAAATGAAATTACAGTAAGTTTCAATTCTTATTGAAACTTAAAACCTACATGTGACGCACTGAATTCTCTTGAATTCTATCCATCTTTGTATTTATTTATTTCGTTTATTAGGCATGTAGAACAGGTAAGCGAGAGCCCCAGGTTCGATCCCGAGTGCGGGCATGTACCAATCAATGACTTTGTTTAATTTCAAAGTTACGTACATTTGCGAATTTGCAGTCGCAATACCACACGCTAACGGTGAAGGAAAACATCGTGAGGAAACCCGCGGCTTGGTTGGCTCCGCACGTATTGACTAGTCTTTCCTGTGGGCTAGGCCGACTAAGCTGTCTGGATGGTATAGGTGCTGGGCAAGCCTACTCCATCTGTAAAAAAAACCATGTCCCAGGCACTACAGCGTCGGAGTGGTCCCTTCACCCATCTAGTGTGAGTGAAGATACCACTGGACGCTGTATAAATCATCTCATTAAGTAGATGCAAAAAGGCCAATATTATTATTAAAACAGGTAACAATCTTAGTATATCATAATAATGTAGGAAATCTATGTGATCTAAATAACTCTTGATTATCCAGTAGTTCTTTTTGTACTGTGAACTTCAAGGTTTGCTGGGAGAAATCTTCAGAGATATGCTCGCCTTTGTACACGTTATTTCTTATGTAATGTCTTGTAAAATGTTTCATGTGCCACAAAGTATAATACAGTCTATTTATTCTTACTTGTCCAATTTAGTAAACAAGATTCTAACCTTAAAATTGAGATTAGATGCCTAAACTAGACATTTTCTCGCAAATTCATGAACTATGTTTATAAAATTGGCAGCGTGTTATCTAAAAGAGTGTTCCAAGTTACTTCATTTATGGAAATACGGCAGTTTTGGACTAACAAGTTACAGTTTACGGGTAGAATCTTGTTTACTAAATTAGACAAGTAAGAATAAATACACTGTAAGTTTGAGGATTTTATATCAAAGTCGTGTATACCATTACATCATTAGTCACTATTTTGAAATAAAATATTTCATTTCATTGGTACGTAGAATATAACGCAGGTTTTGTACTGTGACGTGTTATTTAAAAAGAATCCTTAATCCTGTCCTAAAATGTAGTAATACTTTGAATGGTTGGTTTATTGTATTTTATTTATTTCACGCAATGACAATATAGTGTTAGTAACAAAGGTGAAATGAGTAATGTTACTAAAAATATTAATAAAAATAAAATATTCAAATCCATCGTGTCGTTTTTAATAAATTACACGGTTAATGTAAAGCCATGTTTACACGATCTTAGCACGCTCGGGGAGAGTGTCCCGTATAAAGATTCCGCAATTAGATATATCAGCGTTACCATCGACGCAGTTTAAATATGTGTTAAGTATGCAAAGGTCAAAAATGCTGTGCAAAATGCTAGCCTATTATAATATCGACGGCCTCTGTGCAGCGGTAGGGCATCTGCCTGCCAAGCTAGAGGTCCCGGGTGCGATCCCCGGCTGGGGACAAAAAAGAACCCCAGGTCTTGGATGTTTGCATGTTTGTGATGTCGTTGTTTCTGGTTCCCACGACACAGGGTATCCTACTGTGGGGCCAGAATCAATGTATGTGCCTGTATGTAAAATGAAAAAAAATATTAGAGATTATTTGGAATACAAGGATGTCTGGTACCATTGAATTAATTCAATGCTGGTACTTAAATAGTATTAACGAAGACGGGGAATCGTGTACAGTGTATTGTAACGAGGTAATAACTCAGTTCATTAAGTTAAAACTTGTTTTGAAGAGAATAATATGTATTGAGTTTCTTCATTAGTTTTTTCTGCACATAATCTATTAATTGTAAATCTAACAACCTTGGCTCTCATCAAGTAAAAATTTTATTTTTATAGTTAACTAGCTGACCCAGCGAACTTCGTACCGCCTAACTGTCGATTCTTTAATTTTTTTTTCTTTTCCTAAGGACCATCTTCGTACTACAAGGAATATTGTAAAAAAAGAATTAGCGAAATCGGTTCAGCTGCTCCCGAAATCTGCGCGTACCAACACATTCAGCGATTCATTTTTATATTATACATAAAATTTTTGAGTTGGCATTTTTGAAATTATTTCAGGCAATCGGAAATTACTGGTATGGTACAAGCACCAGCTAACTCAGTAGTAACTCAGTTTTCATCAGAATGTACCAATATCGCCGGTATACACTGTACGAGAAGCACCGGAGCCGCCTTGTGAGCTCACTCGTTCTGTGTGCACCAAGATCGTGTAAACCCGGCTTAAAGCTGCATGCATCATTCAGCAACGACGCAAACATTTTGAATAGATAAAATATGCTAGACCTGACTGTTACCTGAGTGTCTGAGGTGTTCAAATACTTGAGCGCACGAAACTGGCAATCCGTGGTGGGCACACGTGTTAATTAAGCCCATATTCTTTCTCTGCGCCTGTAGTGGGACGTGTATAGGCTAAACAAAAAAATCGAAGTATTCTATTTGCGTCTTTATTATTTGCGCGAAGATAATTATCTAGTCTTAGTACAAAAGCTGTACGAATCATTGGAGCTGATGCATTTCTTTGAGACAGATAGGTAGAAACTGTGTAAACCACAAAAGCTCGCTCGCTCATTTGTCCCCTCCACCGTCAAAGCTTGATGATACCCTGATAGCGGAGCTGATGGGATCTCTGACGGGTAAAATAGCTTCTTTGTGAAGCTGGTAGCTCAGCGCAAGAGTCGATTGGTAGAGTCGATTCCCAGCAAGGAACACGGACTGAGATTTGCGGAATAAATATACCTGTCAACATTATATTAACCTTTAACTACTGATGTGGGGGCCTCTCAGGTCTCAAGAAAACTAAAATTGTGATTTACTCCCTCCGCGCACGACATACGCGTAGCTTCTAGTACCTTCGAGTTTAGTTGCGCCGAGGCGGTCAACAGCAGTGCACGTGTTTGCGCGCGCAATTTCGGTAAGTAAATTCATTTTGAAATTTCTCATGGGCCTCTTAGACCCCACCTATTTATGTAACTTGTTTGTGAATTGTATCGATTTATTTATCGGCTTTTTTGCAGTACTTTGAAAACTTTTATAATATGGAGCCCAGAACGTCGTCCGGGAGAAAACGGTCTCTCGGTAATAATAATAACGAACATGTAGCGAAAAATAGAAGGACCGTAGTGCCAGGGAACACCGATTTTGAGACAGCCGTGATGTCGTCGATAGATTGTGAAGACTCTAGCGGTTCGAAGGCCGAAGATATTGATAACACCTTTATACCGGAGCTTCACGAGCATTTGTCAGATATGCTCAGTGCGTCGGAACCCGAAGAACAGCTTGAAAATGTTCCGGAAGAACAGACCACGTGAGCTACATGTGCTGGGAAAGGATACGCCTGCACCTGACCGTCAAGAAGTTGACGACGAACAATCTAAAAACCGGCCAAGTGCGAGTCAGACTCGCGCACCGAGGGTTCCGTGCAAACCTGTATTATAGACCTGAGTATTTGGTATGAATTTCAATTTAATACCTCTACGCGTTTATAAGGAAATGGGTAGTAAGTTTAAAATTATTAAAAAAATATATTATGTGATGTAACTAAAGATTTATGGTTTTCGTAATTTTTCCTTTATCTATGCTATAAGACGTTCCTTCGTACCAAATTTTAAGATTCTGAGTTCACGGGAAGCACCCTGTAGGTTTTGATTCCCTTGCAAGTGTCGAAAATTTGCGGCATAAACGGCTGTATCTTTTGATTGCGTTGGCTTAGAAGTTTGATTTTTTCACAGCTTCAAGGGACAGTAGACCTGAGTAATTGATATAAATTTCAGCTTCATACCTCCACGCGTTCCTGAGAAAAAGCGTCTTGACAGACGGACGGACGGACGGACAGACGGACAACAAAGTGATCCTATAAGGGTTCCGTTTTTTCCTTTTGAGGTACGGAACCCTAAAAAAGAAGAAGGTGTCACACATGTCCTTCGAAGCTTCAAAGAAAATCTACACACACATGTTATGCATGCAAAAAACATAAAAAACCAAACGTATGCCTTCAATGTGCAAAGCAAGTTTGCCCAGACTGTGTGTAATTCACAATAATTTGAAGACTGTTATTTTTTGTTCCTATTATAGTATTATAATTTCTTATGTGCCATTTACTAGAAAGACTATTTAAAATTAAGATTATAAGTTAATTTGTTGATTTTTTTAATAATTTTTATTGATATAAGACCTCTTGTGATTTTTGTCAAAAATGCTAAGCGTTTTCTAAAGTTTGAAATAATAGTTAATTATAAACAAATACATTATACAAAAATCATTTTATTTTATTTAAATATATCCACTAACGCTAATTATTAAACACTAAACCCTAAAAAACCTAAAGATTTTTGAATATAAGCATACTCGTATATATACACGGGACTCTGAGGCCCCCACGTCAGTGTTTACGTGAAATTAAATCCACCTCAGTAGCTAATAGTAGGTTAAACTAGCTGCACCCGGCGTTTTATCGAGTCACCCACGGGAATAAGAAAGGTGTCAGCTAACTCCATACCATTCGTCGCCACCTTGCACCACAGAGGCATTTGAGTCTAATGCTACTTATGCTACATAGGTATGTACCTAGTGCTTCAAGTCTACTGTCACGTCAAGTCACTCGTTTTTTCTGCAAGAATTTTTCTGGCGCACCTAATTGTATCCTGCTGCATCCTAAACCCAAATAGTTTCTTTGCTGAGGAGAAAAAGCAACCCCCTCACAGGAATAACACAGAGCTGCGGGTCGGCCTCATAACAGTTATTTTTGTATTTTTACGCGATAGTTAAACTATTTTTCAATTGACATCTCAATTATTCTTAAAGCCAACATCTCCGCAAAAGAGGCACTAATCTTGATGATATTCCGATAGGATCTTGGTACAAGTGCCCTTGGCTTTTATTAAACCTTCTTCAAGCAGATGGTATCTCGCGCGGACGGGGCATTGTGAGCTTTATACCGAAGCGCCTAAGGACTGGGATGGGAGGTTGTGGTTAATTCTATCGTACAAAATGTCCGGTAGGGGATTCTGGAGTTTTTGACGTTGGTTTTTGAGCGCTTGATTTGCACGCATTGGTCTTTAGCGAAGAGGGTGTATGCTGGGTGCTCAATTGAGATTGGGAAGCCACGAGAGCCACCTGAGCTTCAGCAATTACTGAAAATCGTTCTTAATAGAACTTGTATAACTTTTGGAGCAGTTACAAACTGCAACTGCCAATTCTCAGATCAAAAATGGCCCCAGACATTAACTCAAGATTATATCATCCCGGTGTTATATTACCAGCGTTATATTTTCATATTGTTGCTGATGTGGTTCAGAAGATCCACTAAAGACTAAAAACTTAAGGCAAACTCAAAACTAATTAATTATTTACTACAGGAATTCTTCTCATACACCTGCTATAACTGCGTCTAAGAATGCTTTAGTCAGTTTGACTTTATGAGCGGGTCATGGCTTTAGCCTAACAATGGGCTATGTTTATGGGCTGGACATGTGTGCCTTAAAATTGAAAAGCGTGAAGCGAGCATTTTTCCATCAGTTCGAGAAATGCAGCGATCAAGCGCTGGAACCGCTGCGGCGGTGCCAACACGACATTAAGAACGTTTTGTTTGATCTCCATAATCTAAGATTTAAACCAAATAAAGAGCTGTTTCACGAAATTTGTCGTTCGAGAGGCTTTTGAAGTTATTATTGTGAGCAATCGCCATTCAAGGTTCAGGTAATAAAACTAAATCGACACTACTGAGCTAACAATGACGGATTATAAATAGGTAGAGATCTCGTCTCCAAATTAGAGCTTTATAATTCTACGGACCTCACAATTTTATGAAACGACTAGCCTTTGCCCGCGAATCTATCCGCATTTACTTTTTTGCAACCCCGTTCACCTCCTTACGGGTTAAATTTGGAAAAACGGCGAAACGTGTGTTCAATCAATTGTGTTGAAGAGTATTTATTTTAAGTTTCAAGAAACTTCACAACAACATTTTTTATAACTCTCATACAAATTTTGGCAACCCTTTTCGCCCCTTAGGGGTTGAATTTCAAAAAATCGATTCTTTTTCCTTTCCTACATTATATATAGACCCTCTGTGCAAAATTTCAGCTTCTCAGGTCTAACGGCTTGGGCTGGGCGTTGATGAGTAAGTCAGTCAGTCAGGACTTTGAATTTTATTTATATAGATTTTCCTTGCTAGACGAGTAAATTTTCTTGCAGCAGACTACAGCCGGATTTTAGGCTCCACAATCAAAAAGGGGTTCTTTTTTAAATATAAGGGTTCCGCAAAGCACACGAAAGCAAAAAAAAAAACCCTAAAATGAAATGCATGAGGTTTTACAATACCTATCTCAACTCTATCAAGGACCAAAAGACATTCAACTACAGAACGTAAATTCTTTCGACATCAACCCTTGTATGTCCCCACTGCTGGGACACGGGTCCTTTCCTGCATCGCAAAAGGTTAGGCCATACTCCATTACGGGGGCCAAGTCCTGGTTGGTTCTTCTTAAAGGAAATTCTTTGCGTGGAACTAAGTCTTTTCACCACTCGCTAAACGTGAGGGAAACCACGGTGAGGTAACCTGAGTGTCTGTGAAATTGCCAATCTGCGATGGTCACGAGTGGTAATTAAGCTCATACTTTCTTTTTCTGAGAGAAGCCAAATGGCCTGCGATGGGACATATTCAGGCTTTATAAAAAAATCGGATAGAAAGAAATTTCTCTTGTCTACAGATTTTAGATTTAGACAATTTATCGAATTAACCACAGAAACATCACTCCGATCGCCACCAATCCAAGCTAGATATCATCGTATTTTAATAGAATGCATTGTATTGTCACAAACCGGCGTCATATCTACAAACAGATGTACAATCTGCGGAATACGATGTCACTACTTTACACTTGATATTCGCTCTTATATGAGGTTCTGATATAACGGCGAATATCAGTACAACATAACATTTACATACAGGACCACATACATTGCTTCTGGCCCCACACTAGGATACCCTGTGTCGTGGGAACCGGAAACAGAGACCTCACAAAGATATAAACGTCTAAATACCTGGGGTTTTTTTGTCCCCAGCCAGAGTTCGAACCCGGGACCTCTCGCATGGTAGGCAGATGCTCTACCGCTGCGCCACAGAGTTCGTCAAATCACTCAAACAATAAAAAAATAGATTAGTATTTCCTGTTCATTGAAATAAGCATTCATAGTACGGGTGTAACACATAAAAATATAATTTTTCGACATTATAAATATTGATATTGCTTTACTCGCATGTGGCGTCACTAGCAACAGCTTACAACACGTGGCTAGGGTTACTTTCCAATAAAGCATTGATTGTAGAGGATTTGATTTTTTTTATATAAAAAATATGATTTCCTCACAAATTTGTTCCTTAGCACTAACCCGTGCTAAGGAACAAATTTAAAAACCTATTTAGAGGCTAAAAATTTCACCCATGCCGGGATTCGAACCCGCAACCTCTGGCTATCCGTGAGTCGCCCATTGGCTCAATTGGTAGAGCGCTGGTACGGATAGCCAGAGGTTGCGGGTTCGAATCCCGGCATGGGTGAAATTTTTAGCCTCTAAATAGGTTTTTAAATTCCTCACATATGTCAATTATTTATCGTGCGACACTACCGCAGCGCAACAAAGACCGTCAATGCATTGCATAATGCATTGTAGTTCAATGACAATTGGTTGAACGAGATGAACCAATTGTTTGGCTGTGGAAAGTGTATTTTTTTTGTAAATAAAATCCTACTTCTGTACACTAAGACACTAAAAACCCAGAAATAATTTTAACAAATATGACTTCTAAAGTCAAAATTTGTATATATCCAGATATCGTAGAAGTATATCTTGGAGTCGGTGCCCGAAATGTATGTGTTGGTCTGGAGCTTGTCACAAAATCCAAGATATAATTCTAAATTCCATACTGATTTGAATGACGGCCTTGGTGGTTTAACGGTTAGGCAGGCTGACCGTAAAACCGAAGGTCTCGGGTTCGATACCCAGCCGGGTCGAACTTTTCTAGTTTGTCTCGGGTTTGGATGTTGTCTATGTATTCATTGTATTAAATCTATCGTCGAGTTAGCACCTCTAACACAAGTCATTTAGTCGTACTTAATATGGGGCTAACGAGATCTGTGTAATATGTCCATGAATATTTATTTATTTATTTTTTTACTTCTATCACTCAGCCTAGCCTAGTTCTAGCATTCAGACAGGAGCAAAATTAGTTCTCTGCCCAGAAATAGTGCACCTATAAGAATGTTCGCTGTTTAGAATAGAAGTTTGATTTTGGAACGCAGACTACTTCACAGAGTTGACAGTTGTCTGATTAGTCTGTGAACACTTGGTCCCTTGGTTTTTGGTTGGAAAAGCGTGGAGCGTTTTTGTTGGCTCAAATTGGTGTGGCAATTCGATTGCCGGGCTTTTATCTTCGTGTGAAGTGTAAGATAAAGTCTAGGGAAGGTTCCCGAGTTCAGAAACATGTCATGTCACCCTACCTAAAATATTAGCAACTTTAAAACTGCAGGTAGCCAACACAATGTAAATACTAGAAATAAACATAAACTTTTGATCCCAAGATTTAGGCTGGCAAAGATTAATACATCCTTCATGGGGCATTGTAAACGCTTCTACAATAAAACCCCTGAAGATTTATTAAGTTTGACTGAAGCGCGGTTCAAAAAATGTGTAAAGTACACTTTGTGCCAAAAGAGATACTATAATATTAAGGATTATTTCGATAACAATGATGTCTGGAATTCAAGCATGTAAAATTCACAAGTTTTGCAGAATCTGTGTAAATTCTGTTAATTAAGAAATTTGAAAAGAATAAGTTTGGAGTTTTTTTTGTCCATTTTTTCTCCAAACTGATCCAGATTTTAAAATGGACACCTAGTTTGACTTGTAACGTTCATTAAGCCGCAGTATCTGCGCTACTTTGAATAAAACCTTTTCATTTCATTACCGCGAATGAGTCACAGAACCGCGGCGCTGCAGCCGAGTGTACCCGCCGGTTCCCACTGCAAGTGATCTAACGAGTTCCAAGTGTCAAACAGTCTGACCCACATGTGAGCGGCTACTTTCTACAACTATCCTCCGCATGGGTATTGCCTACATTTATTGTAATCAGCGCTCGTGGCCTAGTCGAACCGAGTGATTGGAATCAAAGAATCAATGGAATCATGTGAACCCCTAGTAAGCGAGTAGCTTTGCTTACATATTTTAATATTAATAATTGAATTTATTATTCACAAATTTACGTAACTGGCTTGCGCCGACGCTATATGACGCCTATTTGAATTAATATCCAGTGTATAAAACCAAAGAGCGCACGGAGCCTAGTGGAAACGAGTGATTGGAATCAATCACTCGAGTGAAGCAACAACAGGCTTGGTCAGGTGCAGGATGGGTGGCCATGCCGTGACCACTGCTAGTGGCATTTTTCCGGGCGCTTCCGTGCTTCGCAAGTCACTTTAGGCTGTTGGTGCCAGCTGTCATAAAATGGCAGTCGGTAAGCCACATCAAAGGCCTTATGGGCGGCTTGACAACTTCTGACAGTAAGGCCCGCCACTGTCTTACAATCCTCCACCAACCCGGACTTGGCCCCCGTGGTGGAGTATGGCCTAACCTTCCTGCGATGCAGGTAGGGTCTTTACCCAGCAGTGACATACACTGAAGCGCTCGGAAAAAATGCCACTAACGGTAGTCGCGGGACGGCCACCCGTCCTGCACCTGACCGCGCCTGTTGTTGCTCAATCAAGTGATTGATTCCAATCACTCGTTTCCACTAGGCTCCGTGCGCTCTTTGGTTTTATATTCTGGATAATAATTCAAATAGGCGTCATATAGCGTCGCCGCAAGCCAGTTACGTAAATTTGTGAATAATAAATTCAATTATTAATATTAAAATATGTAAGCAAAGCTACTCGCTTACTAGGGGTTCACATGCCTTAGCGCTTAAAATCATCCCTCCGCGGTGGGCACGCGTGGTGACTAAGCCCACGCTCTGTCTCCGAGAGAAGGACGGTGCCCTACACTGGTACTTATACCGGCTGCATTATTTATGGGTGAATATACAAAAATTGGGTAACTCAATGTCATCAGTCAATATTTACAAAGTCTTATTATATTTTATTGAGATTACAATTTATTTTAAAACAATGAAAAGTCCTTTATTTGGTCACCCAATTACAGCTCTTCATTTTAAATACAAGTTAATAAAAAAACACAATAAATGCTTGAAACGTCAGTTCTTTGGCATGTCACAATCCCGAAAACCAACAATCAAGTGACTATCTATTAAACATTATCATTGATTTAAGAAAACTTACTTATCTACTGCAATCTGTGATGTACATAGTAATATATACTACAACTTTCATAATGCAATGTTCTCCACATTATTTTAAAAAAATTAATAAACTTTGTGTTTCTTTCATTCGTCAGTCCGTTGTGCGTTGTTTAAATTTCAAATTTGCGCCAAATTATCACCGACTCAACGTCAAATCACTGTTTGAATTTTAATGTTTGTAATGAAGTTAGTTGCGGACTGCACAATTTGACGGCCGCCATAACTGTACTAGTACTTGGGTTGTATTTGTCGTCTATACACGTGCTGAGTCAGTCAAAATGTCAGTCCTGTGGTGAGTCTTTATTTTCTTGTTAATCTCAGGTTTATTTTCATTTATACATAGTTAACTATGATTTGTTAAAATGTAGTTTGTTGATGCTCGAAATTACAAAAAAAAACATTAGTTCTGATTATAACTTCAAATTATGTCTTTTTCGTCAGTCCGTTGGCGTCAGTCCTTTGTCAGGTATCGCGCCAGAGGACTCACGTGTTTCCATGGTACTGATGTTTTTTTTTATTTTAGAGCACTTTTATCTTAATTTCTATCGTGTAAAAACATTTCTATTTTATATTTCAGTTTAAAATATGCGGCAAATTGACTCGGGACGAAATACAAAAAAAAAAAGAGAGAAGCCGTAAAGGCTCGCTTGGCCAGAATTAAAAGCGACCCCATTAAATTAGCGGAATACAAAGAAAAACAAAAACTTCAGTACTTAAGAAAAAAAGAGAAAGGACAAAGAAAAAATGTTGAAGACATGACACCAGGAGAGCAAAGAAAACACAATATGATCTATTTTGATACTTTATTTTGAGTTTTTTTGTGGAGAAACATAACATAACATGTTTTTGTTATGTTATATATTAAAGTTAAGTAATATAACACTATAAAAATGTCAAAAGGCTGTTTTGAAAACTAAGATGGTATTTTCTCCCAGTATTACATATTAATAATTATTTTTAATTGTTACTAAGTGATTTAAATACTTAAACGACATGTGCCATTATTAAATCCTAAGAGATTTGTACCAATTTTTATTAAATTTCCGTATAATTCTTACAAAATGGTGTATTTTATCAGTACTATGTCACCCTCGTCAGTCCCTTGGCAGTCAAATTCTGAAAATTTGAAATATCTCACAATGTACTTAAAAAAGTGACTGGCCCGATTTGGAACAATATATTCATCACATTAGCCATCTTATACACCCGAATTTGTAGAAATTTGATTGAATAACTATAGTAAACAAAATATCCTCAAGAGTTACCCAACTTTTGTATAATCACCCTTATATTATTATTACTTAATTTAGATAGACAGACACACAATGAATAAAGAAGTATTTTTTCAAAGGCCCATGGAGCCCTGATTCATCGTCAACCCATTATGTCGCCTTCATGGGTATTTTCCCTGAGGAAGGAATAGGCCATACTCCACCACGGGATAGAGGCTTGCAAGACTAGTGGCTGGTCTTACTGTCAGAAGTTTTCAAGCCGCCCTAAGGCCTCTGACATGGCTTGACTGCCATCTATCGACGGCAGCCAGCACCAACTGCTTAGCGTGCCTTGCGAAGCACGGAATCGCTCGAAAAAATGCCACTAGCGTTAGTTATTGACGATTTGCCCATCCATGCACTGAATGCGCCCTGTGTTGCTTAACCTTATCATCATTTAAGATCACTCAAGCAGCCGGGGCTACAAACGGGTACAGAGTATTTTTTCCCATTTTGAATTAGATTAAAAAATACCCTGTATCACAAAATGTCATTCTAGTAATATTAGATTTCATTGATTATTTTATTAGGAAAGGACTATAAAAACATGTACAGTTGTACAGTAACGCAATTTACCCGCTCATGTCGCAATCGGCTGAAGAGATGTCGTTTGTCACCAACAATGTCACAATCATGGCTATTGTCAGCAAATCAATCATACGACCAGTGAAGCGAAAAGTCCGTATTTTCCCGGGGAAACGTCTGTGGGCCTTGTTACGAACGTGTTAGAGTCGGAATTACATTTATAGGTTTTGTTATGTGTGTTGGGAATCGTTTAGATCGGGCCAGTAGGTAGAGCCAGTAACTAAGCCAGCAATAGTGAGTTAGTTACCGGCTTACAGAACGCTAACTAAATGCAGCTTCATAGAAATAGGGGTCAATATCTCAACTACACTGATTCACTTCATCACCACATTCCCAACCGTGGCGGTATTTTTTTTTTTTAATTTTAGTATAGATTTCCATTTAACAGAATACAAATGACCGAATTCACCATCTAAATACAGCTTAGAAAAAAGGAATTTAGGTGTGTTTCAATCGACGAAAAAGGAGTTAAAGAATCATATACCATGCTAAGGGCTGAAGCCACTGATTGATACGTTATCAACCCTTATATGTCCCCACTGCTGGGGAACCGGTCTCTTCCTACATCGCAGGAAAGTTAGGCCATACTCCACGACGGGGGCCAAGTCCGGGTTGGTGGAGGATTGTAAGACAGTGGCGGGCCTTACTGTCAGAAGTTATCAAGCCGCCCATAAGGCCTCTGACATGGCTTAACGACTGCCATTATATGACAGCCGGCACCAACGGCTTAACGTGCCTTGCGAAGCACGGAAGCGCTCGGAAAAATGCCACTAGCGGTAGACACGGGACGCTCACCCATCCCGTTCAAGAATCGTCAAAGACGTGCCTCATGTGTCCTGAATACAATAGTGTCAATTGCTTTTCTTTAATACTTTCCCTTGTCCGCAGGTAAGCATTCAGGAGGAGAGCATGAGGAGTGAAAACTCCTGATTATAATTAAGCAAGCAAGTTTGTTTTTACTTGAATGAAGTCCGAAGATTTACGTCAAGTAAAATTGAAAGGTACAGTAACAAATCTCTTTTTTCCTACGTAACACCACAACCTGCAATACGAAAAGCAAGATTTGACTAAACTTCAAGTCGCATGCTTCAGAATGTACTACCACCACTGTTCTATTTCATTAAGCAAAAAATATTTTAGATTTGTAGCGAAATACTTCAATATGTAGAGAAATATTTTACTAGTATTTCTTAATGATTCGCGATGCTCAAACATAGTGCACGCTACTTCAGTCAACCCGTGACTGTCAACTGTGTCAATCGCAACGTTGCAGAAACGTCGGGAATTAAGTTGATTACTTTTTACCTAATAACAAATCGCGATAGGACCCGTTTTTAAACTAAAATTCCCATATCCGGGCACTGCGGTCTGACCTGACTCTGATGCTGAAGACGCCAAATCACTCTACGAGGTTCTTGGGCAACTCATTTGCGGTAAGGGCCGCCCAACTGTGGAATAATCTGCCGGTCTCAATAAGGCGCTCTCCTTCCCCAGCTGTCTTCAAAAGCAGAGTTCGTGATCTTTATTTATCAGTATAGTCGTTAAAATTTTGTCCTCTTGTGTGTAGGTTAGTACTTTCCTTGTCTTATGTAGAACTTTATTATAAGATATACACATGTATGTTTATACTAAATTATAAGTTTATATAAGTGACGGCATGTAAGTGTATTATTATTAAGTATAAGTATGTATCAATATTCAAATTTGCACTGGCTACCCGTCTTTCTAATTTCCTTCAGCAACTTTCCATCGTAAGGTTGTCTAGAAGAAATTGCTTTTAGCAATAAGGCCGCCAATTGCACTATGTATATTTGCAATTGTTTTGTATTTGTTGTTTTTCCAGTGTACAATAAAAATATTCTTATCTTATCTTATCTTAAAATATCGACCACACGATAAAATTTGTAAAAAAGTAATATCAATAAAAAAATATTTGGGTGTAAGTGACTGTGAAGTCGAAGTGCGAAGTGGAACCCCAGAGTGCTTAGTGCGAGTTTTTTAACTACTCGATCGCGTTAACGTAAACTCATATTTCTATGGCATCGAGGAAGCGCCAAGTATGGAAATTAAAATTGCTGAGTGCGAGTTGTAATAGTTTACGGTGAGAAGTGAACACGTTTACCAGCCAAAACACGAATAAACGCGAGTGCGAGTTGTACTGTGACAGCGTTTTGCCAGTTCGAACGGTTAATTTACTCATACTCACTACTCAATGCTCGATTAACGCGGTAGTAAAGTTACTCGATTGGATCTGTCAAACTCGCACTAAGCACTCAGAACCATCTTAACCGTCTACTAAGACACTGCTACAGTAACTCTCTCGACTACTAAACAAAATAATGTAAAACTTACTACTTACTACTTTTAGTGCAACACAATTTTTCGCTTTACTCTTTACTTTACTAAAGCTAGTACAAACGCGGCATACACGTAGCCATTTGTCAAACCCATGTCCTGGATTCGGGTTTCACAACATAGTAATGGTTAAAGCTCGCATATTTGGTCGTAATATACGCCGAGACGGATCGGAGGCCTCCAGTTCGATGTCAACATGTCCCCACTGCTGGGGCACGGGTCTCTTCCTGCGTCACAGGATGGTTAGGCCATACTCTACCTCGGGGGTCAAGTCCGGGTTGGTGGAGGTGTGTAATATAGTGGCGGGCCTTACTATCAGAAGTTATCAAGCGGCCCATAAGGCCTCTGACATGGCTTACCGACTGCCATTACATGAACGCCGGCACCAACGGCTTAACGTGCCTTGCGAAGCACGGAAGCGCTCGGGGGCCTCCAGTGCTAAATGTTATATTGAAAACGGACGTCGGATAAAAACTTCTGTGTACCATACTCTCATCAGCTGCCGATACCCACCTCCCCGGAGGCCATACAATACGACGCGTGGCACCTCACTGGCGGTGCAAATGTTTATGGTATCGAATTAAAATTTAGCTAGTCAACTTCAATGACCTCTGTGGCGCAGCGGTAGCGCATCTGCCTACCATTCGAGAGGTTCGAACCCCGGCTGGGGACACAAAAACAACCCCAGGTCTATATGTTTGTGATGTCGCTATTTCTAGTTCCCACGGCACAGGGTATCCTAGAGAGGCTAGAAGCAATGTATGATAAGGCGCGTTCTACTAAATAATAATCGCGAGTAGACCCGTTTAATATATAAGTATTAATATCGTTCTTGTGAGTAAATTCCCTAAATGCGTAAGCGTTTCCCTGGTTTTCTGCACCCCTAGTCAGTTAGTTAGACCTGAGATTTCCGCACTTAGCCTGATAATTGGGCCATTGTACGTAGCAAGCGCTGAGGTACGCTAACACCTTAGACCCTAGGGTTTCCTTACGATGTTTTCCTTCACCTGACGGTAATATTGCTACTACAATTTCACAAATGTACATAACTTAGAAAACAAAGTCATTGGTACATGCCGGGGTTCGAACCCACGACCTCCCGATTGAGAAGCCGGCGTTCTACACCGCTCCGCTACCACCGCTCTTCTGCACCCCTATATCTATAACCAGACGTGCAGCAAATGCGACATTATATTATGCAGAAATAGTGTCGCGAGCTATAGAATAAAATGTGGTCTCCTCAACATGAGCTATGACCAAACAGAAAAAATCCTTTCCATTAACTCCTGATCATATTATGCCTCCCAACACAGCCTTATAAATTTATCACATATGCTATGCATGAGCTATCCCCCCCTCCAAACCATTTCACTCTCACCTCACCCACACACTCCCACACACACACCCGCACTCACAATCACATGTACTCATTCTCAGCAGTATTCTTTTAAACCTAAACTTGCATAAACATAAACATTATTTTACGCCCCTTTCCTAATTTATTAATGATTCACGTTAGAAACACTCCAACAATGTAACTAGGTACTACAAAGCGAACCGGGTCTCCACAACACAGGGTATCCTAGTGTGGATTCCGCAGGTACAACCTTCCTAGGCATCATTGATGTATATTATAATCTTAAGTCTTTCAACATTAATTTATGTCAAATATTTAGCTGTAAGAAACATACAATGTTGTCTGGATTTTACTTTTGAATTAATAAAATTTTTATCTTATCTTATCTAATTGCCTTAAATGCGCTTAGATATTATAATTAAAGATAAAAATCGATTTATCCTTAACAAACCTACCAACGGTTCAGCGCTGGACTCACCTATAAAATATCTACGCCCGCTTTTGAGATTAGACCAGAATATGCTTCGTCGAATTATACACTAGGGATTAACAAACAAGCCATGCCCGCAGTGTGAGACGAGCAACTCCGTCTCTGCTCACCATGGTTAAGCTCTGCGAATCGGAGCGAAACCTGGTCGGACTCTTCCGATATAACAACACCCGTAAGTAGATCCGGACTAAAAGTCTACAAAGCCTTAAAGGTATTCTTGAAAGACGTGTTAGCAAGTGAAGTTGAGAACTTTGTTAATTAACTTAAGGCCTGTTTTGACAAGAAGAAATGTTGAGTTTCTTTGTTAGTGTTCTCGCCTAATTTATTAATTTTGAAACTAACAACTTTGACGTTCATTAAGTAAACGATCTTCTTCTTCTTCTTCAGGCTATATTATGTAGTCCACCGCTGGACGTAGCCCTTCCCTACTGAGCGCCATAGCGCCCTGTCTTCAGCTTGCCACATCCAGCATCTGCCAGCAGTTTATCGCAGTTTTCCGTTTCAGTACGATCAGTTTGTTTTTATAGTAGGTAAATAAAAAACAATGAGTTGAGGTTAAGTTTTAAGACAGGTTCTAATCTTCAGTTTCGACGTGCTCGTGGCCTAGCGGAAACGAGTGATTGAAAACAATCACTTGAGTTAAGCAACAACAGGCGCGGTCCGGTGTTGAATGGGTGACCATCTCGTGACTATCGCTAGTGCCATTTTTCCCAAGCGCTTCCTTACTTCGCAAGGCGCGCTAAGCCGTTGGCGCCGGATGTTATGTAATGGCAGCAGTAGCTTTATAGGGAGCTTGATAACTTCTGACAGTAAGCCCCGCCACTGTCTTACAATCCTCCACCAACCCGGACTTGGCCCCGTGGTGGAGTATGGCCTAACCTTCCCGCGATGCAGGAAGAGACCCGTGCCCCAGCAATGGGGACCTACAAAGAGTTCATCATCACCATTTTTAACCCGTTATGGCACGGGTCTCGTCCCTGAGGAAGGTATAGGCCATACTCCATCACGGGGGCCAAGTCCGGATTGTTGGAGGCTTGCAAGACTAGTGACTGGTCTTACTGACAGGAGTTTTCAAGAAGCCCTAAGACCTGTGACTTGGCTTAACGACTGGCATCTATCGACGGCAGCCGGCACCAACTGCTTAACGTGCCCTGCGAAGCACCGCTTGGAAAAATGCCACTAGCGTTAGTCAGAGACTGTTTACCCATCCATGTACTGAACGCGCCCTGTGTTGCTTAACCTTCGTGATCGTTTAAGATCACACAGGCAGCCGGGGCTACAAGCGATTCGTAGCGTAACTGAATTACAAAGGGTCGATATCATCATACTGCTGCTGTGTGGTGTCGGCTTAGAGAATAGTACCAAATTCTTTCCGCGGGTGTCGTAAAAGGCGACTGAGGGACTCAAAAACAGTAGCGCCCCCTGTCCACCAAACTGCGATCCCCAACCCGCATGCCCAGCGGATTATGGGCATTACCCCCAATGATGACACAACCTTGCTCTGTGGCGCTCATTAGGGGAGAGCTGTGTCGAGCAGTGGACTAATATAGCCTTAAGAAGAAGAAGAAAATATCATCATATCATCAAACCGTCATTTCTTTATACTCCAGGAAATTACAAAGCTTAATACTACGCAAACTACGTTACTCGTGAAAGACGAAGTACTGTTCGTATTGACAACTGCATAGCGGGGTTCGCAGAATGTAACTGAATGGCAGTCTGTCATCAATAGTTATTTACTCACAACCGCCTTTAAGGCAAGTCTAGTCCTTGATTTAATTATACTGCAGGAAATTACAAGCCTTACACAATATGAAAGATGAAATTAACAGTACGCGCTCTTGTATAAGCAACTGCAAAAGCTTAGTTCGTAGAATGTAATTTGCCTCTCGGAGTCCCTCTGGGCGGCGTGACCCTACAGCCTGGTAAGAGGAGAAGAGTAAAACAAAGATTTATTGAAATAACTGAGATACATCAATTAATCAATTTACAATGGAGGTGGGTAGGTGCATAGCAGGTAGCGCGGTGGCAGAACAGTGGACATTGGACTCGGAAGCGGAAGGTTCGATCCCCACAGCAGGTATGTACCAATGACTTAGTTGTCTAAGTTCCGTTCATTTGTGAAAGTTAAAGTCGCAATCGTTATTTACCCTTGTATTCCCCACTGCTGGGGCACGGGTTTCTTCCTGCCTCGCAGGAAGGTTAGGCCATACTCCACGGGGGCCTAACCTTCCTGGACTCCACGGGGGCCAAGTCCGGGTTGGCGGCGGATTGTAAGACAGTGGAGGGCCTTACTGTCAGTAGTTATCAAGCCGCACATAAAGCCTCTGACGTGGCTTAACGACTGCCATTACATGACAGCCGGCGCCAACGGCTTAACGTGCCTTGCAACGTGCCAATGAATTGACGGTCTTTGTGGCGCTACGGTAGTGTCGCATGATAAGTAATTGACATATGTGAGGAAATGAATTTTTTTATTAAAAAAAAACATTTCCTCTACAATCAATGCTTTCGTTAGCAACCCTTGTATGTCCCCAATGCTGGGGCACGGGTCTCTTCCTGCATCGCAGGAAGGTTAGGCCATACTCCACCACGGGGGCCAAGTCCAGGTTGGTCGAGGATTGTAAGACAGTGGCGGGCCTTACTGTCAGAAGTTATCAAGCCGCCCATAAGGCCTCTGACATGGCTTAACGACTGCCATTATATGACGGGCACCCATCCTGCAGCTGAACGCGCCTGTTTTTGCCTAGCTCAAGGTAACACCGCCGGGGCACGGCTAGTAATTGAATAAACCCATTTTTTTTCTCCTTAAGACGAAATTATAGGTACTGAGTAGATTTTATCACAGATACAATTTGCGCTCGTCTAGAGTGGCCGACTCCCGTCGCCCGTCCCGGAACTGCTCGTTAGCGGCGCGGCCCGGAAATGGCCCGCATCGTCGCGCCGACGCGATGCCCGGTAAACACCGAACCCGCGACGACCAACCAACGAAAAGGAACCAGTCAATATGGACTTTACTTGAAGCGCTCGTAGCCTAGTGAAAGGGAGTGATTAGAATCAATCACTTTAGTTAGGCAACAACAAGCGCGGTCAAGTGAGAGAGAGAGAGAGAGAGAGAGAGAGAGAGAAACAATTTATTTAAAGGTACAATACTTCAAAAACAAAACCAAACGGTAACAAAAATCATAAAAAACGCAAATCTTAACAAAACACAAGCAAAAAACAATTGAATAGAACAGCACAGAAAAATATCTAGACCTAGTAGAAGTAATTTATTTAAAGTTTTAAAGTATTGAGTGCTGGACGGGTGACCTTCCCGTTGTAACGGTGCAGACCTATTATATTTACATCATTTTTTATATTTCTTTAATTCTGTCCATCGTATTCAAAAATTTAAAATTACGTCAGACATTTTCGAGATTTCCCTAATTTTCAGCATTACTACCTTAAATCTTGACCTGAATATTTTTACCAGCTTGTTCCATTTTTATCCAGTTTTCTGTTTATATTATAAATGAAACAATAAAACATACTATATATAAAGCACAAAGTTAAAGTCGTTTCAGATTTAATATTTATTAAAAGTTATATAGCACTACTTACTTACTCACTCACTCACTCACTCACTCACTCACTCACTCACTCACTCACTCACTCACTCACTCACTCACTCACTCACTTACTACGCTGACTGTAAAGCCGAAGGTCTCGGGTTCGATCCCCGGCCGGGTCAAACTAGGAAACGAACTTTTCTAGTTTGTCTCGGGTCTTGGATGTTATCTATGTATTTATTGTATTAAATCTATCGTCGAGTTGGCACCTATAATACAAGTCATTTAGTTGTACTTAGTATAGGGCTAACGAGATCTGTGTAATATGTCCATAAGTATTTATTTATTTTATTTATTTATTTTACTACACCGTGACTGCCGCTAGTAGCCTTTTTTCAGCCGGTTCTCATAAAATGGCAGTCGTTAAGCCATGTCAGAGGCCTTGTGGGCGGCTTAATAACTTCTGACAAGGCCCGCCACTGTCTTACAATCCTCCACCAACCCGGACTTGGCCCCCGTGTTGGAGTATGGACTAACCTTCCTGCGATGCAGGAAGAGACCCGAGCCTATTTTTAACTACCCAAATGAAATGAATGGACTATGTATAATCCATTTTCAATATTCTTTACAAAACTTAACTTCTATCTCGAACTGTCAAAACCTCTTCACCCCTTTATGATGCGTTTATGAATTCAGTATAACCCAAATTATTAGAAACATTGAATAATGTTTCTTATAATTTGTAATGATAATTGTCGATGACAAGTAATTATACAAAATCCTCCCTAAGTAGACAGGATAACTCTAATTGTAGCTGTGTAAGATAGCGAGAATTGTATAACATTGCTTAGATTTAAGAAATCATGGTTGTATTCTTTTCTCTGGTTGTGCAATAAAGTGTTCTCTATCAATCTATCATCTATCATCTATCATCTATCTATCTTAGTACATATATTCTTACATAACGGATCCCTGGAAGCAATCCACCCGCAATTCCCCTGCTGTTTCCACTGCGTGTCTGATGTTTACTTTTCGTATCTGCGGTGCAATGCGATATTCGGTTTCCTGTATCCAATTTTTTCCGTAAATCTAACGATGTAAAAGCACGAGGTAAAATAAATCATCAGCTGTTTGCGGGGAATGGACGTGCGCAAATTATATCGACCCATTAGATTATAATTATTATAAAATACCCTCCAACAGCAGAGCTCCTTTTGTTTTTCGTTGGCAGACTAGACTCGCGACGCTGCAGTGCCTGGGACATTGTTTTTTAGATGGTTTAGGTTTGGCCAGCACCTGTACTGTAGCGCACTACCTATTAAAACACTGAATTAAAGCAATAATATTTTCTTTTCAATATATTTTTTATATCGAAACCCTAGCCTACCTGGGGAGCTCGTTACGTTCTGTTTAGGAGACACCTAAACAGAACGTAACGATTTCCTTTAAAATAATTCAAACTTGACTGGACGGATGCGCCGGCCAGCTATTATGAAGAAGTATCGTTACAGTACCATCTTCACACCTCGGCCTAGCCCACAAGGTAGACTAGTTAAAACGTGTGGAGCCAACCAAGCAGCTGGTTTCCCTTCAACGTTAGCGTGTGGTATGGCTTAGTAGCCATACCACACAAATTCGTCAATGTATGCAATTTTGAATTAAACAAAGTTATTGTAGACATGCGCAAAACAGTACCCTATGAGAACATGCCGCATGGCATGACATTTCGTACCGCGCCATATTGCATTGTAGCAGTACGCGGAGTGCTTAGTGCGAGTTTTTTAACTACTCGATCGCGTTAACGTAAACTCATATTTCTATGGCATCGAGGAAGCGCCACCTAGCGACAAGTATGGAAATTAAAATTGCTGAGTGCGAGTTCTAATGGTTTACGTTGAGAAGTGAACACGTTTACCAGCCAAAACACGAATAAACGCGAGTGCGAGTTGTACTGTGACAGCGTTTTGCCAGTTCGAACAGTTAACTTACTCATACTCACTACTCAATGCTCGATTAACGCGGTAGTAAAGTTATTCGATTGGATCTGTCAAACACGCACTAAGCACTCTGAACATGGCCTACCTGAGATGTCGAATTATGACTCACGTAGGCCATGTTTAGAGTCATTGTCATTATGCCTACATGACGTAGCCCGTCTGTATTGCCCATTATACTAAAAATACGAGGCGGTGTCAAAGAAATGTAGGCCTTATCAAGAACGTATTGAGTTCAAAACGCTTTACCGGCGTGATGGAGACAGCGGAATCTCGTTCGCGGCGAGGTCATTTCTTGGCCGCGACGTACTGAGCATGCCATAGGTCATGCTAAATTATTTTGCCGCGTACTGGGTACTGATTCAGTACGCGGTCGTGCTATATAACGCGTACTGCATAACTCGCAGTACTTACACATGTCTAAGTCATTGGTACATGCCCGCACTGGGGACTGAATATGGGTCTTTCGCTTCAAAGTCCATTGTTCTACCCACCGGGCTATCACCGCAAGAGAGTGTCTGAGCTTTGCTTCCTAAGACCGGAGTGCTTCAGAACGCTGCACCGCCAAGAGACTAACTCTTAAAACTTTATGACACAGAACACTTACATATTCACTACGCACTGTTCACGACCGCCTTACGCTTTTTCGCTGATCACATACTCGTAAAACAATATTAAACGTCAGACCCAAACTGGCAGAAGGTTGCCGAAGACGAAAATAAGTGACGTGTGTTGGGGAGGCCTATACCCATTGTCGAACAGTGGGCGTATCTTGAATAGAATAAGAATAGAATAGAACAGAACAGAACAGAACAGAACAGAACAGAACAGAACAGAACAGAACAGAACAGAACAGAACAGAACAGAACAGAACAGAACAGAACAGAACAGAACAGAACAGAACAGAACAGAACAGAACAGAACAGAACAGAACAGAACAGAACAGAACAGAACAGAACAGAACAGAACAGAACAGAATAGAATAGAATAGAATAATTTATTTAAATAAGGTTGCATGCATAACATAACATAAAGTTTACAAATGCTTAAATTAAAGAGGTAGGTACATAAATGCAACATAAAGGCTGTTGAAAAGTTTAGAAGTAACGGTGGTCCCCACACTAGGCCTAGCCTGTATCGTGGGGGCCGAGAAACGATCACTACAATTATGTTTTTCAACCGTTGACATTCAATCAACTTACTTGACAAACACTGAACAAACTAAACCAGTAAACTGGTGATTTACTAAAATGTTAAATAGATTGTAGGTACTAATGAAAGCTTTCACGCCAGAAAAGTTTTTAACAAACATAATATTTATGCAAGTAAGCAAAAATGTGTGTGTGTGTGTGAGTGTGTGTGTGTGAGTGAGTGAGTGAGTGTGTGTGTATGTGTGTGTTGTGGGACTAAGCATCATTTTAGTGTTGATAGAAGTTGCTCAGAAGTGACGTAATTTAGTTTGAGGAGATGCTCTGTCACTATTTTCTTGGTTTCTTTTGAACCCTTCCTTTGTACCTTCTTTCATAGTAGTTTTTATTTGCAATAAAGGATATGTTATCTTCGTTACCTTCTCAGATAGGTACTCGTATGTTCAGGTGTAGACAAAGACTTGGGACACTCAAAAAAATTGCGTAAGTGAAATAAAGTCAAAGTAAATGTTTTTCTACTAACGCTTGCTTATTACATTGGGCGGTTTCTCTTTGTAGAACAGTAGCCCGCGGAGTTCATTGTTTGGTCGCATGTGGCTCACAACAGGTAAAACTTCTGCCAAGCATTTGGTAGTTTTCCACTCGGCGTTGATGCCTCTTTGGTTTCGTAAAGGATTTAACACCAAGTAACACAAACCAGTCAACCAGAAGCGCTCGTGGCCTAGGCGAACCAAGCGATTGGAATCAATTAAGTTAAGCAACAACAGGGAGTTAAGCAACAACAGGCGCGGTCAGGTGCAGGATGGGTGACCGTCCCGTGACTACCGCTAGTGGAATTTTTCCGAGCGCTTCCGTGCTTCGCGAGGCACCGGCTTTGCGTCGGCTGTTATGTAATAGCTGCAGTCGTTAAGTCATGTTAAAGGCCTTATGGGCGGATTGATAACTTCTGACAGTCTTACAATCCTCCACCAACCCGGATTTAGCCCCCGTGGTCGAGTATGGCCTAACCTTTCTGCGATGCAGGAAGAGACCCGTGCCCCAGCAGTGTGGACACACAAGGGTTGATATCGATATCGAATAGCCAGTCAAATTAAGAAAGCACGCGATTAAAATCTTTTCCCGTTTCTAGATCACTTCACTTTGGTAGGCGTTATTTCGTTTTGAAACACCCAAAAAGAGAATTGGTGCTTTATTTCTGGATCGTATTGATAATTCCAGGACTCAACATTACCTGTAACGATGTCGTAAACAGGCTCAGACGTGCCTGCTTCATATTTATTTATCATATCAGGGAACCCGGGCCTGCTTCTAAGTATCTGTGTGGTTGTGGGGTACCCAGCGTGAAACTATCTTTTTCACGAAGATACACGTGCATAATCTCGTGAAGGCTCAATCAATCAATCAAATCATTTATTTTGATTATTAACATAGGTGACATAGGTACATGAAGGTGTTAAAATATATTTAGGTTTCTCTATGTTATACCCATTGGGTATACAACAAATTATACTTAGCTTCTAACATGCACACATGCATAGGCGATATAAATTGGTAAAGTAGTCAGAATTGCATTAATTTACTCGTAAATATTAAACGAAAGTTTCCGAAGAACGAAACGAAGAGTCTCTCTAAAGAGAGACTCTTTCAAAATACGAAACAACAGATTATAAAAAAAACATGTCAATATGATCAATTAAAAACAAATCCAAGAATAAAATGTCAACAGTGTCAATTAAATTAATAAAATAGTATAAAAATAAATCATTAAATCAATCACATCTATATGTCACTAACATTAACACATTTCATCAAAATTTCTTAATAAAATCACAAGTCAATAAATATTCCATATTAAGTAAATTAGACTGGCAACGTAAAATCCAATCGCAAAATCCAAAGGCTCCCGATCCAATCGCAGTATGTGCTGAATCTCTTAATACGTAACTCATCTATTATCTTGGATTAAAATTATCACTGCTAGCGCGTTTTCTTCCATAAATTCTTTATTCATGCCCCAAAGTTGAATTCGCTATAGCTACGATACACGGTTGCTTTGGAAAGGCGAATACGGTTGAATACGATACTTCAAGTTTCAAAGGAGACTTAAAATCGTAAAACATTTCAGCGCGAAAATATTTGCCAGCTGAGAACCATTTTTCAATGAAACGCGTAAATTAAGTTAGCTCGCAATTATATTCAGGGAAAATTTTGAAATTGGAACATACCTATTTTTAGTTATAAATAACGATTTTTTACAAATATTTTATTACTAGCGAGTCTCTCATGCATAAAAACTAACTTTCGTACTCTCTTCGATAACAATCTTATGTCTCCACTGAGCACGGGTCTCTTCCTGTGTCGCAGGAAGGTTAGTGGAGGATTGTAAGACAGTGGCGGGCCTTACTGTCAGAAGTTATCAAGCCGCCCATAATGCCTCTGACATGGCTGAACGACTGCCATTACATGACAGCCGGCACCAACGGCTTAACGTGCCTTGCAAAGGACGGAAGCGCTCGGAAAAAATGCCACTAGCGGTAGTCACGAGATGGTCACCCCTCCGGTACGTGACCGCGCCTGTTATTGCTTAACGCAAGTGATTGATTCCAATCACTCGGTTCCGCTAGGCCACGAGCACTACTCTCTTAGCCGACTGGTATATATACCAGTATATATACTCATGCCTATAGGCATGTGCAGCAATGGACAAATCTATAGGTATGAGCAGCGGCGACCTATAAAGCTATATCCAGAAGTGGACTTACTTATGGAGGACGACGGATGGTCGGAAAAGTGTTTTTCAGACGCTGGCAAGGCCGATCGTACCAAATTCATTTATTTACTTACCGAGTTTGGGAACACAAAGCCGACGCGAGGTAAAAAGCTTCTTCGCTAATGTACCGACTCTCTTAACGGTCGCGCGAATTGGGAGGGCGTTCTCTTAAGGCGGGCGATGCCCGTACAAAACCAACATAGCATCATTTTAATTTTCAAACGACATGCTGGATGTCGATGAAACAGTGTGCAATAAAATTTATTCTAACGTATAACGGATTTACAAGACAGTGCATTCTGTTTGCTGAATGTCAATGTGCAATGTAATATGTAAGCCGCTGCCTTCGGGCCGTAGTGTAATGGAGAAAAAGGTAGCTGGAAAAAAACTAAACTCTAAACTTTTCTCAAGTCATCTTAAATCTAGTATTTCTTAACGATTCGCGAAGCGGTCTATCGCGGAAAGGGTCAAAGAGCACATTGCTGCAGTCAAGAATAGACAGGTAAAGAAATCCGCGACTTCAGTCTTATACCCGAGACCACGGCAACTGCCGACACGTCGGGAAATAAGGTAATTATGTTTTACTTAATAAATAATCGCGATTTGACCCCTTTAATGTATAACTATCTTAAATCTAATACATCAGTTGCCACCTATACCTATGCGATAAGATTCCATGATTGCCATCAATACCATTCAAGACGCTCGCACAAATAGAGGTTTGGTGATACGGCAATAAGAATTACGAATTAATTTAGTTAAAATACCGAGCGTCTGTCCGCCGCCTAGCTCAGAGAAGTTTTGTACTAGTGCGCTGAAATTTAAACATGTCGGTAAAACGATAGAACAAAATTAAAAATAAATTACGGTAGGGATGCATTTTTTCCTTGCCTACGCTATAGTGTGGGGTTTGAAAATATTGTGTGCGTAAAAATATTACTCATTGATTTAGATTTAGAGACAGATTTTTCGAATAAAGCCTCCCCTTTTGATTAAGAGGTTGATTGTAAAATCCCCTCAATTTTTAGCACATATAATAATATTGAAAGAAAAACTATCACAGCTAAATAAACGAGTTAAGGCTACAAATTTAGAAAAAATACGTGTACGAATTGTACCGAATTCAGCCACAAAGATCACAATGATGGTTGAAATTTTTATTGTAAACAAACAGTAGCATTCTTTCGGACTTGCATTCATATAGGCTACGAGATCTCAATAGCCCTGGAAATTGCGACAATATCGGCATATTGACATTAAAAGCTTCTGCCCTCCTATTACGTAGCACTCCACTCTATCGAGTGAAGCATTTAGACGACTCCTAAGTGTTAAAAATGTGCAAGCACATGCTCTTAGTAGCTACACAGCTACTTCTTCTTTGGTCCTTTAACTCCTAGCGGAGCATAGGGCCTCAACCACTAGCGGAGCGATGTAGAACTCCGGCTTCTCAATCGGGAGGTCGTGGGTTCGAACCCCGGCATGTACCAATGACTTTGTTTTCTAAGTTATGTACATTCGCGAAATTATAGTAGCAATACTACTCGCTGACGGTGAAGGAAAACATCGTAAGGAAACCCTAGTGTCTGAGGTGTTAGCGTACCTCAGCGCTTGCTACGTACAATGGCCCAACTATGAGGCTAAGTGCGGAAATCTCAGGTCTAACTAACAAGGGCCTCAACCGCAGATTTCCACTTCTGACGGTGTTCAGCGGCAGCCTCCAATTCAGGCCAGCTAGTGCCGATCGATTTGGCCTCTTGGTCTATTGATCTTTTCCAGGTGGTCCTTGGCCGTCCCCTCTTTCGGCTGCCCAATGGGGTATACGTAAGTGCTTGTCTGGTCAGGCATCTCCTGTCGCGGCGTAGTGTATGTCCTATCCAGCGCCATTTCCTATCCAGGATTTCTACGTGGACTGGTATCTGATTGGAACACTTCCAGAGGTCCTGGTTCCGTATTCTTTGTGGCCAGAATATCCCCAGTATCTGTCTGAGACATTTGTTAATAAATACCTGGAGCCTGTGTGAGATATCTGAGCGCACGAACCAGGACTCGCAACCGTACAAGAGAACTGATTTTACGTTGGAGTTGAAGACTCGTATCTTCGAACAATGCGAAAGCTGCCCTGCTACTAACATACTTAAATAGCATGAAATACAAATATAGAAATATAATGAATCATTCATATATTAAACATTTAGTTTTTAAAGCTAAATTTAGATGAATTAACTTATTGGTCTAGTTTAGTTTTTAGCTTGTAAGTCTTAACCAATTGTCTTTGTTAGTAGCGTACCTAACTATCGAAATATTTTATTTTAATTATACCGCCTCCTATGATATAAGTACAATCGATTTCCCGACTGCCACGATTCAGGCTCGACCTTGTGTGGTAGTTACTGTGTAACCATAAACATTGTACAATTTTTTTGGCAATAAACTTATTTTTATTTTATTTTAATGTTTTTTTTTTTATTATTTTATGTATGCATTTGACAGCCGGAGTAGCTTAAAAAAAGTAAAAATCAACGTCACTCAACTCAGTGGATACTTACGTAATAATGCCTCTGATACCATTCAAACAGACGTAGCTTTTCCCGAAACGTAGCTTCACCTTCCACCCCACCCCTCACCCCTCACCCAAGCCACCCCGAGCTGGGTGAAAAAAAAACGTAATTTTCCACTGAAAAATAACTAAGAGATTGAAAAATTAGTCCTTCCCTCGCTGGGTTAGCGACGGGCGACCTACGGGGCAGACTGATGAAGTTGTAATGATGTTGAAAGAATTATTACCTATTAATCTACAAATTGGGTGTGGCAAAAGAAGCAAGAAAGTACAATTAATGCAGTAGAAATGAGGTCCTTGAGAAGTATGTGTAGTGTTACTTTGAATGACAGGATGCGCAATAGTCTGATTAGAGAACGTTGTGGACTGAAAGAGGATGTAGTGACTAGAATTGAAAAAGGAATGTTGCGTTGGTTTGGACATGTGGAGACGATGAAGGAAGAAAGATTGACGAAACAATTATATATTGCGAATGTGAGTGGAAGGGCTGGTAAGGGACGTCCTTACATCGACCAAATAGGGGATGTATTAGCAAAGGGAAAGATAAAAAGTACCCGGAACCGGCGTGCGTGCATGCAACGACTTATGAACGTTGATGAAGCGAAGGTGATCTGTCAGGATCGTGGCAAGTGGCAGTCCGTGGTCTCTGCCTACCCCTCTGGGATACAGGCGTGATGTTATGTATGAATGTATGTAATCTGCAAATTTTCTTATATTTTTTGTAGCCTATACACTCCCACTGCAGGGCACGTTCTCCTAGAGTCAGAGAGCATGAGTTTAGTTACCACGCGTGCCCACAATGGATTGGCAATTAGACTGGAGTTCTTTAACTATTTCAACTTTTAGTAAATCTACCGTATTTAACCGCCAATAAATTTTAAAAACCCATTTAGAGGCTAAAAATTCCACCCATGACGGGATTCAAACCCGCGACCTCTGGCTATTCGTGCCAATAAATTTATTTAACTTTGATAACAACTCTTACTATTATACTAACGTACAATGGTTAGTAAAGCAACCGATTACGTCAAATACGACTTAGAAAAAAAAGTAAACGTTGATCAGCTGTCTCCTATACTAGTGCGAATTCAGATGAGATCAAACCTTCTTCTTGTGAACATAAGATAATTTTTCCATTATTTTTTTGTCAAGTTGCCAGCACTCAGTAAACTAACAAAAACTCTCAAAGTAAACATCAACTAACAACACTTATATCATAATACTAATATTATTTATCTATCTAGAATAATCAACATTAAATAAAGTTTCGGAGAGTTAAGTGTACTATAGTAAATGAATATTTTATCCCCGTAATAGCATCGTTGCGAGCTCGACACTAAAAACTTTGGATACAATCTCGCCATAGATGGAATCCTCCAAGACAAGGCAATTCAAACTTTAACCGCTAACTAACAGAGCCCGATTTGCATCGAACACGCTCACCGAATGCAAAACACTGATTATTACATGCAAATTCCAACTGCAAAACTGTTATGCAAGCTAAACTTTATTCATGGATTAGGCATGTGTGCGGCCGGAACTAGTTCAAGGATCCGGTTCAGAGTCGTTCACGAGTCGGTCTAAATGGTGTCACAGTTCCAGAATCGACTCCATAGTTACATCGCGTTGTTGGAATCGGATTTGGCATGGATGAACCATCAACAACAATGCGTGTACAATACAAATGCGTGACCGATTGAGCAGGAGCGATTTGACTTTGGATAATATAATTCCAGTCGTTTGGAACGACCACCTGAGATATCTTAGAATAAATAGCCTGTGGCCATTGGAACGACGCAATTTTCAATATTGCAACACATTCATGTAAATGAATTATAATGTATAAACTACCCAAACGTTCTTAAGCCTCCATTGTGACAAATATGTTAGTCTTTTCACAAAATTATATTAAAATATGAACCGTCGGCAGGCGTCACTTTGACAGATTTACGTAAAAAGGCTATAAATGGTTATCTGGAGGAAATCGCTTTTAGTAATAAGGCCGCCAATTGTACTGTACTATGTTATTGTTTAAGTAGTTTATTTAGTTCGTGGTGTATTGTATAATATAGAATATTCTGTCTATCTATAAAAATAATTTAAATTTATAGAGAATTTATGGCTGCTTTTGATGCTTGCTGCAGCGTCTGAGTGGTCCCTTCAGCCATCTCGTGTGAGAGTGAGGATATCACTGAACGCTGTATAAATCATCTCATTACGTAAATGCAAAAAAGTCCATCATCATCATGGCTGCTTTCGAAGAGTCTATTTTAGTGCTTTAAAAATTCCATAATGAGTTCGAAAATTGAATGTTAAATTACGAGTAGGTCAGCAAATCTGTTCGGCAATCCTTTATTTATATCTGGTAAATAGGCTGATAGAACTATTAGCTGGAACTAGTTCCGCAAGGATTTTCGATTTAGTTTGAATTCGCCTGAACTACAGCCTAGCCTGAACTGAACTACAACGCCCAAGACTATCCGGAGACGTGAATGACATAAACAAGAAGATCTCAGAGGATTTTGTGTTCTTAACAGTGGAAATAAAGGCGTTAGTTGATCGTAAGAGGGAAAGTGTTTTTAATTAAGCGACTTTGCACCATAAATCTTGATTTAAGAACGGCTATATTTCGTTGCGAGGCTGTAGATTACGGTACAGTCGACTACAAAATGTCAACTGAAGGGATTTAATTGATTTAATTGAGAATGTGTTATTCCAGATTTAAATGAAACATCGCCTACATGTTAGACACAAATACAGGGTACATCGATTGAGAAAAATATATTTCACATTTTCAAACAAATTTTGTTACAATCAGGAAATTTATAAGTGTTTCATTATAAATTATAGTGTTTCCTTTTTGCGCCAGTTATTCTACGATCCCCCACTAAGGCGAGCCTGTATCGTGGTGATCTTGAAATACGATTGCCAAGTTTACCTGCTTCTGTCTTAGACGGCTTCGGTATGACAGTTGGTTTATGAATTATTAAAATATCTATAATAATATTATCAAAATAACTTATATAATTAACATTGCTATATTTTATTTACTCTAATATTTTTTTTATTTACGTACCTGTTTGTGTCGGACACTTCATAGACCTTATTTAAATTAATTTGTAAAAGTGCCCCCGCTGTTACCATACCCACAAAACGCTACACGAAACCAAATAAACACTTTGCAGATTAGTGTAAACATTAGTCGAATGTAAAAAAATAACTTCGTCTAATCTTAACCCACGTGTAGGTATTGTAGAAATATACTCGTATCTTGGAGTACTTGCCAAGTTCAAGCACAATACATTTTGACCAACGACTCCAAAATATTCTTCTACGATCCCCCACATTTATCCTTCGAATTTTAGACGAATTTATTTGTAACGAAAAGAAAATAAACGAATTTATCTGTACTCAAACTGAAGTCTTTTATTATTATTTTTTTCAATAATAAATTAACTCTACACAGACTTACGCAATCAACAGTCCACGCGCGACGATTGGAAGGGCAGCGCGAGGGGCGGAGGCCGGAGTAATTTTTAAAGCTAATAGAAAAGTTATTTGAAGGTGCAGCCTGGGGGGTGGGCAGGGTGATAGAGGGACCGCACTGTACCTGCAACAAGGAAATTAACTCGTTATTGTTAAGAGAAAACACAAGCTAACGAATCGGCAGTTCCTGAATAGACTAAAAAACCCTAATTGATCAATACTCAATAATTTATTGCATTCCACAAGTATATACAGATGACATAGCTAAAAATATGGATCTTTGTGGACCTTGTGGGGCACGCAATTTTATAAATTATAGAAGGCCTTTATAAACTAGGCCTATGACATTTTAATTCTAATTATATTGTACTATTATGAAACATTATTATAAACTATTTTAATATCACACATGCTTCTTAATAATTCTTATATACTTATTTTATATATGTCTACCAATAAACTTCTATTACAATTAAGATTAATCTGTATGCATTACACTTCTTTTGTAGATTAGTTGAATGTATCATCTTCTAGGTATTCCTCTATTTTATAATAACATCTTCTGATTAGTTCTTTTTTAGTGCTTGATTGAATTGTTTATCATGGTGGATTTCTTTAAGGTAGTTTGGCAGCTTATTAAAGATTTTTATTGACGCTGACAATGCGCTGGTAGAGTGAAGCTTCATTCTTGAGTTGGGTAAAATTAATTTATTGTTATGTTTTGTTCTTAATGGCCTATTTGCTATGTCTTGTTTTCTTTTATATACCTATAATTCGGGATATTTTCTTACAAATTTGCATATTTCTAATATATATAATGAAGGCACCGTGAGTATATCGTATTTTTGGAAATAGGGTTTGCAGCTATCTGTTTTAATAATATTTGCTATAATTGTGACAAGTTTTTTTTGCTGCGTAAGAAGTACGGGAGCATCCGTACTGTTTCCCCACAGAACAATACCGTAACTTAACCATGAGTAGGCTTAACCATCTCGTCTCGTGTGAACTCTATTAATGAAAAAGTAATTTAATACGAACGTTATAAAGAATTATAACTACGTAGGTGACTTTGTTTTCTAAGTTATGTACATTTGTGAAATTATCAATACCACTCTCTGACTGTGAAGGAAAACATCGTAAGGAAACCCTAGTGTCTGAGGTGTTAGCGTACCTCAGCGCTTGCTACGTACAATGGCCCAACTATGAGGCTAAGTGCGGAAATCTCAGGTCTAACTAACTACCTAGTTGCATGTTGGTGTGCATCAGTTACAAGCCGAGGCACAGACCTTTTTGTCTTCATTTGTAATTTGTAAACTGTTAAATAAAAGTCTCTTTAAACTGTCATTAATGCCTCTAGTATAAGTGATTGTTGTGTCTTATTTCGCTTGACGACAAATAAATATATCCCGTCCCGTCCCGTTCCGTTCCGTTCCTTTCCGTTCCGTTCCGTTCCGTTCCGTTCCGTTCCGTTCCGTTCCGTTCCGTTCCATTCAATTCTATTCTAGTTTATTCTATTCTAGGTGTACAAAGACCAGCTTAATATATTTTTTATGTAGCCTCTAAACGTTCCACTGCAGGGCACAGACCTTCTCTCAGAGGGTGTGGGCGTAATTACCACGCGTGCCCGCAGCAGTTTGCAATTTCGAACGCTTAGGTTTTTGAACACCTCATCCACTCAGGTTTCCTCATGCAGTTTTCCTTCAGGAAGAGGTATTTCACAAATGTAGTATAATATAATAAACATTGAGTCTGGCGGGACGAAATTTCTCTAAAAATAAGTCCGTCTCTGCTCATCGTTATCGTTCGTTATCAACCCTTGAACGTCACCGCCCATAAGGCCTCTGACATGGCTTAACGACTGCCATTACATGACAGCCGGCACCAACGGCTTAACGTGCCTTGCGAAGCACGGAAGCGCTCGGAAAAATGCCACTAGCGGTAGTCACGGAACGGTCACCGAGCCCGCACCTGACCGGGCCTATTGTTAACTCAAGTGATTGATTCCAATCACTCGGTTCGACTAGGCCACGAGCGCTTCTTTGCTCATAGTATCGTCGTCGTCGTCAGGCTTTACTAGTCCACTGCTGGACATAGCCCTCCCCTAATGAGCGCCATAGCGCCCTGTCTTCAGCTTGCCGCATCCAGCATCTGCCTGCAGTTTTTCACAGATCGTCATCCCACCTAGTCGGAGGGCGTCTTATACTACTCATAGTATAAGTTAATCCAGTTTTTCAAGTGTTTTATTTTGTGCGATAAAGTGTAACAAACTTGTTTTTAAGTCCCCACAATTATTTAGTTGCCATTTTCCATCCGCCATATTATGACAATACATAAATAGGAAATTCATTATGGAAAAGCTGAGTACAAACAAAAGTTGGAGGTCCGCTGAAAGCTGCGTCCTTCAATGTTTGCACAGAGTGGAGTGCAGAGACCAGCGCAGAAAAGTTAATAGAAACAAACAATAACACAGCGGTGCGGCACTGACTTTGCACCATGTGGGAAATAGTGTAGTTTATTTTTGGTGCAAACTATGTAAATTGTAACATTTTGCGTAGACTTGCGTAACCACTGGCTTTTACAATACAGTTCATATTTTAGATGAAGAGTCGGGACTTTCTGTAATTTCATTACTTTAATGTTTACAATAAAGATTTTGAAATTCTATTGTTTGCTTACAATAAAGCTGTATTTAAACTTTACTGTGGACGCCTAAGAGAGGGATCGAGCGGGCGAGAAATAGATAGTAAACAATTTCTTCCAGACAAACTTACGATGAATAATGTCTGAAAAGAGATAGAGAACATAATAAGCATTATCTACCAGCTAAGCTAAGTACACAAAAAATGAAAGCTCCACTTTTGTCACGAATTTGTAAGTCTTACAACGCGCCAATCGTTGCCGACAGTTAATGTTGACTACCTATAGAAAATGCCGCGGCCGAATCGGCAGCTTCGCTCAAGTGCCGCAAGTATGGTGCCCTTATGGACAATTACCTTTTTGTTCCATTTGCGGTTGAGACAATGGGAGTTTGGGGGACTCAGACTAAGATCCTTGTTGTGGTGCTGGGTCGCCGCTTGAGGGACCGTGGGCTTGACTGCCGCTCCGGTGCGTATCTGGGACAGAGGGTCTCTTTGGCGGTGCAGCGTGGCAATGCTGCCAGCGTGTTGGGATCCTTTGGCTGAGATATTTTCCGGAGTGGTTTGTTCAGTTAGTGTTGTTTTTTTTTTGTGTGTTTCAATTATTATTAATATTTTATGAGTTCTAGAAAATAAAGTAATTAGTGATGTAGGTCATGTGATGCGACAAAATTGATACCGACTTCTTCAAGTTATTGTGCCGTGAAGGAGCTGTGTTGGGAGAAGGAAGTCGTGGCTCAGAAACATCAGGGTAGGGAGGGATGTAGCCAGCTCCGAAAACCTGTTTTGCTTGGCAATAAACGGAAAATAATATGCAGAGCTGAGGCCAACCTCCATTGGTGGAGAGGCACGGGAAGAAGAAGTTTGACGATAACTTTTGTTGTATGTAATTTCTCTCAGATAATATTATTCGACAGCATTTATATAATGTCAATAATGTCACTGCCTAAATCATTGCAGCTTAAAAATTATCCCCATCCCCTTAAGTCCATCGGACCACGAGACGAGTGACTCATAAACGCGCTTTTGTCGTGGAAATTCCGCGAAATGAAATGAAATGAAAAGGTTTTATTCAAAGTAGCACAGAAACTGCGGCTTAATGAACGTTACAATTCAAACTAGGTGTCCATTTCAAAATCTAGATCATTTAGGAGAAAAAATGGACAAAAAAACTCCTAACTTAGTCTTTTCAAAAGTCCTTAATTAACATAGTTTACATAATTATTTTAAACATAGAACTCATACATTGTACTGGCTTTCATTCCAGACCTCATTGTCATCTAAATAATCCTTTATGTTATAGTAGCCCTTTTGGCACAAAGTGTGCTTAACATATTTTTTGAACCGCGATTCAGGCAAGCTTAATATATCTTCAGGGATTTTATTATAGAAGCGTATACAATGCCCCATGAAGGATGTATTAACCTTTGCCAGCCTAAATAGTGGGAACAAAAGTTTATGTTTATTTCTAGTATTTACATTGTGTTGGCTACCTAAAGTTTTAAACTTACCGATATTTTTCCTAACGTACATAATGTTTTCATATATATACTGACTGGCAATTGTCAGGATGTTAGTTTCTTTAAAGAAATCTCTTAACGAATCTCTACTACCCAGCCTATAAATGAATCTGATCGCTCGCGAATCCGCAGGGATCGATTCGCGAATTCTTTTATAGTAAGAATGGCATTTTTTCCGAGCGCTTCCCTGCTTAGCGAGGCATGTTAAGCCGTTGGTGCCGGCTGTCATGTACTGGCAGTCGTTAAGCCATGATAGAGGCCTTATGGGCGGCTTGATAACTTCTGGCAGTAAGGCCCGACACTGTCTTACAATCCTCCACCAACCCGGACTAGGCCCCCGTGGTGGAGTATGGCCTAACTTTACTGCGATGCGGGAAGAGACCCGTGCCCCAGCTGTGGGGACAAACAAGGGTTGTTATCGAAGAACGGCAAATTTGTGGATCACTTTGCCGGCGTCTGTCTTTCCGGAGACATATAACCTGGGTGTCTTTTACGCTAAAGACAATCGATATATCACAGGTAAGCACGTAACGACATAGACTTCATAGTTAGAATATTTTCGGGGCTTAATCGCGTAGTAATTTATAGCTATTTTACCTCGACGTTTCGACGACGTTACAGTCATCGTGGTCACGAGAAGACTGATGGCTGGCACCCGTTCGCATCTTCGGCTGATGAGGTTTCAGACTACCCTCAATCAGCTATCACAAAGCACTATTACGTTTGTGACACACTACACTGACAATGTCGGACGATAAGCCATGCGATCCACTCGAACACATCTTGATGACCGGATCCCACGTTTGCGACAGTTTGAAACCACATTCCCGATTAAAATTTTTGTGTTTTAATTTCAACCGCTTCACGCACAATTCGGCTATAATAATGGCGATCGTTGGAAAGCACCGATGGTAGACATAGACTTCGTCTTCGCTTACCACCAAGCGAGACTGGAGTCAAGTGTCAATCAGTGTTGAATAAAAAAGCAATTTTAAAAACCTATTTAGGGGCTAAAAAAATTGAAAAATTTTCCTTTTTAAATCGCTCAATTGGTAGAGCGCTGGCACGGATAGCCAGAGGTTGCGGGTTCGAATCCCGGCATGGGTGAAATTTATAGCCTCTAAATAGGTTTTTAAACTTTTTAAATCTGTCCTTAAAAATAAAAATAGTATAATAAAAAAGCAATTTTACTTAACACAAAATTTTAACATGTAAGGAGCCTCCTTGAACTACGTACTCACAGAGCCTGGCGTACCCTGGGGCAACTATCAGAGAGTCCCTAATGCTGATTGGTAAATCCTTTCACCACAAAAAAAACCTAAAGGTTTTAAGTGCTACTACACCGCATAAACACTGTATAAACTAAAAAGAAATCAATTATAATAACAATAAATATTCATGGACATATTACACAGATCTCGTTAGCCCTATAATAAGTACAACTAAATGACTTGTGTTATAGGTGCTAACTCGACGATAGATTTAATACAATAAATACATAGATAACATCCAAGACCCGACACAAACTAGAAAAGTTCGTTTCCTAGTTTGACCCGGCCGGGGATCGAACCCGGGACCTTCGGTTTTACAGTCAGCGTGCCAAACCGCTGCGCCACCGAGGCCGTCCTCCTACTGGATCCATCCAACTGGCTAACACTAAGGGCGAGATAAATAGTCGCTTCTAAGAACGAGTCTTAGCGAAAGCACTTGCTTAAGAATCGATTTGTCTATCATAAACAGTACTTTGGCACTCTCTAAGTCGCGAAACCCGGACTAATTCTTAGCATTGGCCCAAGAACATGCTTAGCTAAGCAAACGTCTACTTTGATACTTAGCTAAGTTAGCCTGAAGTAATGCTTAGGGAAGCTTGAGCACGGACTTGGGCTAAGCAACGACTATTTATCTCGCCCTTAGTAACAACACCTTGAGGAAACCTGAGGGTTGGCAGTGTTCAAATACCTCAGCGCTGGAAATTACTAATCCTTGGTGGGCACTCGTGGTAATCAAGCCCATACTCTCTCTGAGAGAAGCCCTGTGCCCTGCAGTGGGGCGTTTAAAGCCCACATAAAAAAATTAAGCCTACTAACGTTTTTTCCTCTAATTTACTTATGGTTTTTGAGGCTACTAACAACACTATGGATCTCTGTTTTGTCTAAAACTAGCTGTGGCTCGCGGTGTTACCCGCGGTTTATAAATTTTCCCATGGGAATAAGATATTTTCCCGTAGTAAATCGTAGCCCGCCCGCCACTGTCTTACAATCCTCCACCAACCCGGACTTGGCCCCCGTGGTAGAGTATGGCCTAACCTTCCTGCGATACAGGAAGATACCCGTGCCCCAACAGTGGGGACATACAAGGGTTGATAACGAAATCGTAGCCTATGTGATAATCCAGGGGGTCAGCTTATAAGGAAGAGCGGGTGATCGTGCTCTTTCCTGAAATTTCCCACCAGGCAGATCGTATGCCTGGGGACGGCCGGTCCAACTATAGTCAGTCGGAAGTTATATTTATGGTATGTCATTGAAACGCTTTGATTGCGCGATGCAGGAATGTTGGAGTTTGTAGTGCGCGCGCGGAGTTAACCTGTGCTCGCCACAAGCTAACTCCATACCAAATTTTACTAAAATCGCTCCGCCGTTTAGACGTGATGATGTAACAAACATTCAATTCAAACAAACACACTCACAAACTTTCGCCCTTACATACATACATAACCTCACGCCTGTATCCCAGAGGGGTAGGCAGAGACCAGGGACTGCCACTTGCCACGATCCTGACAGATCACCTTCGCTTCATCAACGTTCATAAGTAGTTGCATGCACGCACGCCGGTTCCGGGTACTTTTTATCTTTTTCACTTTTTACTTTCGCCCTTATGCTCGTAATATTAGTGTGATGTCGTGATAGTGTGATAAATGTCTATTGTCATTGTTATTATTCCGTAGTCTTATAGCGCGATTGTTAAGATTATTTAGTATCACATTAATAACACCCTCTCTCTCTCTGGGAGAGAGGGTGGTAGCTCAGGGGGTAGATACAGATAATTTATTGATAACCTATTAAGAGTTACATGTCATACATCTTAATATTATTATTATAATAATATTATTTAATGTGTATGTTGAAAAAAAAAAGCGAGCGAGAGCCCCAGGTTCGATCCTGAGTGCGGGCATGTACCAATGACTTTGTTTAATTTCAAAGTTACGTACATTTGCGAATCTGTAGTCGCAATACCACACGCTAACGGTGAAGGAAAACATTGTGAGGAAACCCGGGGCTTGGTTGGCTCCGCACGTATTGACTAGTTTTTCCTGTGGGCTAGGCCGATTAAGCTGTCAGGATGGTGTAGGTGCTGGGCAAGCCTACACCATCTATAAAAACCATGTCCCAGGCACAACAGCGTCGGAGTGGTCCTTTCACCCATCTAGTGTGAGTAAAGATACCATTGGACGCTGTATAAATCATCTCATTAAGTAGATGCAAAAAGGCCAGTATTATATTATTGAGAGAAAGCTCGTGTCCTACAGTGGGTCGTTAATAGTCTGCACCATTAAAGAATTATATAAATAATAAGAGCACGAATACCTTCGATCCCCTGTCACCCCTGCGGTAATACATATCAAACATGACGCGCGGTGAAGGGCAGCCTTATTAAGTGTCCTCCCTCGGCCACCCTCCATGTATTGCCCTCTGGCTAAGGGCATTGGATCAGACCGTCTGAAGAGCTGCTTTTGGCCGGACTTTCGTACATTTTTATACATTTTTCGTACATGATTGCATATAAAAACTCTAGCCTCCTAAGCCCTGGCGTCCTAGAAATAGGACATGACGAATAACTTTCTTAATTCACACCCAATGATTTAGTAGGAAGTCCGGAAAACTTACTGTTCCAGGTCCAATATTTTCCTAATCATTTTTTGGACAAAGAGAAGAAAACGTTCTTCAAAATCTACGTAGTTTTAGAAGGCTTACAGTAAGTGTTACTTCCAGGGCTTAGGGCGATATGATACATATAAGTTTCTTATGTAATTGCTGGTGTTCATGCATTTATTTCATCATCATCAGTCATTCGACGCCCAATGCAGGACACAGGCCAAATCAGTGACTGGGATTCTTCTGCGGATCTCCTCATTCCTGACTCGATTGCGCAGTGAAACTCCTAACATAAGTACTCGTAGCTCGCTCCATTGCGCGTTGGACGACCTTGAGCCTTCTTATGAGGCCTATAGTCAGCGACCAGGACTCACTTCCATGAGTCATCACTGGTAGCACACATTGGTTACACACCTTTGTCTTGTAAAATTGAATAAATTGATTTGATTGAATGGCCACATTCACCACGAAAATAGTCCTAGTTTACAAGAGTCGCAGTTTCCACTCAAAAACAGGTTTACTCCAACGGTTGTCGGTTCTTCGCGAGAAACGGCCACCGTTTGCTACTTAATCATACAATAACTGGTGACCTGATTTACCTGAAACTTTACGCACAGAAAGACAAAGATCTGAATTAAGACGACGTTTGAGGGATCAACCAGTCATAAATACCACATACTCGTAGTTTCCGTCAGCTGAGCTTCCCTCCGAAATTCCAAATTCTAATTAAGACTCCCAACTTAATTTGAAGCGACGCATTTATTTGTCCCAAAACATTTGACATAAGCCAATAATGTGAGGCAATTTCATCTCAGCCCCCGTCTCATTTCCAGCCCGTACGTGTGGAGAATCGACCCCTGTCTATTATAACTTGAAGCACCGATCCAATACAAGTTAACACGAGTTAGTCAGTTCGACGGGACTAGATCTGGATCGGAGAAATTTATTTCCAACTCGCGAGTCAAATGTTAGAAAAGCTCTATCGTCTAGGCACTGTCAAGGCCCTAACTGAATCAAACACCGTATTAGCAGATTATCTTTTTAAAATAAAATACCTTTTTAGCCGACTGCGGCGGAGCCCAAAAGGAGGTTAATATGTTTAGCTCGTATTTTACTTATTCGAATGAGATTGATCAAGCTGCCGCTGTTGCCAGATAATTCCATTCTATTGCACGGGGAGAAGTCTTCGTAAGGTCGTCTCAGGTGCAAGTCAATGGGCACTGTGGACATTGCATCATATGCATCGTGGTGTGTGGTTCCCCGCAGGATCAGCTTGTATGTACGCTTTAAATCCGATTCGATGCTCCCTCATAACTTCTTAAGCAATGGTTGATTTTGACAAATATAGAATCGTCGTGTTCGCACGAACGTCATAAGCTACTTGAAATTAGGACAAACAAAACAATAAAGGAAAAATCAAAAGTAAAAAATAAGACACATCCCGTCAGCTGCGCGCAGAAGCGCTCGGGGTCTGATCGAGCCGAGTGATTGGAATCAATCACTTGAGTTAAGCAAAAACATGGTCACGTGCAGGATGGGGGACCGTCCCGTGCCTATCATGTAACGACAGTCGTTAAGCCATGCCGGGGGCCTTATGGGCGGCTTGGTAACTTCTGACAGTAATGCCCGCCACTGTCTTGCAATCCTCCACCGACTCGGACTTGCCCCTTGTGGTGGAGAACGGCCTAACCTTTCTGCGATGCAGGAAGAGACCCGTGCCCCAGCAGTGGGAACATGCAAGAGTTGATATCGAACCCATCAACTGGCCATTAACTACTAGGGATCCACATCGAATGCTGCGCCTCGATCCGAGGTTGGTAGCGCCTGCAAATTATGCTGAGCAGTCGTACCGTTGGTTAACTTTTATTTTTATTATCACGCGATTTGATTCCTAGCTAGTTGTGGATGGTCCCCTATAACAAACGATTGCACTTGTATTCAAGATAAAACTAGACTCCCGTACCGGCCACAATACACAATTATACAAAAAGGTTCGTATCCTAGTAGAAGCGAGACGCGTAATACCAGTGAATGGGATAGAATACTCTGTCTAATTCCTAACCACCCACTCGGGGGTGGTAAGAAATGGAAATATCTAGAATGAGTATTATACAAATGATCTAAATACTCGTACTTTAAAAATAGGAGACATGTCTGCAAAGAAATAGTGTATGAGCGAGTCGCCCCTAACAAAGGGGAAAAGATAAAGATATTTATCATTAACGGACAGACATTTGTAGGTTCTTGGAAAGAAAGAAAAAAGTCTATCATCTATCTATCTATAATATAAAAATGAATCGCTGAATGTGTTGGTAAGCGCAAATATCGGGAGCAGCTGAACCGATTTCGCTAATTCTTTTTTGAGAATATTCCTTGAACTATAAGGATGGTTCTTACGGAGAGAAAGATAAATAAAATCAAATAAAGAATATACTGCTAAGCGGTACGAAGTTCGCTGGGTCAGCTAGTTTTAAATAAATCTTAAGAAATTACAAATATGATTGTTTTTTTTTCCCAACAATTAACTTCAACTCGATTAATATTTTATTTTACACAAGAGTGCACGACAAAAGACAACATTGTGGATGTGTGTTTGTGAGTACTTTTTTAAAGACAAGCATTAAGAATCATAGATTTACGCACATGTAGATATTAGTGAGTGCATTAGGTGAGGTTAAACTAGACGTAATGAGTGTAGCTGCAGGCGACGGTGATGTTCGGAGGAGCACATTAAGGCACATTATTTAACTAACATGTTCATGCACCGTGGTGCCCTCGGGATCCAATGCCTCAGGCGAATGATGCAGTCGCAAACAATTCAGCTCCTCCGAAAATCACCGTCGCTGAATTGTTTGCGTCTGCATCATTCGCCTGAGGGATTGGATCCCTAGGGCACCACGGTGCAGGAACATGTTAGTTAAATAATGTGCCTTAGAATAGTAGACGAAACGTTTTCGAGTCTACCAATATGTTTCGCAATACGTAATGTATAGATAGATATATTGACAGATACGTAAATCGTAATTTATCTTTACGTTTCGATGCACACTGCCCTTTCGGCCATGGGACAAGTTTTTTGCCTCAAGTTTAGTAAATTTTTTTCAGAAAATTTTGTCATTTGCCCTTTTGTGAATGGACATTAGCGAGATTGGTCACGGTTGTTCAACTTAAGAATTAGTGGTTTATTATACTACTAGGGAATTTTAAAAATTGAGCATCCTATAATTATTATAACACAATTATCATTTATTAGTAAAAATTTGCAAATTATAAGAGGTAACAAAAGACTCCGTTTTAGATACAGCACCTGTATTACAAAAAGTCCTGCTCTTCCGATTGCGATGGTGAAAAAATATTTTGTTAAAATGGTAGGATACTATTCGACATTACCTGCTTTTCAGCAAAAGCTCATGCGAAGTTAAGCTAGGGAAAAGAAAATGTATGTTATCATATGATTAATAAATAATCCGACAAAATGTACACGTGTTGAGTTTTTTTGATATGTGTGTGTGCTTTCCTGCCTCTTTGCCAAATAACTACATGATAACGCGCGCTTAGTCAAAAGATTATTTATGTTACAAAAGAAGAGGTTCGATTGGTTACCTTATTACTGATAACAATTTCTTCCACGCAACCCCATTAATCAGTTCAGGTGACAAGACATTAGTCTAAAGCTAGATGTCTTATCTCCTCTGGTGATATCATGTTAATTTTAGCTAACAGAATGAAAACGGAATTTTCGGCATTCGCACACCTATGATGACAGAACATATATGAATTTTCCCGTTGCCCTTTAATTTTTCGTCTATGTCGAGCAAAAAGCTTCGTTTCCTTTTCCCATCGCTAATCCTTTTTTGCGCGTAATGAAGCAACTTTTGCGAACACGTGCATATTTAAAATAACTTTTAATGATTTGTTACGAAGCCGAAAAGTTTGAATTGTAACGTTCACTAAGCCGCAGTTTCTGCGCTACTTTGAATAAAACCTTTTCATTTAATTTCATTTCAAATACTACAAAAATGGTTTAAAGAGGTTTGCACCATTACAAGGCTTTGTGTAAGAGGTTACGTTTATTTTTTTGACAACTTATTCTTTTCATAATTCAATAGCTTTATATAAAAAATCAACTCACGTCAGAAAGTTATTCCAGTCAGGTGGTACAAAAACGCGCCTTACAAATTGCCCTCAAAATATTATGTCGTAGGATGCTCGTTACAAGTCAATACGAATACGAAACGTTCATCAATATTTGACTTATCTCGTGAAATAATGTTTTTATGAGTCTACGCCCCTACAAGATAACTTTTAGAGCTCAATGAAATAATAAATGAAATAAGTATTTTTTTTATTGCTGTAAATCACAGATATCTCAACGCTCCGACGCGCAGCGTACGGAAAAAGCCGCAGGTGTGGCACAAGGCTTTGTGTAAGTGGTTACGTTTATTTTCTTGACAACTTATTCTTTTCATAATTCAATAGCTTTATTTAAAAAAAAATCAACTCACGTCAGAAAGTTATTCCAGTCAGGTGGTACAAAAACGTGCCTTACAAATTGCCCTCAAAATATTATGTCGTAGGATGCTCGCTTTCTGGCCAAGTGTAGACATACAAAGATGTACACAACACGGGAGGTAATAAAGAAAGCTCTCGATCGCATATTTACGTCCCTCGCTTGCAGCTCGGGCCGCAAATTTCTGCGATCTCGGCCTTTCTTTGTATTACCACCCTAGTTGTGTAATGTACTATTACGCATTCGTAGAGCCCTGTGACTAACCGAAAAAAAAAATGGTTTGTTTTCTGTTTTTTTTACGTGTTAAACACTATCAGGCCAATCTATGTTTGAGGCAACTTCCCTGTAGCACATAATGCTAAAATTGTTGTGTACATTATAAAGCATAACATATTTTAAACTTTCGCGACTTGTACACATAGTTACAATATTTTCGGGGCTTAATCGCGTAGTATTTTATTGCTATTTTATCTCGACGTTTCGAGGTAATATAGCAATAAATTACTAAGCGATTAAGCCCCGAAAATATTCTAATTATAAAGCATGCAAACGAGCTCGTTTTTTTAAATATCATGTTTTTTTTATAACTTGTCTCGAATGCCCAATCGATTGCGCGGGCACCACCGGCTGATGATGATGGTGATCGCCCCTCTGCACCCCCTGCCGTCTCCCCGCCCCGCCAGATGCCCCCCGCCCATTTTCACTTCAATTTGAAAACTCTAAAATGCTACTTAGCATTCAGTGCGGTTTTGTATCACATATGATAATATGTCTTGTGCAATAAAGAATTTAATAAAAAAAAACTCTTTCGCCGATATCATCAGAGCTTTTAATATACTTGTAAAGCTTGTGCGATCATTATTAACTTAATTGCACCTTACCGGGCGACGGCAGCGACTCGGCCTCAATTTTCTGCTTAAATTCCTAGTTTTATTTACTAATAGCGGACGCCGCAAACATAACCTAGGTATGTTTCAATTCAGATCTTTGTCTATCTGTACACTGAGTTTGATTAGTTCAAAAATTGATTTCCTAGCCATGTAATAATCTACCTGTGTGTAGCTATAGGTAGCTTTACCTGCTCTGCTCTAATTTCATCTTTTGTCTCCCTCATGTGTTCAGTTCAACAGTTACAGTTGCAATAAATCAATCAAGAAGTCAAGACTAGTTACTTTTCTGTCTTCACCCGCAAGCAAAAGTGTGCCTTATCACGACGACATATAACTCCGTTCAGCCGTTATTACAAGTTTGAGTATGAATCATCTTCACAAACTTTCAGTTTTGTAATATTGTATATAGTCCACTCCATCACAAGGTTGCGTGGAAGAGACCGCTCTAAGCGATAAGACCTGTAATTGTATAACATAACTTAGATTCAAGAAATCATGGTAAAGTATATATACCTATAGATAGATAGAATATTCTTCATTGTATATAGTAATGTAATTTACATATACAATAAAGAATAGTTCTATCTATCTATAGTAGAATATTTAATACTAGGATATCTTGATTATTTAGGTTTATAATGCAATGTAATTTTTCTAAAATAAATACCTAATTCCAGAATCACTTACTTGATTTTCTCTCGCAAGAAGCCAACTAGGTTTCGCTCTTACTCGAAAAGTTGAACCTGCGCGAAAATTATTCAAATGTAAGCGAATAAACCCACTACTAAGGATGGGTGAGCGTCCCGTGACTACCGCTATAGTGGCATTTTTCCGAGCGCTTCCGTGCTTCGCAAGGCACGTTAATCCGTTGGTCCCGGTTGTCATATAATGGCAGTCGTTAAGCTATGTCAGAGGCCTTATGGGCGGCTTGATAACTTCTGACAGTAAGGCCCGCCACTGTCTTACAATCCTCCACCAACCCGGACTTCGCTCCCGTGGTGGAGTGTGGCCTAACCTTCCTGCGATGCAGGAAGAGACCCCTGCCCCACCAGGGACATACAAGGGTTGATAACGATAACGAAATCCACTATTCGAATAATCCGTTTGGACCTAGTAACTAACAGTCACTGCTAAATTGACTATATCGGGAATGAATCTGGGACAGCTTGTATCGATCGTAGTCTATTTTGTAGACCATATAATGTGCTTTAATGGAATCCGACGCCTTTTTGGTACAATCGAGTTTAGACCCGTTTCATATATAACTAGGTTCTAGCAAACATGTAAAAAGTGACAAGGAAAGTGATATTGAAAGATAACGTTGTCCAAAATATAACAAAAGCCTTAAAGGGGCTTAGTAATACTGTAAGTAAACAAGCGAAGAATTAAGCGCACGGCGGAAGTGTGAAGAGCTTGGAGAGTGGATACTTCGGGATTACACTGAGAAAGGAATGCACGAGAAAAGTTTTCCATAAGTTCTGACCGAAAATTGTAACATAGTGTGACGAAGTTCAAATGATCTCAAAATACATGGCGAACGCTCAGTGTCATCTTTCATGTTTACACTATTTTTATTTTTAATGCACTAACCCGTGCTAAGGAACAAATTTAAAAAAATTTTCACCCATGCCGGGATTCGAACCCGCAACCTCTGGCTATCCGTACCAGCGCTCTACCAATTGAGCCAATGGGCGACTCACGGCATCAGTGAAATTTCGAACCTCTTTACAATATTCTCTGTATTACGTACAGGCAGCGACATCTGACTTAAGCAAATTGCATTTGTTCAATTGCATAAATTTGTTCCTTAGCACGGGTTAGTGCATTAAAAATAAAAATAGTGTAATCATGTGGGTACAGTGATATCGTTCCGATGTTAAAACCTAACTGCAAAGTAGGTAGTCGGGGCTGTAAGTAATGCAATTTGCTTAAGTCAGATGTCGCTGCCTGTACGTAATACAGAGAATATTGTAAAGAGGTTCGAAATTTCACTGATGCCGTGAGTCGCCCATTGGCTCAATTGGTAGAGCGCTGGTACGGATAGCCAGAGGTTGCGGGTTCGAATCCCGGCATGGGTGAAAATTTTTAGCCTCTAAATAGGTTTTTAAATCTTTCATGTTCCCAAGATGTAAAATGCAAGTTTTCTATACTATTTTACAAAACTAGCTTAACATTAAATATGGCAGGGATAGACAGGACTTTTTTAGGCTGGCTGGAAGAAATTTCTTTTGAAATAAGTCCGCCTTTGTACATCAACACTTACCTGTTATTTAAGTAATTTTTCTGTTTCTTAATTTTTGTGCAAACGTAACAAACAGGAGAGTTTAGAAAATGTTTCGCATGTTTATTTATTAATTTGAATTAACTTTTTAAAACTTAGATAATAATTTTAAATAAGCTATAAAGAATTGAAAACAATGTATGGTGTCGAAGCACTTGGCGAGGACCCGTATTTAAAAAAAACATCCACACAACGTCCTGGTCCCATATTTGGACACCCTGTGCTATGGGATTCAGGCAAGGACATCACAAACAGAAATACTCCCAGACTCGGGCTAAGGCAGCCCTCGGCGGGATTCAAACCCATGACCTCTGGCATGGTAATCGGCCGCGTCACCACTAGACCAACGAGGCAGTCTCACACAAGCACGTACGGCATACTTCGAGACTACATTGAGAAAGGAATGCACGAAAAAAGTACCGGAAAAGTTAAAAGATAACCAGACGTTATCTATCGATCTGGAAGTTATTAGTTGAATAATCTAAAAAAAAAGAACCAATCCCGAGTATTTTTTACATAAAATATGAAAACATTAAACAACTACTTTAACATAAAATTTGAATAGGACAACTGTTTCGAAGAATTCAAGGAGAATTCTCGAAGAAATCGTTACTCATTAAGAGAACGTTATTAATTATTCACTTTGTGAGTTTTTACAAAACGATCGCAAACGTAATATGATTTACACAACTTTGGGTCTCCATTGAGAAAGGAATATACGAGAAATCACGAAAGGTAAAATTAGACTGTTACAGTCAATTGATTTTGCTCCCTATCTTCACAAATGTATGCCACATGTTCTATTGTACCTAAAATAGAGAATAATCTTACCTTGTCTAAACTTTTTCAAAAGAAAATAAAAATATTGAAAAAGGAATGAAAAGAAAAAATTTAAGAACTTCGGGACTACATCGAGAAAGGAATGTACGAAATAGAGTTGCTTAAAAAGATGACACAGAGAGTAGGCAACCGTCGGGAATTTTTCTTCTTGCGACGAAGATGAAATAATTTCATAAAACAACGCGAATACCATGCGTTATTCCCGACGAGATTTCACGAAACAAGCTTTTAAAATTTTGTAACATGTGAAAAAAAAGATCTGTCGGTTAGCTAATAATTATAAATAATTAAAAAGTGATTGAATTTATCGACAGTTCGTATTACTTCTTGTTACCCTTAATGAAAAAAAACATTAGGAAATCGACAAAGAGATTGATTGTAAAGCACATTGAAGAACTTGGGAGCATGATATGTTGAGACCACATTGAGAAAGGAATTCACGAAAAAAACAAAGTCAAAAAGTTAAGCCAGACAATTTGTTAAGCTAACAACCAACAAAAAAAGCCAATCCACAGATAAACATTGTCAGTTTTAGCAGATATGTTGTACAATTATTTATATTAGGTATCGTATTAGCTACGAAGAATATTTAATAATCTAAAAAAGACAAAGCGAGTGCTGTGTGTTTTCCATTGGATTTCACAAAACGATCAAATTCTTGTTAAATATTGACAGAGCAAGCAGAGTAATTTAAAATAAATCCTTTAGGGATCTATTACAATATTATCTAATCATTTTAATTTATATTATGACTTGAAGCGTATAGAAGAATTTGCCGATGTGATATTTTGGGACTACATTGACAAAGGAATACACGAAAAAAACAAACTCGTCAACGATCTAGAAGTTATTATGTTTGACGAAGATTAAATAATTTCAGTCACATATTGAAGCAAAAGCTTTAACAAGAACTTGAGGACAGATACTTTGGGACAACATTGAGAAAGGAATGCACAAAAAATCTACACAGTAGTAGCACAGGATCTGGAAATTACTACATAAGACGAAGTTTTACTTAACTTAAACCCTAGGAATGTGTAGTGAAATAAATGCGTCTTTTCAATCCCGCATACATGTATGGTTTATGTTGGCGTAAGTACCTATCAATAATATTGGCCTTTTTGCATCTACTTAAAGAGATGATTTATACAGCGTCCAGTAGTCTCTTCACAGGTGAAGGGACCACTCCAACGCTGTAGTGCCTGGGACATGGTTTTATAGATGGTGTAGGCTTGCCCAGCACCTATACCATCCTGACAGCTTAGTCGGCCTAGCCCACAGGAAAGACTAGTCAATTCGTGCGGAGCCAACCAAGCCGCGGGTTTCCTCACGATGTTTTTCCTTCACCGTTAGCGTGTGGTATTGCGACTACAAATTCGCAAATGTACGTAACTTTGAAATTAAACAAAGTCATTGGTACATGCCCGCACTCGGGATCGAACCTGGGGCTCTCGCTTGCCAGTCCATGGTTCTACCCACTGAGCTACCACCGCTTCAAACCTATCAATAGCGTCAAATTAATACTGTGTTTTTCATGTAACAAATTTCCAAATAGTTATAAATACATTTTGGTGAAATGTTAGGTAGTTAGATTAAAAGGAACAATGAATATTTACTGTGTAAATGTTAGTTGCATCTATGTTTATGAGTAAACAAAGGAATTTAAAATGAAATGAACGACTTAAGACGAAGATTAAATAATCTCAGAAGATAATTATTGACACCCCAATTATTGGCTTCAATTTTATATTTACATTCTGAGTTTTTGTTTCTCTTGGTTATCTTTAATGTTGATCATATAAAACCAAGTGTACTTCCTTAAATTTAACTAACTTTTTCGAATGAAAATAAAAATATTCAAAAAGCGACGAAATAAAAGCATTTTGAATAGTTTGTGTTCAAGACACTATAGGATTACATGGAGAAAGGAACGTATTCGAAACGCTAAAATGGACTGTAAGGAAGTTTTAAAACTAAGATTTTCCTAAGCAATATATCGCCAAATTAAGCTTCAACACGTTATACGGTAAAAAAACCCTGTTTCCTCTGTGTTTAGCTTTAAACTTATTGCTTTTTATTTTCGTCTTCTCCGTCCCCGGTCCAGCCAATTGTATCGTCGCAAACTACTCAAAACGTGACATTATCGATTCCATCCCAACACTGGGACGACGCTCGCTAGTGCAGCGATCGGCTCTCTGGCACCCTTGACTTGACCGATCGTGAAGGGTGACGACGGGTCACTCCCCAGCGACGCTTAATACTGTGTCATAGCGCTACCCTAGTTATTACCACTGGCAAAGTTAAAGCGAGAAAACGCAGTTCGGAACTTGCGACCTAAGCTACCAATTAAACATAGTTGTCGATTTAAAGCAAGACCTGGATCGATGACGTTTTATTAAGTTAGTAATTTTAAAAAGAAATTGAGCGTGCGTTAGAAATAAATAAAAATACAAGGCGGAGAGCAGTTGACGTCATAATAGTTTCGTGATTTTCGTGATTTATCTTTTTTGTTTTAATTAGCCATGGCTGTGTCCCACTGCTGGGCAAAGGCCTCCCCTTCAGATTTCCACTCCTCTTTGCTGACGGCCAATGCTTCCCACCCAGGTAAATATTTGGTCAGGTCGTCACACCATCTCCGCCTTGGTCTGCCTCGTCGTCGGTAGCCATCGCACGGGACCCAATCAGTGACGATTTATCATAATGTTAATTTTTAGGGTTCCGTACCTCAAAAGGAAAAAACGGAACCCTTATAGGATCACTTTGTTGTCCGTCTGTCCGTCCGTCCGTCTGTCAAGACCCTTTTTCTCAGGAACGCGTTCAGGTATGAAGCTGAAATTTATATCAATTACTCAGGTCTACTGTCCCTTGAAGCTGTGAAAAAATCAAACTTCTAAGCCAACGCAATCAAAAGATACAGCCGTTTATGCCGCAAATTTTCGACACTTGCAAGGGAATCAAAACCTACAGGGTGCTTCCCGTGAACTCAGAATCTTGAAATTTGGTACGAAGCAACGTCTTATAGCATAGATAAAGGAAAAATTACGAAAACCATAAATTTTTAGTTACATCACATAATATATTTTTTTTTAATAATTTTAAACTTACTACCCATTTCCTCATAAACGCGTAGAGGTATTAAATTGAAATTCATACCAAATACTCAGGTCTATAATACAGGTTTGTACGGAACCCTCGGTGCGCGAGTCTGACTCGCACTTGTTTATCGTATCTTAAGATCTACACCATCACACTTATCTCACACGTCAGACAGCGTTACGACATCCCCTCCACCGTCCGACGCCGATCTGGCGAGTCAGCGGACGTCCGATGCGTGGCATTAAAAGCGTAACATTAAAAATGTGCTAAGATGCTATAACTCTCCTTACCTTTGATTGGATTGTCCGAAGAAGCAAAGAAGGTTGACATACTATTTAAACGTTTTATAGATATGTATAAAAAAGCAAAACAGGATCACACGGGAACAGTCCTAAGTCGATACTTATGCAATAAGTAGGAGGGCACCGAACTGTGCCATTGGGTCGCGGCTCCAAACCTGCGGTGCCCGCGCCCCTCGGGGCCTATCTTTATGTAGATCTGAGGCGGGAGGGTGGCCTGCAGCCAGAGTTTCCACAAATACTACCAAGTAAATTATACTTTTTTTAATCAGCCGTGTTTGTGTTCCACTGCCGGGCAAAGGAATCCCTCATGAGCTTCCAACATCCCTGTCTTGAGCAGTCTTGTCCGATCCGGGAAAGAAGGTTAAGAGATCGTCCCGCCGTCTCCGCTTTGGCCGACCACGTCTGCGAAATCAGGCGCGTCCATCCCCTACGACTATAATACTACCAACAAAATGTAAGCCCACATTGAATAGGTTAAAAAACCGCAGGTCTTGAATGGTTACATGTTTGTGACGTCGTTGTTTCTGGTTACCACGACACAGGGTATAATATCCTAGGGTGGGGTTAGAAGCAATATATGTGTCTGCATGTAAATGTTATGTTATTGTGAATGTTTGTGAAGACATTTGGATGATATGAAATGACGAATATTCGTCGGATTGAATGCTACATAAAGAGTAAGGATGTACTAAATATTTTATTACTTTTCGTTTAAGCAAAGCTACTGTTACTTTGGCTATGAAACTCCCAAGATTGGCAATAAAGATTTTATTCGCAACTAAAGTTTGTCTATAGCAATTAAAAGATAACAAAGACATTTTATATGCTAGTAAAGTAACCGCGATTGGTCGCGTCAGGAACAAAACATGACAACAAACTTTCGGTGTGGCCGCAGTTGTAATTCGGAGACCATAAACAATTTAATAATATCCACGTCTTACGTCCACTGGTCCTTTACTAGGATTCCAGATGACGACATGACAAATATGGACGTTCACTTGCACTGATTCATAAAGAAACTATTGAGATACAGATATCGATATCAACCCTTGTATGTCCCCACTGCTGTGGCACGGGTCTCTTCCTGCATCGCAGGAAGGTTAGGCCATACTCCACCACGGGGGCCAAGTCCGGGTTGGTGGAGGATTGTACCTTACTGTCAGAAGTTATCAAGCCGCCCTTAGGGCCTCTGACACTGCTTAACGACTGCCATGGCATGAGGCTTGCGTTAGCCGGCACCAACGGCTTAACGTGCCTTGCGAAGCACGGAAGCGCTCGGAAAAATGCCACTAGCGGTAGTCACGGGACGGTCACCCATCCAGCACCTGACCGCGCCTGTTGTTGCTTAACTCAGTGATTGATTCCAATCACTCAGTTCGCCTAGGCCACGAGCGCTTCCCTAGGCTAGTTCCCTAGTGCTTCTGATACAGAGATATCTACAGATATATGCACTGAAAATTCATATAGGCTTTGATGGGTAGCATTTCGCAAAAGTAGTGTAATGTAACATAATCAGCTATTAAAGCAATCTCCAATCTGTGACATTTTCTGAGGAAAATATCTCGAGGAAGACTCTCGAGAAATCTTATAGATAGGTTTTACAAGCAAAATGAATAAAATGTATAAAACATAATATTCTTTTAGAAAACAACTTGATTTTTCATATTCTTTTTAAACCCTAAAAATAAAGAAAACATTACGAGTTGTTTAAATTCTTTGCTACAGTCTATTTATTCTTACTTGTCCAATTTAGTAAACAAGATTCTACCCTTAAACTGTGACTTTTTAGTCCAAACCTGCCATATTTCCATAAATGAAGTAACCTGGAACACTCTTTTAGATAACACGCTGCCAATTTTATAAACATAGTTCATGATAGTTCATGAATTTGCGAGAAAATGTCTAGTTTAGGCATCTAATCTCAATTTTATGGTTATAGTCTTGTTTACTAAATTGGACAAGTAAAAATAAATAGACTGTAAGTACTTCAGCCCGAAACGGAGTGAAATGTCGAGCAAGCTGTGACCTGCTCAGAGGCGCTCGTTCCTATTAGTGCATCAAAGGCAGACTCTGCCAACTGTGGCAAAGCCAGTTACGCTTGTAGGACTATGTCTCGAGTAAGACCTTACCAGTGCTGCAAACTCTACTGATTTATCAGGAGATCTCCTGATTTTAGGCACTGCATCCTGATCCACCGTTTTATTAGTAGGATTGAGTGAAATCTCCTGAATTCTGACAAGTAGCCACTACGTCTCTGCATATTCCACCTTTGTTAACTAACTAGCTAACACTAACACAATCTCAATGGCTAGTTCTACGAAAAAAAGAAGTATTCGCAACATGTTTTTGGTGTACCTACTTGTTGGAAGTGTGCATAGCCATTGGAGATTTTCTTTTGATACTCTGGCCAACATAGAACTATTTTTTTAGTTAATGGCAACTCAAATTTACTAACTTCAATCTACCTAACTGTCAACTGTCAAAAGTCTTGACTGTCAAAAGGTTTTTTTTTTTTTGTTATTTTATGGTCTGGAAACACAATCTTTAAGTCATATCTTTATTGAATAAAAAGTGTTAACTAAGAAACAGCAACAAAAAGCCTACGTAAGTTTCTTACTATGTGTCTCTTGTTACATTTTCGCTAAATACTCACTAACTCGCTCAGTAATGATAAGGCTGGCGCCGGTCGGGAGAATGATAGAACAAAGAATTTTAAAAACCTATTTAGTGGCCAAAAATTCCACCCATGCCGGGACTCCAACCCACGACCTCTGGCTAACCGTGCCAGCGCCTCTCAACTGAGCTAATGGGCGACTAACCGGCATCAGTGAAATTTCGAACCTCTTTACAATACTCTCTGTATTACGTACAGGCAGCGACATCTGGCTGAACTAATTTGCATCACTTGCAGCCCTGAGTACCTACTTTGCAGTTAGGTTTTACATCGGAGTGAATTTTTCAAAGAATTTTCTTTACACAGTCCAATCTTCTTCGATTCGGCCAGTATTTTTTCTGCCCCATAGTAGGCTACTGCAATTGCGGCAGCGTTGGCCTCTGTTAGGTCCTCCAGAGTCCAATTAAATTAAACCTATCGTACACAAGTCTCGGCTATACGGGACAAGTGGGCTTTATTCCTGTAGCGGACTAATATTACTGGCTGGCTGTTACATCGGTCTACTGCAGAGTCACGGCAGTCCTACGTGGGGAGGAACTATTTTAAATGGAAACGAAGTTAGGAGGGTCTATTTCTGAATCTATGGACGAACTGTCACCTAGCAATCATTCATTTGGCCTACATCAAGTAACTACGATGATGCGACTATTTTAAATTCGAAAGAAGAGTCTGTTGAAACAATTACACGTATTTGGTGCTGTTTTTATTGATCTTTCGAGACAGTAGCAAATATTGAGAGCCTGGACAGAATATTCATTTTATGAATAATATTTCAAGAAAAAAAAATATTAATCTACGAAACCGGATGTACATAATCAAATTCGAGCTAGAGATACCATGTTTACAAGTGTTCAAACGTAAAACATATATTATGTTTAAAGAAATGTTTGTTTTTTACGGAATACCTCGATGTCAACATCTTGGAGTATTCTTATTAAAAACTATTATACCTTTTAAAAACCTATTTAGAGGCTAAAAATTTCACCCATGCCGGGATTCGAACCCGCAACCTCTGGCTATCCGTACCAGCGCTCTACCAATTGAGCTCAATTGAGCTCAATTGGGAGAGCGCCCGAATCCCGGCATGGGTGAAATTTTTAGCCTCTAAATAGGTTTTTAAATTTGTTCCTTAGCACGGGTTAGTGCATTAAAAATAAAAATAGTGCAACTATTATTCCCATTTTCATATACGTGTAATGCGCCCGTAACGAAGGTCGAATCACTCACACACGTATTCACAAAATTAATTACAAGAAATCAGTGAATATTATTATAACATTATATTGCAATATTATATTTACTGACGTTTAAAATGAAGTATCACTAGTAACTATTATTAAAATGTCGTAAGACAATGCCCTTTATGATCCAATTTATTTGATCTAGATCTAATAACTAAGATGGACATAAGTACAATATTGTCTAATGTGGAGCGAATACTATTTTAAATGCAATCGAAGAGCGTCTATTTCTTAAATCACTTAAATTCATTATGACCCAGTAATTATCTATTTGACCTAGTTCAAACAACTATGTTGATACTAAAGTTCAATATGGGGCGAATAACTTAGATAGAAGAGTATTTCTGAAACAATTAGATGAATGGTGACCTAGTAATTAAGACAACCACTGCAACAGTAAAGACCGGTTGGGGAATTATTACCAATTTAAATACTATACTTTCAGTACTTTAGAAATATAAGTTATTAACGTGTACTTAAATCACTGAAATAAATTGTGAATCAGTAATTATTTATTTCGCAGATCGGTATTCCACCTAGTCGATGAAAATTTTAAATTCGGTCAAAGGACCTATATCCTAAAACAATAAGATGAATAAAAGTTATATAATATATTTGACCTAAATCAAATTAATGGGTAGACTGAAAAACTCGTGCAACACGAAGTCCAATTTTGGGAAAATACTACTTTAATTGGCCTTATGGGCGGCTTGATAACTTCTGACAGTAAGGCCCGCCACTGTCTTACAATCCTCCACCAACCCGGACTTGGCTCCCGTGGTGGAGTATGGCCTAACCTTCCTGCGATGCAGGAAGAGATCCGTGCCCTAGCAGTGGGGACATACAAGGGTTGATAACTAACTGTAACTACTTTAATTGCGATCGAATTGCGGTCAAAAGATCCTACGATCTTTTGACCCAGATTGAATAACTAAGATGGACATATACTAAGGCAACAAAAAGGCCGAATGTGGGACGAATACTATTTTAAATAGGATCGAAGTTAGGAGTCTATTTCTTGCTTCACAGCAATAATTATTACTATGTCCTAGGAATTAATTTGGCCTACACCGAATGACATGTGTGACTTTATATTCGGTTGACAAATGTTAAGGGGATATTCTAACCAAGAAACTTTCAATTCTATAATATAATATCTATAATATAATATCTATAATATAAAAATGAATCGCTGAATGTGTTGGTAAGCTCAAATCTCGAGAACAGCTGAACCGATTTCGTAAATTCTTTTTTTTAGAATACTCCTTGAAGTACGAGGATGGTTCTTACGGAGAGAAATAAAAACAAAGAATCGACTGTTAGGCAGTATGAAGTTTGCAGGTTGAACAAGTTTTTAATAAATAAAAAATCATATGAAGATGTTAGTAGTTATCCTGGTTCTAATTAGTGCATATTCTTATTCTAGCATTTACGGTGGTCATTGCTTGCCACTTTAGGATGGCAACAATAGTTGACGTAGGCACAATCCTAGGATTGTGCTTGCAATGATTCCAATCAATCCAAACTAGTTTTGAAATACTGTGGCGTCAAAAGACTTTTTAATCCTTCAACGTTTTAATCCTTCGTGTGACTTTTCATCACGTGCAAATCATCACATAATAACATTGTGCTTGCCTAAATGACTGACGCGACGTTTCAACAGACCGGCGAAATTGGCGGGACGACCATTCCCTTTAAGCATTCTTGCCGAAATTATGCGAAGTGGCGGGACGACCATTCCCCTAAGGCATTCTTGCTGAAATGGTGCGAAGTGGCGGGACGACCACTCCCTTAGAGAATTCTTGGCGAGCTCGTGCTCGGAACGGGAGCAAAGAGAAATAGAAAGCAGCAGAGACACAAAATGAACTACGTAAGGCGTTTTGTAGCGCTAACATATCAGAATTTGACAATGAGTGCTCTGAACAGTCGTCAAAATTCCGCGACTCGCAATACGTTGGTATTTCTTACCACTCTTTAAGTATGCATCAGTTTCCGTGCAAATATAGAACTCCATTTTATTGTGGCGCAGAGCACGCAGTATGTTTGGAATCCCATAACAATACCGGAGAGTCGTCTCAACACCCTCGACAAAGCCGAGCTTGGCAAACGCGAGTTTTTAATCACATCAACGATCGATCACATCCGAGAGCGCTCAGCCCTCGGGGAGCCCGGGGCTACGTTAACTGAAAACATGTTTGCAACTGCCTCTAATTTATGTTGCGAACATGACTCGCTGGTTCCGCCTCGTAGGATTGAGATTTCAACATTGAATATTTGCTAAAAAAGGACGGTCTTTTTATAAACAGATAGCATAACTTTCAGCTTTCAGGAACATAATACCCGACTGCAAATTCCGTCTCGTATACTAGCCATTTTGAAATTTTGAATGTCCTAGAGAAGGACGATCAATAAAAAAAATAATTACTCTCGGGAACCAAATACTCGACTGCCGATTAATTAAACAAAATTTCGTTCAGCAACAAAATGCCAGACTGCCAGTACCATCTCGCGGGATTTCCTTTTCGGTATTTAAAAACTCGTTGGAATGGTCGGTTCTTTAAAAAGAAATATTACTTATAGCAACAAAATACTTGTGTTAAGGAGTCAAACATAAAACATCCTCTGACGGATTTTAATCACACACTGATTTGATTAGTTAACTATTTCGCGCTATTTTTATTCCGCAAGCGCATGCACCTTAGTACATTTTCCAAATCTCCCGGATTATATAAAAAAAAAATCGCGCGGTGGAAAATCATAATGCCTGCTAAGCTTTAATCAAAAAGTCGTCTCGACAGGGCGAAAATCCGAACAGATGGTAACCCTAGTCGCGCGAGAGTTACGCCGACTCTATTGCCTGATGCATAAGAGCGGGTATCGACCGAGATGAGCTTTAGGGGATATCGATAATTCGTTGGAACTTTAATTAACCGTGATTTCAAACAAAGGATTGTTCTGCTGTGGACGAACTATTTTCAATGAGGCAGTTATTCGGTGTCTGTCCGCGGTTCAAACAAATATTCTACGTTCATTGACAAAACTTCAAAAGCTAAGCAAGCCAAGCGACCGTTAGCTGACCACATTCATGGTGTTAAAGACTCACGCCAGACCTTTGTATTTTCGGAATGAGATGATTTATACAGTAGCATCTTCAATTACACTAGAGGGGTAAAGGGACCGCTCGGACGCTGCAGTGCCTGGGACATTGATTTTTAGATGCCAGACTCTAAAGCCGCGCATAATATGCAACAAATAAACTACTTCGTCCAAATTTCGCTGAAAAACTCATAAGATTATTACATCATTAAAATATAAAAAAAATACCACTAAGTTTATGCGTAACTATTAGCATTATTATGGCACCGAGCATAAAGACAAATTAGCACTATGCTTGTCCGAGTGTGACTTTTCCAATATATTAAGCGTTGAAATAACCACTGCAAGTTAAACTTAAAAAATTCCATAAGCTTATGTGATTTCAGATAACCTTGTGTTTCAAGTAAGGTTAGAAAATAAAACACTTTGAGAAAATAAAAAGTGCGAAACAAAAAAGATGTCACTCTGCAAACCCTTAGCTTTGACCAAGACGGTACGCCGTGCACTTTAGCACAACTGTTTACCAATCTCCTTCAGCCTAATGTCAAACAAACAAAAGTATAACCATCACACGGGGCTGCGACCAGCCAAGTTACTCTAACCTCCCACTGCCCACTGTTTGTGCAGCGGACGAGACCCGAGGGACTTAATATCGTCTGCTACAGCACGTGGCTTTAGACAACAAATGTTTATTACATGATGTTAGAGTGGTACTTTAGGGGTTGTCAGTACCAACACATTTTTAGAAAGGGATCATGTGGATAGGTTGAAAAACATAGATAAGAACGACTCTGCCAGAGATAATAATTTGCAACATACATACAACAAACTAACTGCAAAGTAGGTAGTCGGGGCTGTAAGTAATGCAATTTGCTTAAGTCAGATGTCGCTGCCTGTACGTAATACAGAGAATGGTGTAAAGAGGTTCGAAATTTCACTGATGCCGTGAGTCGCCCATTGGCTCAATTGGTAGAGCGCTGGCACGGATAGCCAGAGGTTGCGGGTTCGAATCCCGGCATGGGTGAAATTTTTAGCCTCTAAATAGGTTTTTAAATTTGTTCCTTAGCACGGGTTAGTGCATTAAAAATAAAAATAGTATAATCATGTGGGTACAGTGATATCGTTCCGATGTTAAACCTAACTGCAAAGTAGGTAGTCGGGGCTGTAAGTAATGCAATTTGCTTAAGTCAGATGTCGCTGCCTGTACGTAATACAGAGAATGGTGTAAAGAGGTTCGAAATTTCACTGATGCCGTGAGTCGCCCATTGGCTCAATTGGTAGAGCGCTGGCACGGATAGCCAGAGGTTGCGGGTTCGAATCCCGGCATGGGTGAAATTTTTAGCCTCTAAATAGGTTTTTAAATTTGTTCCTTAGCACGGGTTAGTGCATTAAAAATAAAAATAGTATAATCATGTGGGTACAGTGATATCGTTCCGATGTTAAACCTAACTGCAAAGTAGGTAGTCGGGGCTGTAAGTAATGCAATTTGCTTAAGTCAGATGTCGCTGCCTGTACGTAATACAGAGAATGGTGTAAAGAGGTTCGAAATTTCACTGATGCCGTGAGTCGCCCATTGGCTCAATTGGTAGAGCGCTGGCACGGATAGCCAGAGGTTGCGGGTTCGAATCCCGGCATGGGTGAAATTTTTAGCCTCTAAATAGGTTTTTAAATTTGTTCCTTAGCACGGGTTAGTGCATTAAAAATAAAAATAGTATAATCATGTGGGTACAGTGATATCGTTCCGATGTTAAACCTAACTGCAAAGTAGGTAGTCGGGGCTGTAAGTAATGCAATTTGCTTAAGTCAGATGTCACTGCCTGTACGTAATACAGAGAATGGTGTAAAGAGGTTCGAAATTTCACTGATGCCGTGAGTCGCCCACTGGCTCAATTGGTAGAGCGCTGGCACGGATAGCCAGAGGTTGCGGGTTCGAATCCCGGCATGGGTGAAATTTTTAGCCTCTAAATAGGTTTTTAAATTTGTTCCTTAGCACGGGTTAGTGCATTAAAAATAAAAATAGTATAATCATGTGGGTACAGTGATATCGTTCCGATGTTAAACCTAAATGCAAAGTAGGTAGTCGGGGCTGTAAGTAATGCAATTTGCTTAAGTCAGATGTCGCTGCCTGTACGTAATACAGAGAATGGTGTAAAGAGGTTCGAAATTTCACTGATGCCGTGAGTCGCCCATTGGCTCAATTGGTAGAGCGCTGGCACGGATAGCCAGAGGTTGCGGGTTCGAATCCCGGCATGGGTGAAATTTTGAGCCTCTAAATAGGTTTTTAAATTTGTTCCTTAGCACGGGTTAGTGCATTAAAAATAAAAATAGTATAATCATGTGGGTACAGTGATATCGTTCCGATGTTAAACCTAACTGCAAAGTAGGTAGTCGGGGCTGTAAGTAATGCAATTTGCTTAAGTCAGATGTCACTGCCTGTACGTAATACAGAGAATGGTGTAAAGAGGTTCGAAATTTCACTGATGCCGTGAGTCGCCCACTGGCTCAATTGGTAGAGCGCTGGCACGGATAGCCAGAGGTTGCGGGTTCGAATCCCGGCATGGGTGAAATTTTTAGCCTCTAAATAGGTTTTTAAATTTGTTCCTTAGCACGGGTTAGTGCATTAAAAATAAAAATAGTATAATCATGTGGGTACAGTGATATCGTTCCGATGTTAAACCTAACTGCAAAGTAGGTAGTCGGGGCTGTAAGTAATGCAATTTGCTTAAGTCAGATGTCACTGCCTGTACGTAATACAGAGAATGGTGTAAAGAGGTTCGAAATTTCACTGATGCCGTGAGTCGCCCACTGGCTCAATTGGTAGAGCGCTGGCACGGATAGCCAGAGGTTGCGGGTTCGAATCCCGGCATGGGTGAAATTTTTAGCCTCTAAATAGGTTTTTAAATTTGTTCCTTAGCACGGGTTAGTGCATTAAAAATAAAAATAGTATAATCATGTGGGTACAGTGATATCGTTCCGATGTTAAACCTAACTGCAAAGTAGGTAGTCGGGGCTGTAAGTAATGCAATTTGCTTAAGTCAGATGTCACTGCCTGTACGTAATACAGAGAATGGTGTAAAGAGGTTCGAAATTTCACTGATGCCGTGAGTCGCCCACTGGCTCAATTGGTAGAGCGCTGGCACGGATAGCCAGAGGTTGCGGGTTCGAATCCCGGCATGGGTGAAATTTTTAGCCTCTAAATAGGTTTTTAAATTTGTTCCTTAGCACGGGTTAGTGCATTAAAAATAAAAATAGTATAATCATGTGGGTACAGTGATATCGTTCCGATGTTAAACCTAACTGCAAAGTAGGTAGTCGGGGCTGTAAGTAATGCAATTTGCTTAAGTCAGATGTCACTGCCTGTACGTAATACAGAGAATGGTGTAAAGAGGTTCGAAATTTCACTGATGCCGTGAGTCGCCCACTGGCTCAATTGGTAGAGCGCTGGCACGGATAGCCAGAGGTTGCGGGTTCGAATCCCGGCATGGGTGAAATTTTTAGCCTCTAAATAGGTTTTTAAATTTGTTCCTTAGCACGGGTTAGTGCATTAAAAATAAAAATAGTATAATCATGTGGGTACAGTGATATCGTTCCGATGTTAAACCTAACTGCAAAGTAGGTAGTCGGGGCTGTAAGTAATGCAATTTGCTTAAGTCAGATGTCACTGCCTGTACGTAATACAGAGAATGGTGTAAAGAGGTTCGAAATTTCACTGATGCCGTGAGTCGCCCACTGGCTCAATTGGTAGAGCGCTGGCACGGATAGCCAGAGGTTGCGGGTTCGAATCCCGGCATGGGTGAAATTTTTAGCCTCTAAATAGGTTTTTAAATTTGTTCCTTAGCACGGGTTAGTGCATTAAAAATAAAAATAGTATAATACATACAACATTTAACACAAACATAGAATAAGGATCATATTGTAAACTTTTGTTAGAAATAACGTAATTTTAATGCTAAAGTAAATTTTTTAACAAATTATACTACATCAAAGGTGCTCTTGCTTTAGATTTTTCCAATTACCTAGTTAGTTAGTTAGTTTCACCTGAGATTTCCGCACTTAGCCTCATAGTTGGGCCATTGTACGTAGCAAGCGCTGAGGTACGTTAACAACTCAGACACTAGGGTTTCCTTACGATGTTTTCCTTCACCGTCAGCGAGTAGTATTGCTACTATAATTTCACAAATGTACATAACATAGAAAACAAAGTCATTGGTACATGCCGGGGTTCGAACCCACGACTTCAAGATTGAGAAGCCAGCGTTCTACACCGTTCCGCTACCACCGCGTCTTCCAATTACCTAATTAAAATGTATTTTTAGAAGAAATTGAGACGTTGGATACATTTTTTGAAGTAGAATAAAAGCAGGGAGCGACCTAGATAGAGAAAAATGTATAAACAGCTGTTGAACATTGTACAGAAGTGTTCTACTCTTCTAAGTTCTATGCCATAAAAGAAAAAAAAAATCTGAATGACAAGCAATACATCTTATCACAATTTTGAATTTGAAAAAAAAAAAAAAAACTATTTTGTGTGTTATATTATAACTTATAAATAAGTGAATCAATTTTAGTACCTGAGAATGGGCACAATTTGTACAGTGGAAGAGATTTTGTCATCGCCTTATTTTAGAAACGAGTGACGTGTGTACTGCAAATAAACTCTTATTTTGGTCCATAAATAGCAAATCATTTACGTAAACGAGGAAAAAGAATGGTCCCAACACAGACCCTGTAGCACGCCCGACTTAACTTCTTAGTCCTACTTTACCTTAAAAACACCGTAGTTTTGTTCAGAAATTTGATTATCTAAGCAGTACATTTTATTTGCATTACTAGTGACACAAAACTAATTATACCAAATAATGTACTTAATGTTGTTATGTCTAGGCGACTCACGGAAACATTTGTCGACAGGATGCGATGATGGTGGTGTATAAATTTACAAAACTTAATGTACTCTAATAAAAAACAAGAAAAGAAGCTGAAAACTCTGAAAACTTCAACATCATGTTAGTGGAGAATTACTTGAAGACCAGTAGCACGGCTGGGTCTTAAAAGGACATAAACTGCAACCAAGGACATCTATGTATATCTATGCTTGTTCAACCACTTCCGATATCGTCGTACAAACTGCACATAAGTATTATTTACTATTTAAAAACCTATTTAGAGGCTAAAAATTTCACCCATGCCGGGATTCGAACCCGCAACCTCTGGCTATCCGTACCAGCGCTCTACCAATTGAGCCAATGGGCGACTCGCCGGCATCAGTGAAATTTCGAACCTCTACACTATTCTCGGTATTACGTACAGGCAGCGACATCTGGCTTAAGCAAATTGCATCACTTACAGCCCCGACTACCTACTTTGCAGTTAGGTTTTTACATCGGAACGATATCACTGTACCCACATGATTATACTATTTTTATTTTTAATGCACTAACCCGTGCTAAGGACAAATTTAAAAACCTATTTAGAGGCTGAAAATTTCACCCATGCAGGGGCTGTAAGTGATGCAATTTGCTTAAGCCAGATGTCGCTGCCTGTACGTAATACAGAGAATAGTGTAGAGGTTCGAAATTTCACTGATGCCGTGAGTCGCCCATTGGCTCAGTTGGTAGAGCGCTGGCACGGATAGCCAGAGGTTGCGGGTTCGAATACCGGCATGGGTGAAATTTTTAGCCTCTAAATAGGTTTTTAAATTTGTCCTTAGCACGGGTTAGTGCATTAAAAATAAAAATAGTATAATTGTTATTTACTATGCACACAGTTTTTCTTTTATTACTTTCGAATTAACTTATATACATTTTTAACATTTTTTTTAATATTTTTTTAAGGAGTAGAACCATGGCATTTGTGATAGCAATTTGGATCGAATTTAGTGCGCGTAATATAGGAGCAGATTATTGTTAATGTAAATAAGACAGTGTAGTTTTATCTAGATTTGCTCTATGTTCTTTGAATTTCAATTTCTAGGTTAGATGATAACCGAAGAGAGGAGTTACAAACCCTAACACAGGACTTATGTTGTTTGGTTTCTAATGCGATAAAAACTACGTGTACTTAATATCTAAGTCCACCTGTAAATTAGCATTACTTTACATCTTTATCGTTAAAATAAAAACGTAGCAACATAAAAGAACAAAAGAAGAATGAATGTCCATATTTACAATGAAACCTATCTATGTAAGCTCTATTATGGCGTAGACAGTCTGTGCTTCTTTGCCTAATTTTATATAACATTGTTAAAAATCCAAGCTTTTCCTGCTCGTGTTTCCGCCGTTATTTCCCGGCCATTTACCCTTTCGGACCTCCGCGGAGCTCCACAAGCGTTGATTTTATTGTGCCCCATGTTGGGCGCCAAATCGCAGCCTTCCATTATACTCGCCGCATACCTTTTTTAGCTGGAAAATACCAAGCAATTCTTTTGTATATTTACGTCTACACATATTTAGATGAATATACTTTGTCATAATAAATTATTGTACTATAATTGCTATTTGGAACCTAACTATTATTATAATTAAGACCACGGTTATACTTACCTAAGCCATTGAAATGCCTAAGCTCATAAAATTTATTGTGTTTTCGGTTACGTAATAAGTAACAAGTTCTTTACTCTATAAAAGAAAGTCATTCCTTAAGTGTGACGAATGACTTTATATTATAGAGGATTTTCTTTAAAGCAATGCTCAATGCTAGGCCGCGTTCTTGGTGTAGGATGCCCTCCGACTAGGTTGGATGACGATCTGCAAAGAGCTGTAGGCAGATGCTGGATTCCGCAAGCTGAAGACAGGACGCTATGGCGCTCATAGGGGCGTGCTATGTCCAGTAGTGGACTAATATAGCCTCGTAGTTATGGTGAATATGATGATTGAGCCCAGACAGTTCTGCGCATCAGGATTTTATCCGCCATTTGCAACTGACATTACTACCGATTTGTTGACTAACCTAACACAGTTCAATTGTTGTTCCGTTACGCATTTTTGCGTTTATTATAACAATACTAATTTTAAAAACCTATTTAGAGGCTAAAAATTCCACCCATGCCGGGATTCGAACCCGCGACCTCTGGTTATCCGTGCCTAAAAAACCTATTTTTAGCCTCAAAATAGGTTTTTAAAATTGTCCTTAGCACGGGATAGTGCATTAAAAATAATATAGTACTAATATTAAATTAAACCTTTGTCGAACCCAACCCTCAATTTCGATTTATACCTCATCACCTTGATTGACGATTAAAGCAACCTAATGATTCACGTCAACTGCGGCGCCGTAAGCCGTAAAGCCTCCATGTCTGCCGTCGAACGGCCGCGGTCCACCGCGGTCAGCCGCGCCTGACCACCCAGACACGCATAAGCCCCGTGACTATTGTAAACACGGCCATGAAGGGACATACGGTCATTTTTAGCAACTGCGACACTTAGGTTATAGCCAATTACCACAGACTAGCGACTAGTCTTTTATTATGTACGAAGCGCTCGTCCCTCGCGCCCAGGCGAACCGAGTGTTTTTTTTTATTACAAGCACATACATTGCATTGATTGGAATCAATCACTTGGTTAAGCAACAACAGGCGCGGTCAGGTACAGGATGGGTGAGCGTCCCGTGACTACGGCTAGTGGCATTTTTCCGAGCGCTTCCGTGCTTCGCAAGGCACGTTAAGCCGTTGGTGCCGGCTGGCAGTCGTTAAGCCATGTCAGGGGCCTTAGGGGCGGCTTGGTAATTTCTGACAGTAAGACCCGCCACTGTCTTACAATCCACCACCAACCCGGAATTGGCCCCCGTGGTGGAGTATGGCCTAACCTTCCTGCGATGCAGGAAGACACCCGTGCCCCAGCAGTGGGGACATACAAGGGTTCATAACGATTGTTGCTAATTCAGCGTTTTAATAAGTAGCGGTACAGTACCCAATACAGGACACAGGTGTTCTTTCAGAGAGATTATAGACTTAATGCGCGTGCCCTCCGCAGATTGGCAATTTCAAGCGCTGAGCTATTTTAACGCCTCAGACACTAAGGTTTCTTCACGATGTTTTGCTTCACAGTTAGCTAGTGGTATTGTTACTACAACTTTGCAAACTACGTAGTATATTTTACAATTTAAAATCATGGTACATGAATGAACAAGTACAAAACCAAAGCTTTTGCACCCGCGACGGATTATTTACGCAGCGCCGAGGAGATTACTTTAAAGCCCGATTCGGGAACGGCACATTAAAAAGTATGAATAAAATACGAATTCCGGTCTAGACAAGTCTCAAATATAACATTATAGACAATTTAATTATTCAATATCCCAGCTTCGCAATGCACTTTAAGCCCTTGGTGTGATATAATAACAGTCGTTAAGCCGTATCAGAGGCCTTATGGGCGGCTTCTTCTGACAGATAGTAAACCCGCCACTGTCTTACAATCCTCCACCATCCCGAACCCGTTACTACCGCTAGTGACATTTTTCCGAGCGCTTCCGTGCTTCCCGAGGCACTTTAAGACGTTTGTGCCGGCTGTCACTAAATGGCAGTCGTTAAACCATGTCAGAGGCTTTATAGGCGGCTTGATAACTCCAGACACTAAGGGCCGCCACCGTCTTATAATCCTCTACCAACCCGGACTTGGCAGCCGTGGCGGAGTATGGCGTAACCTTCCTGCGATGCAGGAGGAAACCCGTGCCCCAGCAGTGGGGACATACAAAGGGTTGATAGATCAATTTTACAATATAGTACCTAATGATTATATTATTTTTAATGCACTACCCCGTGCTAAGGACAATTTTAAAAACCTATTTAGAGGCTAAAAATTCCACCCATGCCAGGACTCAACCCTCGACCTCCGGCTAACCGTGCCGGCGATCTCCCAACTAAGCTAAAGGGCTGCAAGTGATGCAAATTACTTCAGCTAGATGTTGCGACCTGTACGTAATACAGAGAGTGTTGTAAAGAGGTTCGGGTTCGAGTCCCGGCATGGGTGGAATTTTTAGCCTCTAAATAGGTTTTTAAAAATTTAGTAATGAACTGAGAATGTTGTTAGCGCTTCAGGTATGTTTGAAGAGACTGGTTTTCAGACAAATGGTTTTGACGCGACCAGTATTGTGCGGGGTGCATGACAAATCCTACGGTATTATTATTACCACATCGCAATAGTTTCACTGTCCTATCCTGCAGCATTGGATGAAAATGCGTGTCTCAAACCATTACAATTTATGTCTGAATTCGTTTTATGTCCACTAACATGGGTGAATCTAACATTTACAACTATTTACTGTGAATCACATCACATAGCCTTACGACTGTATTATGAAACGCGGTTCAAAAAATATGTTTTTATTTTATTTATTCAGGAAACCAACCAGCTTTACAATGTAACATACTTCTTATAATAGACCAACTTAATAGCGAATTATAGGTTACCTCAGAAGATACAACGTTCTGAGTTATTACGTTAAAAAAAAAAAAAACTAATTCACAAAACCGGATCAACACATCATACATAAAAATTACTTCTTTAACAAAACTGAATTGTGATTCTAAACAACACCATTTCCTCATCTTAATAGATTATTTGTTTGTTGATTATGATGAACAAATAGATACACAAGTAAATATTATTTTCACATATAAATACATAAATGAGTAGATAAACAAATAATTATATATATATATATATATATATATATATATATATATATATATATATATATATATATATATATAGACATAATTATATTAATTAATAAAAAGTAACATAAACATAAATGAATACATAAAGATATGTTGCATGTAATTGAAGTATGTAATTAAGGTCGCAATGAAATTATTGCTCGGCTTCCGAAGTAGGCTCCTTGAGCCGGGCTACAATTTGTCTTTTAAATTTATATTTATTAAGCAAAAATGGGTCTGTTTCTTTAAAAAACTTATTGAATATATGGGCCAATCTAGTAAGAACTGCATTTCTGGCAAAGTTTGTGCAATGCAAGGGCACATGGAATAGAGGTGTATGTCGCGTGCGGCGCCGCGGGGTGTGCAACGCCAGACCCACCAGCAGGTCCGGGCTGTCCATCCTCCCGTGCACTATGTCCCACAGCAAACCCATATCCAACACAAGACGACGCTCTTCAAGAGTAAGCATATTATAACGCCGACAATCATATCCGTACGCATCCGATGAACTACGAGTTCGATAATTTAGATATTTTATAAATTTTCTTTGAATTCTCTCAATACGCTGTTTGTATATAATATATTGCGGTAACCAGATCGGACTCGCGTACTCCAAGATGCTACGTACGTAAGCAAAGTAAACTGTTTTTATAGTAGCAGATTCAGAGAAAGGTTTGCATACACGCATAGCGAATCCTAGGTTCATAAATGCTTTATTGACTATTGTATCGATGTGGGTGTTCATAGTCATTTTACAGTCAAAATGAACCCCCAGGTCTCTGACGACCTCGACCCGCTGAACCACAACGCCATTAAAATTGTATTCGTGTATATAAGGCTCTTTTTTTCTTGTAAAGCTAATACAATGGCATTTCGAGATGTTAACTGAAATTCTATTATTTGTATAGTAATTAAATAACCGATTAAGATCAGTCTGAAGTCTCTGGCAATCTTTCGCCTTGCCTTAGTCTCGCATTGATCTTTAGAATTAATGCGAATAAATATTTTTTTGTCGTCTGCGTAGAGCAAATGCTTAGAATAAACAAAACACTTTCCTATGTCATATAAGTAGGCGTTGTAGAACAGCGGCCCGAGGTGGGATCCCTGCGGGACTCCGGATGGAATGGTGACGTAGTCCGATTTAAAGCCGCCAACCACGACAGCCTGGGAACGATTGGTCAGATAGGAACGTACCCATCTCAGCAGATCTCCATGGATTCCCAGCTTCTGTAGCTTAGCAAGTAGGATGACGTGATCTACACGATCACATCATCCTACTTGTTACACATCCTACTTGTTACTACATCCTACACGTTAAGTACACTTTGTGGCAAAAGTGCTACGGACTTGGCTCCCGTGGTGGAGTATGGCCTGGCCTTCCTGCAATGCAGGAGGAGACCCGTGCCCCAGCAGTGGGGACATAAAGGGTTGCAATCGCAATGCATGAGTTCTATGTTTTATAATTATTAGTATGTAAACACTGTTAATTAAGGACTTTGAAAAGGGGAGTTTTTTCGTCCATTTTTCCTCCAAAATGGTCGAAATTTTGGAATGGACACCTAGTTTGACTTGTACCGTTCATTGAGCCGCAGTTTCAGCGCTACTTTGAATAAAACTTATTCTTTCATTTCATATTCCAGAGGGGTAGGCAGAGACCAAAGACATTGATCATTGGTCTGAAATAAACGTAGGTATACAATTTTTACAATTTATGTTAAATGTTATGTTATATTATTAATATTTAGACATATTACCAGCATAGAGATACGTTCTGCTGAAAGTACATTAGCAAAACTAATAATAAAATTTCATATGTTTTTCTTTCACGTCAGAATGTAGCCGCCTCAAGCGAGCGCATTGCTGCGCCCGCATTCCTTTCAAACGTAGTGTTGTTTTGGTTTTCATTTCAAAAGGGAATTTTCCCCCAGCCAGCAATAGTCGGCTGCTTGCCTCACGCAACAGTGGGCCCACCAAAACCGCCCCGTCCCACCCCGCCCGGGGCCTCGGGGGACGCATCCAGGGAGGGGCCGGAGCGGCCTACGCACTTTTGTGCTCGCGTCAGCACGCTTCGGGGGACGTTTCTTATTGCGTTCCCGACCACAGTCTGATTTCGTTTATGTTAACGCTACGTTACGAAAGTACGCGTTTATTACCGAAGGACATCGGCATCAATAAACATGTTGTTTGCTGTAAAAATCTTCAAATTGCCGTTTAAGAAGTATATGACAAAACGGACATACAGTCTATTTATCCTTACTTGTCCATTTTAGTTAACAAGATTCTACCCGTAAAGTATGGATTTTAGTTAACGGAGTTGGAAACCAATAACTGCACTAGGGCATGAAAACAGGAATCAGATAAATCAGCAGAGATAAAGGCGTGACTTCCCAGTAAATTAATAGTCCAATCTGACAAAACTAAAGCTATCTTTAAAGTCTTTATAAACGTGACAAAATGTTTTGCGATTGTTGCATACATATTATTGATATCAACCCTTGTATATGCCCACTGGTGGGGCACGGATCTCTTCCTGCATCGAAGGAAGCTTATTCATACTCCAAATGCATAATATTATGGAGTTCTTATTTAAAACTTAAACTATCTTAAAAACTTAAACTGTGTCTCAAAGGTTTTAGAAACCTAGTAAATTAGTTAGTAAATAATTATTGAGTTACAACGTTTTACTTATTAGCAGTATGGTAAAATGCATAAGTCCACACTCTCTATCTGTGAGAAGGGCTGTGCCCTACAGGGCCCTAAGGGCTGTGCTGCATTATTAAAAGTAAGGTAGACAGTAATTTTTTTTAAAGAAGCAATAAGAAATTCTCGGGTTTTCTATTCTCATAGGGTTCTAGCATAAATATTTTTGTATTCTTGATATTTTATCAATTCTGCAATTTTTTGTAGATATACTAGATCCGAGTGCACTTGTTGCATTCTTCTTATTACTACTTTCTTAGGATTCTTAGTTTATTACTACATTTAACTGCATAAGCTGCTGAACTAAGCCTATTTGCTCATTTTTCTATAGGAGAACACCATTGAAGTTTTGCATCAATAGTGATACCTAGAAATACAGTTTCATTCACTAGGTCTACTTTGTCATTCCCCAATATAATATTGTTGTCAGCTACTTTGACATTTGGTAGGCTGAACTTTATACATTTTGTCTTTTTGGAATTTAACAATAAATTGTTAGAAGTAAACCAATTTAGTATCCAAGAGAGAGCATTATTTCTAATTTTAAGGTCTCTAGTCTCTTAATTGAAAAAATAAGTAACCTGTCACCTGCAAATAATATTATCCCTGACATATTTTGAACCATAAACGGCAAATCATTTACATATACGAGGAAGAGGAACGGCCCCAAAATCAATTTAGTTCTTTTTATGTCAGCTTTATGAACACTCCCTTCTAAATATGATCTCTTAAATTAGTTTACTTCGAATAACAATAAGTTATTTGAAGTAAACCAATTTAGTACCCGAGAGAGAGCATTATTTCCAGTATTTCCTCAGCGCTATGATTGCAAAAGCCGCCACGGAATTCGAGTTTCCACTTGCAGTTAACAATATTGAAATCGCGGACCTTTCCGACTAGCTATGCGGACAATGCACAATGTTTTCACTACAGCTGAGAAAATCCGCACTTGTACACCGAGGGTTCTGTGAGAGCGCAAAAATAATATTAGTCAAGTAAAGATTTAAGGGTAACGTTGAAGGAAAACATCGCGAAAAAAGTTGAGTATCAGAAGTGTTTAAATACCTCAGCGCTTGAATTGCCTAGTAATTAAGCCCGTTCTCTCTCACTGAGAGAAGCCCTGTGCCAAGCTGTTTTTCTTCACGGTTTTTCAATTCAATTCAATTCATTTATTTCAAATATAAAAAATTCATATAGATTTGTTAGTAATCTTATTCTAGTGTTAGTACATATTGTTCTTTTAACCATAACTATAGGGCACTGTCATTGCTTGCCACTTGAAGACGGCAACAATGGTTTATGTAGGCACAATCTACCTTATCGGCGATCTATTGCTTATTGCTGTAGTATTGCTACGACCACTTCACAAAGGCACGAAACATAGAAAACAAAATGATTGGACCAACTCATCAGCCCAAATAAGACCAGGCTACATAATAAGCCGACTAAGCTCTCAGGATGGTATAGGTGCTGGGCAAGACTACACCATCTATAAAACCATGTCCCAGGCACTACAGCGTCGGAGTGGCCCCTTCACCCATCTAGTGTGAGTGAAGATGCCACTGGACGTCGTATAAGTCATCTCATTAAGTAGATGCAAAAAGGCCAATATGATGATGACATAATAAGAAAAAAATGTACTTAATTCATCACTCAAGTTCGAAATACAGAAGGTACTCAAATACGCTTAAAATAGGTGCGTGATGAAAACGACAGAGGCTCAGCGGAATTGCTGTTTTACAGACTAGGCCTGTGTATGACAGCAGACCACGTAATGCACTCACAAACCGATAAATATAAGTATAGTATTTGAGTTTAGTGGTTGATGTAACTAGACTGGACTAGGCTGATAAAATGACTGCATAAGGTCCAGTTGTCAGACTTGATAACTTCTTACGACAGTAAGGCCCGCCACTGCTTGGCCCCGTGGAGGAGTATGGCCTATATTATCCTTAGGGAAGAGACCCGTGACCCGTGCCCAACGATGGGCACATAATGGGATGTTGATGGAATATTGTCATAAATTAAGGTTAAATCAGTCTTTGGCATACTTCGCGATTAAATTCGAACCCAAGACCTCCCTACCGTGAGGCTGGCGTTCTACCGCTGCACTACCACCGCGCATCAGCCTAACTAGATTACCCTAGACTAATAAAGTTGTGAGGTTGTAAAGCGTTTTATAACTAATATAAACTGGAACTATTTAAACTCTGTTTTATTTATAATGTAAAACAGAAAAAAAAACTTGATAAAAAACAGAATAAGCAGGTAAAGGACAATTTATGTAGTCGGTTCTAGTTGAAATGTGAAGTACGAGTAATAATGCCAAAAATTCGAAATTTCCCTGATGCCGGTAAGTGTCAATTAGCTCAGTTGGGAGAGCGCTGGCACGGTTAGCCAGAGGTCTCGGGTTCGAGTCCCGGCATGGGTGGAATTTTTAGTCTCTAATTAGGTTTTTAAAAATGACAAAAAGCCAAGGAAATCTCAAAAAATGGGTAATTTTAGTTTTTGAAAATGTTGGACACAATTAAAGAAATATAAAAAAAATTACGTAAAGAGATTTGCACCGATACAAAGTAATTGCGTAACGTCCACTCGGCTCCCTCGATGTTCGAGACCCTAAGAACGAAAACAATGGCGCCCGAACTGGGGCTCGGCGGCCGGCGTGGGGCCCGGCGTCACACTTCAGCCCCTCTGTGGACACGGCCGCCTGACGAGCCTCCTGGGAGCTGCGGAGCCGGCCCGAGCCGTAATAAACCTTAAAGCCCACTGCCTTCGGGTTCTTTATGGCCTGTATATTGAAGGCGAGGTGCCGGAGTACAAAGTGGCTTTTGTTTTTTCTGTGCTACTTGCCTTGGGCCAACAGTGTGAATAAACTATCGGTTTTTGCTGGGGAATATTTTTTGTCTCTGCTGCTCCGTTGTTTTAACTTTAAAGCTTAAAATGTACATAAGTCGGAGATTGTCATTGGCTCCCGATGCACTAGGTATCACCTGTCTCGCGGGAACCTGATTAAACTTTCTTCTGATTAAAACTTCCACACAATCACTTGAATGGCAATCGTTTTACTAAGCCGATCCTAAACGGAAATCCTTAAAATTATTGCTGAAATTCTGTATTGAATTCTTTCAAGAGACCTGCCTGCATGATAAGCTTTTAATTTAGTTTTGGTGGTGCTATCTGTAAACCAGCGCTGTGTCGAATGAAAAAAGCATTATCATTCTGACACGCACATTTCTTTGTTCTATAATTACTATTAATATGTAAAAAAAATGTCGCAAAGCACTCATTCATTAATGTTCCCCGAACTTCTCGTATATACTGTTAATAAAGAAACAACTGGGCACGCGCGGTAATTAAGCCCGTACTCTCTCTGATAGGCTACACCATAAAGGAAAACATCGTTAAGAAACCCGAATGTCTTACGTGTTCACAAACCTCAGCGCTGGAAATTGTCTATCCGTGGTGGGCTCGCGTAGTTATTACGCCCATACATTCCTAAGAGAATGCCTGTGCCGTGCAGTGGGACGAGGGAGGCAGGGAGGGAGGGAAGAAGGAAGGAAAGACGGAAGAATTATTACTAAAACAAAAAGACACGTCACAGAAACAAAATAACAGCTACATAGACAGTTAAAAATAGGAGACATTCACATAATGTAGGCAAAACAGAAATAAACGCAATGCACAGCATTAAATGTCACGCCGTTGTTTTCGTACAAAATGAAAATAAAATCTCGTAACAGCTATCATTTTATGTTTTATTCGCACTCTGTTCGCAGAAAGACCGACTCTAACAGTAGAAAGAGTACATTAGTAACACAAGAGTACATTAGTCATTAGAGGGTTGCTGGTGCGAAGAAGCAGGGGTGAGCCTTCGTATCAAACAGAACCTGACGGTCGTGTCTGGAGTAGGGTTGGGGAATCCTCCCCAAATTCTCCTCTTCTTCATATTTGAGGTTCTTCATCCGATTCCTCTTCCTCAAACTGAGGAATTTCCTTATATTTTTGAGGTTCCTCATAGTCTTCTTCAAAATTTATTTTAAAAAAAATCCTCTTCTTCTTCCTTTTTCTTATATTTTAAGAGGGATTTCATAGGAAGGAGAGAAAAGTTTTGTTGAAACGAAATCTGTGAGGAAGAGAGAGAGACAAGTCTCCTGCATCCTCTTCCTCTTAGTCTGCCAAATTCCTCATCCTCAACCTGTTCTTCAAAATTGATTTTAAGAAAATCCTCTTCCTCTTTCTCATATTTAAAGAGTAATTTCATAGAAAGGAAAGTTATAACTTTTGTTGAAACGAAATGTGTGTGAGAGAGAGAGAGAGAGAGAAGTCTCCTGCATCCCCATCTCTTAGTCTACCAAATCCCTCATCCTCAACGTATTCCTCAAAATCGATTTTAAAAAAATCCTTTTTCTCATATTTAAAGAGTAATTTCATAGGAAGGAGAGTTGAAACGAAATGTGTGAGGGAGAGAGAGAGAGAGAGAGAGAAGTCTCCTGCATCCTCATCCCCATCTCTGTCTATCAAATCCCTCATCCTCACCGTATTCCTCAAAATTGATTTTAAAAAAATCCTCTTCCTCTTTCTCATATTTAAAGAGTAATTTCATAGAAAGGAAAGTTATAACTTTTGTTGAAACGAAATGTGTGAGGGAGAGAGAGAGAGAGAATTCTCCTGCATCCTCATCTCTTAGTCTACCAAATCCCTCATCCTCACCGTATTCCTCAAAATCGATTTTAAAAAATTCCTCCTCATAATAGGTTCCTCAAAAACCCTATTCTGGAAGGTATCGCGTCACCGCCGCCATGTTTGTGCTCCACGCGCGTTTAGCTAAGCTCGGCTTGTCCGAACTAATCCTAGAGTTAACGAAGCTCCATTGTTCGGGAGCACAACGCGATGGGAGCTGTTTGCGAAACAATATTCGACGAGGGGGCGTCAGTATAGAGCGTCAAATTGAGATTAGTAAGCACCTGGAAATTGTTTCTTTTGTGCCGGTAGTCAAACCTTACCTTGAAATACTCGAGTTCGTTTTTTGTGACACAAACCGATAGGAAAATTTATAAAAAAAATTAATGAAAAGCATGAAAGAAAGTCACATAACTATGTACTTAGTTAAATTCTCCATTCAGAAACCGAATCTTAATGTCTTCTAATTTAAAGAAGAAAGAAAGAAAGGTAGATAGAAAGATAGATACATAAAAATGGAAAAAAACAGATATTTCTTAACCTAAGAGTACAGACGACGAACTTATTACTAAAATGGAATCTTCCAGGCAACCTTTCGGATTGACTGGACTGGAATACATTGGAGAAGGAAGTAGATGTACAAACCAACAAAATTGTGATTTTAGAGGTATATCAATACCATGATATATTTATTTGAGAACACAATACTCAGAAACACAAAATCACACAACGAAATACAACTCGGTCAACAGGAAATACAATATCAGCCTAAATACGGAGAAATACGGCGGAAAAACCAAATAGCCCGAAAACAAAACAGTAATAATTAAGAAGCGATCGTAGCGCAGCAGTGGAACACCGGCCACACATTCGGGAGGTCCTGGGTTTGAGACCCTTCCGTGTTTCGTAAGTTCCGTTCATATGTGAATTTATCGTTAGAATATTTTCAGAGCTTAATCGCGTAGTAATTTATTGCTGTTTTACCTCGACGTTACGCGATGAAGCCCGGAAAATATTCTATGTGTTCAAGTCGCGAAAGTTTAAAATATTTTATTTGTGAATTTGTAGTATCACATCGTATTTATATAGTATTTACTCCCCAATGATGGCACAACCTTGCGCTCATTAGGGGAGGCCTATGCCCAGCAGTGGACTAATATAGCCTGAAGAAGAAGTATCACATCGTGAGGAAACACGAGCGTCCGAAGTATCATGAAATGACATGCGCCAGCGGATAATGATATTGCCAATCCTCGGTGGGCACTCGAGTCAACTAGCCTATCCGCTCTATGTTTCTCTCACTCTAAGAGAGAGAAGAGAGACGCCTGTGCCCAGTGGGAAGTATTATTATACATTTGAAAACTTGTCGCGCTCTATTCATAAGAAATATACACATGTATTTTAACGAGAGGCACGAAGATTGATCTTATAGATAGAGATTACGTTATTGCACAACCAGAAAAATATTACAACCATGATTTATTAAATCTGATCTGAGTAATGTTATACAATTGGCGGTCATATCGCTATATGACCTCATAATTCAGAGAATTTACTAATCCGTAATAAGTAAATAGCTATCGTACTTCGTATGAGTTAGCTTTGACTGCCTTGTTGGTAAAGAGGTAACACATTCAACTGGTACACCAGAGGATTCCGTCTAGTGGCCACCGTAGTTTGTTAGATTTTTCCTTGTCTTTAATATTCTTATAAAATTACAACGGAGGAAGCATTTTAACAGGTTAAAATACTTTCTATATAATACGGCTCTGCAACGTTCACGTTTGAATAAAAAGGCCAATTCTTTGACATCAAAGTGTAACAGAAAGGACGTACTTTAATATGCAAAGCGGGCGAACAAAGCATCGTGAGGAGGCCCGCACAAAGAAGCAGCCTGGCCGGCACCCGCTCCAGTCAACTTACTGCAGTCTACTAACTTAGTTGGAATAATAAAATGCCACTGAGCTGAGGAAGACACGGTGGAATAAAGAGCACATTTTATACCGGTGCAGTCATCGGCAGACGTTGGATTTTTGAATGCATATTTAAGTGAAGTTGAGGCGTATTATGGAATGCACTTTTGTAAAGAAACTATCCCGGGATGGTTATGTGAGTTATGATCCCGGCAAAAGTTTATTTCTTTATTAATCCACTTAGCTTTCAGGTTTACGAATATGGACTGAACCAAAAACTGAAATTACACTGCTCAATACCTAATTTGTTGATATTGATATCAACAATTGTATGTCCCCACTGCTGGGGCACGGGCTGGGGCAACCTTCATGCGATGCAGGAAGGGTCCTGCACCGCATGAAGGTTAGGCCACACTCCACCACGGGGGCCAAGTCCGGGTTAGTGAAGGATTGTAAAGCAGTGGCGGGCCTTACTGTCAGAAGTTATCAAGCCGCCCATACGGCTTCTGACATGGCTTAACAACTGCCATTATATGACAAGCGGCACCAACAGCTTAAAATGGCTTGCGAAGCACAGAGCCGCTCGGAAAAATGGTACTAGCGTTAGCCATAGACTGTTTACCCATCCATGCACTGAACGCGCCCTGTAGTGCTCAACTTTCGTGATCGTTTAAGATCACTCAGGCAGACGGCTCTACGAGCGATTCTACGAGCATAATATTATCTAATTAATAATTTTATTATAACGTTAACCTTTATTTCTATTGCCAACGGTAATACCCCCGCGGGCGAAATTACTTAATGCGTAAATGCTTTGGTTATTAGTACTTTATTCATGCAGCAGCCGAGCCTCGTTACGACCGACTTTACATTGGACAATAATCAAAACTGCTCGACAGGTCTGTTTGACATTGGACCATAACTTAAACTGCACGTCATCGATTTTAAGCAGTTGCTGCCGGCTGCCGTCGAAAGATGGCAGTCGATAAGCCAAGTCAGAGGCCTTAGGGCGGCTTCAAAACTTCTGACAATAAGACCAGCCACTAGTCTTGCAAGCCTTCACCAGTCCGGACTTGGCCCCCCTGGTGAAGTATGGCTTATACCTTTCTCAGGAAAGGTTCACCTGCACCCTCTTTAGAGACATAATGGGTTGATGATGAATTTTATTTATAAAATAATTATAACAGAATTATTAAGTAATTAATATGTCATAGGCTTAATTTATAAAGGCCTTCGATAATTTAAAATGTGCCCTACAGGGACCACAAAGATCCATATTTTTAGTTGTGTCATCTGTTTACACTTGTGGAATGCAATAAATTATTAAGTATTGCGTACTGAGTACTGTTATGCCCCCTCTCGCACTTAAATACTTTAAGTATCGTTGTACATTACATTACATAGGCTCACGCCTCCCGGAGGTGTAGATAGAGACTCGGGTTTGCAACTTGCCACTCGCCACGATCCTCACGAACCTCTTTCGTGCCATCAACATTAGTCATTGCAAGCACGCAAGCACGGTTCTGTGTAATTTTTATTATGCCCTTCACTATTTATTTTATTTATTTCGCTATTTATTTGACTTACAGCCAACATGGTCCAGTGTTAGTAGCAATAAATATAGAACTTAGCCTATGCTTAGTATTTAACATCTAAGTGACTTGGTGCATTTAATTAGAATCCAATCATGCCCTATCTGGTCGACGTATATCTGACGTCCCTTATCAACCCTTCCTCTCATATTAACTCGTTATATAACATAACATAACGTAACATTAAACATAAAATTTACATACAAGCACATACATTGCACATTTCATTCGACAGTCTTTCTTCTTTCATCTTCTACATAATATCCAAACCTGCTCAATATTCCTTTCTCGATTCTAGTCACTACATCCTCTTACAGTCCGCAACGTTCTCTAATCAAACTATTGCGTATCCTGTCGTTCAAAGTCACACCACACTTACTTCTCAATGATCACATTTCTACTGCATTAATTCTATTTTCTTGAATTTCCATTCTCAAGATTCGCTACGTACAAGTGTTGGGACCAGTAATACATTATGGAGAGCCAGTCTAGCGTAGATAGTTAATCTAGGTATGAATAGTATTATTGTGTTCGAAGCAAAATTGTATCGCGGAGTCGGCGCTAATCCCCGTTCGCAAGAAGTGGGTAAACAGCTTTGTATTCATGAAAATGGCTCTAAATAACAGTTTAATCTTTTCGCCTTAAGTCCTTTGTTATTTACAGTTTCGCGGCTCGGAATTTAAATCGCGAGGCGTGGGCGACCTTTCCTTGGATGATTGTCAAAACTTATAATTAACAATTTATCGTGCATTGTTCTTAATGACTACGTTCAACGAAAAAGACTAAGAAGACTAAAAAGACTAACAACTAGAACCTGACTTTATTAAGCTTGGCGTTCTAACGATGCCATCCCTGTACATTCTGGAGACATGCACTTTTGTAAAGTCAAATATGGATCTTTTTCAACAACAGAGCAAAAGAAACTATGATAAAATACGCGCCTTGCCACGCTCTACCGCGTTATTCCAAAAAAGCGTTTTTGGCATGTCGTCAAAAATATACAATCATCTCCCAGGATCAATTAGAAAAATTGACGAAAATTATTTGTTCAAAACTAAGATTAAACCACTATTAAAAAACAAGGCTTACTACACAATTAATGAATACCTCGCTGACACGGACCTAGGGAACTAGGAGTTATTAGGTATATTGACATTTGATTTACATAAGCTGGAGGACTAAGTTGATAATATTTATAATAAATTAGTTACTTTGTATGACATAAAGTCCATTGTGTAGGTTAACATTATTTCTGTAAATAAATTGTAAATAGATGTCATTGTGTGCATGCCTACCTACCCATATAAAAATGTATCCATTTGCATACTGCTGTTAAGTGGTAGAATACACTGACTTATTGCAATTAAGACCTGTGCAAAAACGTGACTGAATATTTTGAAGTTTGAAAAAGAAATATTCCGTTGTAATATTGTAAGTGTTACGGAATGGACTGTATAAGCAAGAAAACTAGTGGAAAACGCGTAAAACGACGTCTAACAGGAAAATATCACAAGAAAATTTACAATGAGATGGTGACGACAAGAATATTACACATTGAGTACATGAGGAAGAAAAGGCAATAAAATAAAAAATAAAAAATACAAATTTTAAAAAGATTCCAAGGAGTCTTCAACATCATAAATACTGAAAAACCTATTAAGAGGCTAAAAACTCCACCCATGCCGGGATTCGAACCCGCGACCTCTGGCTATCCGTGCCAGCGCTCTACCCAACTGAGCTAATGGGCGCCTCACCGGCATCAGTGATATTTCAACAATATTCTTATTCTTTGCAATATTCTCTGTATTACGTGCGGGTAGCACGGGTTAGCGCATTAAAAAAATATATAATCATAAATACTTTTTTTATAGTCCCACAGCAGAGCATAGGCATTCTCTCAGAGAGGGGGAGCCCACCGCGCATTGGCATTTTCAAGTGCTCAGGTATTTGAACACCTCAGGCACACAGGTTTCCTCACGACGTTTTCCCTCACGGTTAGCGTGTAGTATTCGCCGACCGAATTGCCTCAAAAATACTTCAAAATTACTTTATTAAGACCAGAACTGTTATTGATTGAACATCTGTTAACAGTTAAAATGTATTGGGAAGATTGTTTCCTTCAAAAAGCTGCAACCATAATGTAGGTACCACATTGGAAGGAAATATATTTTTTTATGATTAATAACACCTATGCATCGAGCTTTTAACCCATCATGGCAACACCGCTATTTAATACTTTGTTTAAGTTCTGCAACATATTTTGTACTCGTTACTCCAGCGCGAACTTACATTAGAAAATTAGATTAGAAAATTCTTTTTTGCACAATAAGCATATTTGTACAAAGGCGAGCTTAATACTAATGAGTATTTTCTTCCAGATAACCTTGGGTTGTGTGGATAGTAGTACGGGTAGTGCCCGAAGAGAGTTATAGTAAATAAATTATTGCATCATATAAGTTAAAAAAAAATAACATACTTATCAATATACCGAATGGATAACATAAATACTTAGTATTCTAAGTTAATGGTATACCTCACATTATAATGATATACCTATATATATGTACACACTTGCATATATAAACTATAAAAATAAACCTATATAGGAGTATTACTCTGAAGTCCGAAGTAGTGCTTATGGATTCTACTCTTAAACACATCAACCGACTGGGCCTGGCGTATATATAGGGGGTCATGTAAGATGCCGTAAAGAAGAGTCACAATTTGAGCATTCCTGCGGGAGCGGATATTTAGCCAATTTAGCTGAGTGCGAAACTGGGAAACATGGTCATATTCAAAAATTTAAAAACCTATTTAGAGGCTAAAAATTTCACCCATGCCGGGATTCGAACCCGCAACCTCTGGCTATCCGTACCAGCGCTCTACCAATTGAGCCAATGGGCGACTCACGACATCAGTGAAATTTTGAACCTCTTTACAATATTCTCTGTATTACGTACAGGCAGCGACATCTGACTTAAGCAAATTGCATTACTTACAGCCCCGACTACCTACTTTGCAGTTAGGTTTTAACATCGGAACGATATCACTGTACCCACATGATTACACTATTTTTATTTTTAATGCACTAACCCGTGCTAAGGAACAAATTTAAAAACCTATTTAGAGGCTAAAAATTTCACCCATGCCAGGATTCGAACCCGCAACCTCTGGCTATCCGTACCAGCGCTCTACCAATTGAGCCAATGGGCGACTCACGACATCAGTGAAATTTTGAACCTCTTTACAATATTCTCTGTATTACGTACAGGCAGCGACATCTGACTTAAGCAAATTGCATTACTTAATTGTAAGTCAGATGTCGCTGCCTGTACGTAATACAGAGAATATTGTAAAGAGGTTCAAAATTTCACTGATGTCGTGAGTCGCCCATTGGCTCAATTGGTAGAGCGCTGGTACGGATAGCCAGAGGTTGCGGGTTCGAATCCCGGCATGGGTGAAATTTTTAGCCTCTAAATAGGTTTTTAAATTTGTTCCTTAGCACGGGTTAGTGCATTAAAAATAAAAATAGTGTAATCATGTGGGTACAGTGATATCGTTCCGATGTTAAAACCTAACTGCAAAGTAGGTAGTCGGGGCTGTAAGTAATGCAATTTGCTTAAGTCAGATGTCGCTGCCTGTACGTAATACAGAGAATATTGTAAAGAGGTTCAAAATTTCACTGATGTCGTGAGTCGCCCATTGGCTCAATTGGTAGAGCGCTGGTACGGATAGCCAGAGGTTGCGGGTTCGAATCCCGGCATGGGTGAAATTTTTAGCCTCTAAATAGGTTTTTAAATTTGTTCCTTAGCACGGGTTAGTGCATTAAAAATAAAAATAGTGTAATGGTCATATTCACAGATTTACGAAGGCCAAAGATGTAACGAATACAGACGTTGAGAAGTCGATCTAATTTATCGAGAAGTTCCTCAGTGAGGTCGGGTTAACACACATCTGCATTGTCAATGACTGGGAGAAGCAAAGCGTTGACCAACGCAACTTTGGCGGAGTACGGTAGGAACTTTTGCATACGCTTAAGCGAATGCATGGTCGCGAAGATCTTCCTACTTACCTCAGCAACTTGTTTTTGCCATGACATTACATAAATTGTGAAAGCGGCTGGGAAACATTCGCGTATGTTAACACTTCAGACACCAAGGTTTCCTCACGGAGTGTTCCTTCACGTAAGCGTGTGTTATGGCTACAATAACCTAAGAAATAACGTGAAGAGAAAATACATTTTTAATTTATTTTGCTGGGTCTTCAATCCAAATTTTAATGGAGGTTCTTGGAAGTTCGGATTGTTTTTAGGATCAGGATTTATTTAATTAAATATTTATTAATTGGGTTTAAAACTCTGCAAAAAACTATCTATTTTGTGTACTTTCACTTCACGCTACGTAAATTTGTGATGTCACAGTAGTAACACCCCTCGCTTGCTGTGAAAAGAAAACCGCTCCGATACACGGCGTGTAGTAAGAATTAGATGAAAGATAGAAAAGGTTTATTTAAATTGCCACAAATGCCACACATAAAATATATCACAATTGTGAGAAAGATTAACATCAATATGAGAAATAAAAGAATCACAATAACACCTTACAAATGCTTGTCCCTCCGTGGCAAGAAAAAAACGTCACCAACTCAGCATGCATTGCTGGTGTGTGCTGTGAACGTTATATTTTTTGGACCGACCGTTATTAAAGTGCTTCGAGGTGTTATTAACGGACCGTTATTAAAGGAAAAATTACAGTTTGTTTTACAATACATTTTTATTTAAAACTGAACATGAGAAATCTTAACAGTCTAGAACCTATGATCAATAGATTGGAACTTAAATAAATCGGCGGTTTTTAGCGGAAAGTGATTAAAGTCGTCGGTTGTTGATTCTAGACTGTAGGTTAAGATATCTCATGTTCACTTTTAGATAAAACCGTATTATAAAACAAGCTGTGATATTTTTCCTTTACTAACGGTCCGTTAATAACACCTCAAAGCACTTTAATAACGGTCGGTCCAAAAATATAACGTTCACAGCACACACCAGCAATGCATGCTGAGTTGGTGACGTTTTTTTTCTTTTTCGAAGTTATGTTTTTTTCCGCTGGTGGCGCTAGTGGGCGCCCCGAAACGGCTTAATGGAAAAGGGCAGCCCTTGGCGCAGCAGCGGGACGCAATATCAGAAGCAGTTATATTAGTTGATCCTTTCACAGTCCGCAATAACGGCGGCGCGGCACGCGAGCGAGTTCGCTTCAGCCGAGCGACGACCTTGTGTTAACTTTTGCCCGCAGCGCGGCCATTTCATGAACACACGCCCGTGGATATTTCCTGTACAAACATCGTATGCTCGGCGTGAGTTAAATTGTTCAATAAGTGTCCCGCGTTCCTGAAGCTGCCTGCTTAGAGCACTCAGATGGTTTTATAAACCTATTTAGAGGCTAAAAATTCCACCCATGCCGGGATTAGAACCCGCGACCTCTGACTATCCGTGCCAGCGCTCTTTCCAACTGAGCTAATGGGCGATTCACCGCATCAGTGAAATTTCGAACCTCTTTACAATATTCTCTGTATTGCGTACAGACAAACGTAAATGGGTTTTTTAAATTGTCCTTAGCACGGATAAGTGCATTAAAAATAGTATAGTCAGATGGTTGTTTATTTTTTTAGGACGGTTTTAGTTGTTTTCTTTTAAACGATATTTTTTATCAATCAATTTCTTTATTTGTAAACATACGTAAATTATACAAGATGTTATGATATGAAAGTTGCTCTATGTTTTGCCTTTGGCGTACAAAATAACCCAATTTTAATGAAGATTATGTTCAATGAAATGTCACTACAATTGTCACAATTATTGCTTAACACAGCATTCAATTAATGCAATGTATTTATCTTTTGTCTTTTTAGGGAATTTTTTGTTATTTACGTCGACTATATAGTGATTTGGTATAGCCTTCGTCACCCGTGTGCCTGTCCTATTTGTCAAAATCTGACTGTGAGTTAAGGAGTTTATACGGAGATTACCATTAGTTACAAGGGAACTAATAGCAATCTTCTTATAAACTAAGAATCGGACAATACATGTATTACGTACTCACTGCCGCTCTGCCGAAGTCAATCAGTATTCCGGTGCAAATGTTTAAACAGTCTGTGGTAAAGAAAACGGCCAAGTAAAACTGCATTTGAAGTATGTTTCACGCAAACGTGTTTTTATTAATAACACTGTTTGTGTCGACCCTCAAGTAGAATATTTAAAATAATTTCACTTTGCCCAATAATAACACTACATCTAGTTTCACAAATTCGGCTTGAGGCGGCCGTTGGATGAAAAAAAAACTACTATACTATTTTTATTTTTAATGCACTAACCCGTGCTAAGGACAATTTTGAAAAACCTATTTAGAGGCTAAAAATTCCACCCATGCCGGGATTCGAACCCACGACCTCTGGCTATCCGTGCCAGCGCTCTTCCAATTGAGCTAATGGGCGACTAACCGGCATCAGTGAAATTTCGAACCTCTTTACACTATTCTCTGTATTACGTACAGGCAGCGACATCTGGCTTAAGTAAATTGCATCACTTACAGCCCCGACTGATGCTAGTGAGTCGCCATTAGCTCAATTGGAAGAGCGCTGGCACGGATAGCCAGAGGTCGCGGGTTCGAATCCCGGCATGGGTGGAATTTTGATCCTCTAAATAGGTTTTTAAAAAAAACTACTACTTAAACTTTTTCACAAGACTGAGTGTTCTTTACGACCAGTTTGTTTGCAATGCTAGGCACGATTGTACCTCGATCTTAGTCCTCCAAACACATTGAAAAAGTTTAAATGAGATGGTTTGTAATGATCGATGTCATTTGAATGAATGTAAGAATGAAATAGTTTTATTGCAATCCGAGATCCATGGACGTTTACTTAAATAATTAAGACACATGTCACATTTGTATCTTAATTATTTAAGAATTTTGTGAATCAATCACAAAATTCTCATATCAATGATAGTTAACCGAATCATATGAAATGAAATGGTTTTATACAAAGTAGCACAGATACTGCGGCCTTAATGAACGTTACAAGTGTCCATTTCAAAATCTCGATCATTTTGGAGAAAAAATTTACAAAAAATCTCCAAACTTAGTCTTTTCAAAGTCCTTAATTATCAAAATTTACAGAATTTTAAAAAACTCATGCATGTTTAATGCTTTAATTCCAATCATATTTGTGATGTCAATAATCCTTAATATTACAGTAGCCCTTTTGCCACAAAGTGTACTTTACACATTTTTTGAACCGCGTTTCAGGCAAGCTTAATATATCTTTAGGGATTTTATTGTAGAAGCGTATACAATGCCCCATGAAGGATGTATTAACCTTTGCCAGCATCTTCTTCTTTTATTAACATCTTGGGATCAAAAGTTTATGTTTATTTCTAGTATTTACGTTGTGTTGGCTACCTGCAGTTTTAAAGTTATATTCTTTTTTTAATGCACTAACCCGTTCTAAGGACAATTTTA